>CAHIKZ030000686.1:765000-1165000 GCA_903632075.3 Acanthosepion pharaonis
AAACCATACTTACGCGGGCTGTGCGACACAGAAAGCAAACATTTCTGTACCTTCGTCTCAACTTTTTGAGAACCGACAGAACGGAATAAAAAAATTACTAATTATAGAAGAATCATTGTAGATAACATCTATCTAACTAATATAGTCCTATTGTTCAATCCATTATCAGGTTTAATGATGTAAATATCACCCCTAGTTTTTAACAGGTTTATGGTCTATTAATGAATACGCCTCCAAGAAAGAAAATCCTGCTCAATAGGAAGAGACGAATATTCACTCACAGACACACACACACATACACACTCACAAACACACACACACAGACACACACAGGCATATATAATAATGGACTCTACTATCGGTTTCGACGTATGAGGATCTGCCAGCTTATTAATTCAGTTATGAAAGTTTATACGCTAATCATAAGCATTTATTTACGCTAAGCATTTAAGACCCGCTAGTGATTTGCAAAGGAGGCCACATATGGAGCAAGTGTGAGGATTGTGGGATGAGATCACTGTTAGATTGGTTGACCTTTTAGATCTTGCTCTTGAGGAGAACGAATCAAGGTAAACCGCCAGAAAACCCACACAAGTGATTTGATTAAAGTGGGGAAGGCATGTGCAGAACCATCCACACTTTTCCGAACTATTGATACACACAGTCGGTGCAAATAAATGCCACATACGAAGCAGACAATATACCTCAAGGTTTTTGTGTAAGAGTTTTCCATCTTCTAGACCAATCATGTTCTAAAACACTAAAGAGCTTGGTCAGCCCTAATATATATATATATATATATATATATATATATATATATATATATATGTGTGTGTGTGTGTGTGTGTGTGTGTGTGTGTGTGTGTGTGTTGGTGTTGTTTTAATTATTATTTATACAAGATAATATGTTAAAATTTCAATGACTTCATTGAATATTATAATTTTAGATATTTATTGCATTTTCGAAACTATATTCCAATTAATCTACAAAACTGTTGTAACGTAGAAAATGTTACTGTAGGAGGAAAAACCAAAACCGCGGTTGTAAATGAAATGGTAATCTTTATAACATCAACAGAATGCAATACCCGCCGGCGGCTTGAAGTAGGTAAACCACTGCTAGTGGTGGACTACTTAGACAGCATATTACCCCCCAACTCCACTTACAATAGTGCCCAACGTATTTATTTGAATTGGGACATGCTCATTAGTGTTCGTAGTTACGGTGTATAACAATAAACAAAAACACATTTTTATATCAAAATATTTAGAAAATATACTCAGGATTATAAGGAAAATTATTCTCCTTCAAGGCTACCTTACAAAATGTCGACTCAAGAATTTTTAACATAATATCATTGTATTAAACGTTTAAATTGCATGACTGCACTTTATATCCTCTCTAGGCATTTTATTTCTTAGTGTTCTATTCATATGCATCTCAAAAACAATTAACTAGAGAAATCCGGATGGTATGAAATTCATGATTCCTGGAACTCATTCAATAATAGTAATAATAATTTTTACATTTAGTACCGAAATAACATAATGTAACGAATATACTGGGAAGTCTCTGAGTTTCCAATAAAGGATAGATTTGCCAAATTAATGGAAGACAATTTGAATCATTTCTATAATTAATCTAACGCTACTATAGTGTATATATTGCAAATTTCGATGACGCAAAAAAGAAAACAATAAATGCTCTAAAGAAGAATATATTTTGGAGACAATAGACAATAGAAGTGGAAACTGAACAAAATCAATTAGCGAGGCTTTTACTTCAATACATTCGCATTGTCAGAAGAGAAAGAAAATGTTTCTTAACTATTCTTAGACTTGAAGCAATGTAGTGATATTAATAATACCCCGTCATTCATATATTCGTGATAATGATAACATCACATGTACTTTACCTCTTGGTAAGCAAGATATTTGTCAATTTGTAGCAGTCACGTGTTGCGAGCAAAAGAAAAGGAGCTTGTTTATAAGCGCATGTGTAAAAATCTTACGATACAGCTATATGGGTTCAAAACATGCGGAAATATTGCGAGAAACACCAATGGAAGAAAAAATACAAATATTTTTCTTCGGAGTCTGTCTATATTTCTGAGATGAGGTATCATGTACATTATTTACATTATTCGGACTATTGTCCTCATCATTGTCGCCAGGACGTTGGTTAGATCCAGTGACAGGATGCAAAAGAGTGTGAGTTCAATACCCGGTCAAGGCAATTGAGAACTTTCAGAGTAAAGTTCCAATTTATCTTAGAGTAAATTTTAATGTTTTAACATGTAATTATGTACAAAAATATATATTTATATATAGAGAACATTATATATTTATTATTATTATATATATTGTTAATACCTTTTTTTATATATATTATATTATATATGAAATAGATATATATATATATCAATCACATAATATATATATATATTTTTCAATTTTTTTATTTTTATTATTTTATATATCTTTTCCTTTTTTTAATTTTTATATATATATATATATTATATATAATATATATATATATATATATATTATTTTAGGGATATATATATATATATATACGAATAGACATTATATATCTTGTATATTTAATATATATATAAATATATATTATATATATATATATTTATATAAACTTATATTTAATATATATAAATATATAGTGAAGCAATATATATATATTAAATATATAGCAAAGACGCATATATATATTATATATCATTTATATATTATATAATATATATAATAATATATATAATATATATTTATGAGTGAATAATATATATATATATTATATATAATTGTTTAGAAACTTTGGACTTTGGTATATAATGGAGGATTTTTTTTTACTAGGAAATTTCTTCAGATATACACACATATGACATACACATAAATTTTATACACACTGACATACTCATAAATTTTATACACAACACACACACACACACACACACAACACACACTGACATACCATATAAATTTTTACACCACACAAACACACACGTAGTGGTTGAATATTCACACACACACACACACACACACACACACATTTACACAGTGATTAAGAAAATTTACACATTAAGTAAAAAAATTGATATTAACTTATTTATATATATATTTATATATATATTATATATAATATATATATATTTTCCCAAAAAGAACTGGCTTAGTGATGTTTATATATTATATATGAATATATATATTTTTATATTATATATAAATATATATATAGATATATATATTGATAATTTGATATATAAATATATATATGAATATATATTGATATATGAACATTATCCAGCTAACCAAAGAAACATATATTTAATATTTATATGGAATATTATATTTTTTTTCTATAACTAATATATAGATATATATTATATATAATATATATATATGGGATTATATATATATATAATATAGATTATATATATAATATATATATATATATATATATATATATATATATATATAATAAAATATATATTTTTGAAAGAAAATACAGTGTAAAATATATGAATATATTATATATATAAATAAATATATATGAAAGAAAATACAGAAAAACAAAATTCTGAATATGCATTATTGATGTTATTTAAACAGTTGATCTGCATAAAATTTAAGTTATCTGTCAGGAATTTTATTTAAACATAATTATGTCCATAACTTATAACAATTTGTGTTAAGATTGATTATAAGAGCCCAAATGTTTAATTATGTTTAAATGAAATGTCCATGAAGATATCTTAGTTAGACCGAAAACGTCCGATGCCCACTTTTATTTTTTAACATTAATAATGCATAATTCAGAATTTTGTTTTTTTCTGTATTTTTCTTTCATACTGTCGGATTTATATCCATATTTGTTTACATATATATATATATATATATATATATATATATATATATATATATATATATATATATATATATATATATATATATAGCTTGGATATCCCTGAGAGTGGACAGACAGATCTGCCTACAAAACTCTACTGGAGTCAATATGAAAGTGACAAACTTTTACTCATATTAATCCTATATAAGTCTTTTCTGGCTCACTCTGTTTACTATGCTTAATTCCCTCTTTCCTTTCTTTCCCTTTTTCACTATCTTTCCAACTACCCAACCCCATGTCTATCTCTCTTTCTCCTCAAAAACCTTATATTGAAATTTTTGTCTTTTTTTTATCCTTTTTACTTTCTCCCTTTTAACATCGAAACTTTTTCCTTTTACTCTTTTCTCATTTTTTCTTTTCCTTGTGCCTGAATAAACTGAACTCCATTTATTAATGAATAACTGTTCTGAAGAGATGGACTTGAGGTCCATGAAATAAATAAATTTATTACCACCTGACCTGATGGATTTTTAAGGATTTTGTATCCATTATATATATATATATATATATATATATATATATATATATATATATATATACATTTACACACAGGGGATTATGTTGTTTTTTGTGTTAATATATATGCTGAACAAATCTGTCACTTTGTTAACTGTCATATACAAATGTTGAGTTTATATTCTAACAGATTCCCTTACACTTCCAGCCGAGGGAAAAAAAATTTTAAATTCCCATTTGGTAGAAGAAAGCAAAAGTAATTCTGTATGATTTATACTGTCACATTTACATTTTAAAGTGCTTCCTAGCTATCCTGAGGGGAGTGATTAATTTAATCTGAGAAGATCTTCAAGTAAAATTTGTAATTGGGCAACTATAAGAAAAAAAATTTTTTTTAGAGCAATAAAAAAACAGGAAGTTGTGGGGAGTCATGATTGCTCACATCCTGAAAGGGTATAATATCTATAAGAGAATATAGTCAATATCAGTAAATTCATGAACTTGTAAAATCTGTCAAAGAATATATATACTATCACTATCATAAGCATTATTAGAATATTTTTAACCCTTTCATTGAACACCTGAAATTGCAATATATCTTCCAAGAAAGAAAAAAATTTTCCACACATATATAAATATAAAAAAAAAATTTTTTTTTAATTGTTTATAAGATAATACCATTTCCTCCATTATTCAATGCAATTCTATTAGGTTTTTGGAAATATCAGTATTCACAAGTCATACAAATACCACTTTAAGCATCACTATTTAAATTATGTGTATTTTCTACCTCACTTTAATCCTTTTAATGTACTATAAAATTCTTAAGTGTTTGATAATTCTATATTATCTTCCTCCTTTCAGAATTCCACCATAGTGAAGAAAATTCACCTTCAAGTCTTCTTAGTAGCAACGACACCAATCTTTCTGATACACAAGATGTCCATATCCATTCAAAATATCTGTAGTCAATAACTATCCAAATTATTATTTTATATATATATATTTTTTTTTGACAAGTAACCATTAAGTGCAAACAAAGAAAAATTGAACAACTTATACATCACTAGGTGATGCATTTGATTTAACCTTATTCTAAACTGGTAATGTCTGGCTAGATTCTATATATCTGCTTTTTTTTAGTATTCTCTCTAAATTCAAGTCAAATTCAAGTAGGTGTCAAAGCCTTACTGAGAAAGAGTACTCAAGTCAGGGCAGCTAAAATTTACAGGATAATCCTATAATAACTAAGAAACTAGAAAGTGTTTAAATTTCTAAATAAGTCCCATCTCAATTCAAATCATGAGGCTTGCCTTAAACTGTTCTGATTCAAACAATATTTTTCCCCACTATAAATACTTATTTAATCCAGATGACTTAATAAAAAATGAATATGATTTGGGAAAATATTTACATTTTAATCTCGTAAAACTTAACTAAAATGATACCGACAGCCCCTACCCTCAGAATTAATTGAATGCTAATATGTATTGTTAATTTACATGATATTTCTTTTATATATTGGTGTAACAGCAAAATTGTCTATCCTACAAAATATTTAATATCTAAAAAACCACTAGACTGAGTTTCTTTTTCCTGGTTTTCAGATAAGACATTTAGCCATCTTGATATCATTTGTCATAAGAATCAGTGAAAAACCCTTTGAGTTATTCAGCTAGAAAGAGAACAGGTTAAAATCATTTTGTGTCAGCCCCACTGTCTTCTCAACTGAACAATAGTGAGAGGAAAAAGATCATTCCAGACTTCAGTAATGGTATCAACATTCATATTCTGGCTTCCATCTTCAAAGTTCATTCAAGAACCATCAAGAGAATGGTAAATAAGTTTAAAAAAGAGGGAACATTAGAGAGGAAAACTGGATCAGCAGGTCACAACAGGAAGAGGGATCATCATTTCAACTTGTAACTAAAGAGATCAATTAGAAAAGATGCAACTCAATCCATAAGATGTTTCTGAGAGAGTTTCAGCTATGACAGTCAAAAGAGCAATGAAAAAAAGAAAAAAATGAAATTGTACATGAAACTTGTGAGTCATCTTGTTTCTCCAAGACAGAAAGCTAGAAAGGGTGGAGATTATTTTGAATAAGTTGGAAAATGATCTTGAAATAATACATATATTTGGATTTATTTCAATCCTTCATGAGCGCCCGATCTTTAGCCATGTTTAATTAATGATGAACAAGTCATTTTTGTTTATGATCGATTTCATCACAATTCTTCTGTTAAGCTTGAAGAGTAATTATACATTCTTATTGCTCAAAGTAGAGTCCAATAGTGTTATAAATACCTCGGAGAATTCCAGTAAGATAACATTAATCATTTCCAAGATACAACGGTTCAAAGCTTAATCTAACAATTGGGCAGTTTTACTGTTACACCCAGTATAATACATGCAGTCATCTTTTCCTATGTGCTGTGTCCCTTCAAGACATAGACGATCATGGCTCTCTGCAACTTCCTATCCTTCATAGCTCCAAACAAGGTTTGTCCTCTTATTATTCAGCCCATGTTCTGCTATCCCTTTATACAAGCATTTTAGGTCGGTTACTTGCTGTTCCCCTCTGTCCCTCTTGCTTTCAATATGTCCTGTGAGTGTCAAATTCTCCAAGACCTCTTTCCTCACATTTCCTATGTGTCTAAGAAATTTCAACTGTTTTAACTTGTTCCTAAGTACAAATGTCTTTTTCATTATCATTTTCCTTTAAACTAACATAGTGCCTATCAAAAATGACTGAATTATTTATATATGGATTAGCACATCTGCTCAAGATTAAAGTGTGGTATCTGTGAAAAGTATTAAATATATTGAATGTGCAGAACCTGTGAAAAGTCAAAATATATTGAATGTGCAGACGAACTAACAATTATTGCAGAAACTGGAATTTTCAGATTGAGTTCAAATTCTATCTAAAGCTGTTGGATTAACTTTATACACTAATGCTCTTAAGAAAGGTATGGTAGATCAGGCTCTCTAGGTCAACTAGTTTAGAAAAAAAAAACAAAAAACCCTACAACAGATCATGGGTCAGTATGACAAGGTAAGGCCCATTACTTTCTATGTCTAATATATGTAGGCCATTTTATTGATCATATGTTAAGTAAAAGAAAATTGTTTAAAAAATATTCACTGTAGTCTGTTAGTGAGAACATATATTAAGAATTGCCTTGTGTCAGACTAGGCTAGTCTTTGAGCAAATATCTACAATAAGGAGTGTGTGTGTGTGTGTGTTAGGCACCTCGTGGACATTATTCAAAAAAGGTGGGGGAAAGCATTTTAACTATTAATTTCTGTAGCAATTGAGCCAAAGAATTGTAATGACTGAAATTCCCATCATCCATAATTAATGGAGTAACTAAATAAGATCAACTAAGGACTTGACCCCAAATTCTTTGCATCCTTTTTACTGAAATGATAGAGAGAAAGAAAAAAAAGTCATCAGTTTCCAACTTAATATCAAATACACTTTTAGGGACATTTTAGGAGTGGACAGACAGTTCCTTGACATTATATGAATAAGCCTGATCATAAAATTTTGACATTTTTATATGCCTATTCAAAAAAAGAATAACTTAACACACTTAGATTAAGGCCCTAAACAGTAACCACTCCTAAATTTGTCTACATGAACTCATCTCTGAATAATGATTGCTTTTACCAAGTAACTTTAAAAATAACTATTTTACTGGGTGGAAAACAATTTTTAGATAAAATGGGAAGAATCCATATACTTAAAAGATTGTATCTTAACCCAAAAATCTAAAGAACACAACAAAAATATGAAAGGTGTGTGTGTATATTATAGGTGAATGGCCGAGATGTTAGAACATTCACTTTCCAACAATGAGACCTAGGTTTAAATCTCACCAAAGTCAATTTATCAGGAAGGTAATTTTCTGATGTTATAAGCATAGAGAGGCGATTTCAGCATTCAGCCCTATTGCAAAGTATCTGAACACCATTCCACATGTCAACTCAAGCCTTGTGAGTGAAATTGGGTAGACGGAACTATTCAAAAGCCATCAATAATTGTGCAAGCATGAAATCAAAAGTCATCATGATCGAGGGTTTGAGTGTACTGGCCTTGTTCAAACTAGTGATCATTCCAGATTATTCGTTCTTTCCCAGAAATTGTAATTACAGTCCACTCAGAATAGTATAAATAGGTGGGCTCTGTAGGTGTTGAGCAAACACAAATGTGCCCAAGCAGACGTCAGATAGTTGTACCAAGAAACGAGTAGCTGGCATATAGTGAATAGATAAAAAGTTCAAGGATTTATATTTCAACTCAAAGTTCTACAAACACAGATCTTCTCATCAAGGCAAAATACATCTATTGAATTTATTTTATCAATAGATATTGTAATAAATTTGAATATGTAATCCCAACAGAGTTATAAGTTATTGACATTTTTTATAACAGTCACTCATTTTCTTTCTCTTTTTAGTCTGAAGCAATGCCAGCTTGGGAAAAATAATGTAAGATTTAATTATTTTAAATACACACAAATACATACAGACAACTCATTTTTCGTTATCCATCTGATGAAGCCATATGGGCAAAATGCATTATCAGATATTATTTTCAAAATATACTTTCATGAACGTTTTTCCAAATGTCAATAACTTATAACTGTTGGGATTACATACCCAAATTTATTACATACTGTCAACTCAGACACGTAAGTCGAAGAAAATAAAATGTTAAATGATTTTTTTTTTTAGAGTCACTCATTTTCTTTCTCTTTTTAATTCTTAAGCAATGCCATCTTGGGAAACATACTTTCATGAATGTTTTTCTAAATTGTCAATAGATAGTCATCACTAAAGAATCAGATCACAGAGTGCTCTATGAATTTAGTCTTGTACTAAAATTGGTACAGATATATATATATATATATATATATATATATATATATATATATATATATATATATATATATAGCAATTTCTCTCTTTTCACACACACACACACTTATGAGAATGTAGTCAATGTTTTAAGCCACCTCCTCATTCAAAGCAGATTTGGGGTGTCAGACAGCCTCCATCAGTTCATCAATTCCAAGACACTCCTGTGCAGATTGATGGGAAGAACTTAAAGTATATGAACTGATTTACATATTTAGGAAGCAAGATTAATGCAAATTCATCCTTCGATAATAAAATAACAAATCAAATCACCAAAGCTACAATTGCATGTGGGAAGCTTTGTCACTGCTTATGGAATGAGAGATATATCAAATTGGACACCAAAATATGGGTTTATAGAGCAGCCACTTTGACCAAACTGTTGTACAGCTCAGAATCATGGACCCCATATTAAAACAGAGCATTTACCCAAATAAGCTGTATCCATAAAAATAACATATAAAGAGAAAATTATATATATATATATATATATATATATATATATATATATATATATATATGTATGTATATGTATTACTTAAGAGAGTGTAGTGAATGTTTGAATGTTTTTCCAAGTGTCAATAGATAGGTATTGTAAAGTGCAAGTCATCATTAGGGAATCAGATCATCACCAAATGCTCTATGAATTTAGTCTTGTACTAAAATTGGTACATCCAAATATATATATATATATATATATATATATATATATATATATATATATAATAAAAAGGCTTAAACACGAATATTAGTATTTAAGCCTTTTTATTATATCTTACTCTATCCTAGACATTGAGTTCTACCTGGATTCTTCCTCTTGAAATTTTTTCTGAAAATATACATGTATGGGTATTTATATATTTTGCATACGTATGTATATTTTCCACTATATATATATATATATATATATATATATATATATATATATATATACTTATGAGAATCTAAACAATGGTTTAAGCTACCTCCTCATCCAAAGCAGATTTGGGATGTCAGTTAAAAAAAATAGATCTTGAATAAAAATGCTAAAAACAACAAAATTCATGGTTTTTGACATGTAAGAGGAAGGTAGGACTTGAACAGGGATAATAGTACTTACTTTCATGTAGAAGTTAAAAAGATAATGCTAAAAGAAAATGTATTACTTCAGAGTTCAACAAAAACCAAGTTTATTTCCCCCCACCCCACAAAAAGGAAATATTTACTATTATTCATTAAATGAAGTTTCTTTTGTAAACTAAATTTTATTAATTCATCGTATTTTATTATTATTTATAAAGTGGTTCAAAAAATAAACTATTACATAATAAATCAATACAATTAGTAATAAATCCATATAAATACATATAAGAATATTTTGGTATATACTAAGAAATTAATCATAAGGCGGCATAAGATTATATTAAAGAAAGTTTGCCTAATTTATATTTATTTTCTGATATAAAAGTAAACTATTCTATCAAAATTTACTTTAAGAAAATGTTACTAGAAGTTTTACTTTTTGGTGTTTCTTTTCAGAGGTTTAGAAACACATTAACAGCAAGCAATAGAACCAGCAAGAAAAATTTTAGCATAGAAAAAAAACCTTAACTAATTTAATAATAAAATTGAATCAAGTTTCAAGGTTGATTTATCCTTCTTTTATATATACATGCAGCTATTTTTAGCTTAGCCTGCAACAAAGCCACATTTGTAGGTCAGTCAATGAGGATTGAACTCACTGCAATAGTCAAGAATAACTTTCTAACTCCTATTCTATGGCAAAGTCATCATTACTGATCTAATAAAATACAGATTTTCATTTTCCAGAATCCAACCCAGTCTACTATTTTATATTCAGAGATTTTTTTTTTAAATCAAAGTCATAACAGAAAATATTGTTAGTTAGGTAAAGAGAAACACCTGTATGAATTTCATGATCTAATTTTCATAAAAGCTCTTCAATAATGCAGAAGGATAACTATCTTGACAATCTGCAGCACATAAGATTTCACACAAAGGTTATAAACATTGCCATAAACATGTAAACAGACAGTTTGCTTTTGTATTTTTCAATAACAATTATCACAAGTTTCTTCACAAACAAATTCACCAATGAGAACTGAACACACCCAAAAAGTTTTAAATTGTAATGTGTTTGCTATCAAAGACAACAACAACAACAATAGGATAATGTTCTATAAAATTATGCACAATGGGGAGAAAAGCAAAGGATCACCTACAGATGACAAATACTATAGTCTCTCTAAAGTTATTATGCAAATCACATAAGTCTCAATAACTAGAATTTGCTTTGAACAATTTTTGTCAAATTTTAATTGATTAATTTAACTATTGGATTTCATGGTCAAGACTTTCTTTGAATGGCAGAAGTCCCAGTTCTGTAGTTTCAAAGTGAAGTATGTATTTATGCATAACAATTCTTCTTCTCATGTATCTAAGGTTACCCATAAATTTTTTGAGTTTAAAAGGTTTACAGGAGAGAAGATAATGGAATAGCCACCATCAAGTCTCTATTAAAATCTGACCAAAAATCTATGCTCAATTGTGAAGATGAAATTATAAATGAAGGTGGCAAGCAATAGGAAAGCAAAGCATGCCTAGGGCAAGCAATTAAAATCACAATGTCAGAAAACAAAGCTCGAGTTAAATTTTTAGGCAATTTCAATGTTTTATTAAAGTTATTAGATTTATTATATAAACTGCAGTCTGAAGCTATTATACAGATTAAACTAATATTAATTTAAAGTTTCTGAAATCTAATAATTTTTTTTACCCATAATATATATTGAAACATGGGTAATGGAAAGGATCTAACAAATGCTGAAAAACAGAAAATAATAGTTATCAAGTGAGGGAATGTTCATATTCGAGATATCAAAGGAGCTTCGCATAGATCATCAAACAATAAAGAAAGCTGTTGAAAATATAACAAAGTTGAGAACTAGAAGCAAAGGAAAAAGCTTTAAGAACTTGTCTCCTTGAGGAGGAATGTAAACTCAAGCTAGTTACAGAAAAAGAATCACTTTCATCCAGATTTTTGAAGTGGAATTGAGGGATTCAAGGACACACAAAAAAAAAAAAAACATGTCGAATACTTCACAAATTGGGATTTGTCAAAAAATCTCCCAAGTAAACTCCTCTCAGTAAAGCAAATATTTTAAAATATCAAAATTGTTCCAAGGGCTACATGAAAATTGACTTTTCTAAAGTCATTTTCACAGACGAATCTCAGGTGACACACAATGGACTTAATGAATGGATTTTATCCGATGCAAATATGTCTGGTCAAGAGAAGGCAGCAAAGAGGTGGCAGTGTGATAATACGGGCTGGAATTGTTGACCAAACCATTATTGAACCATTCAAAGTTGATAAAGGAGTCAAGATGAACAGTGCTAACTATTGCAATTTTATGGTCAAGACTTTCTTTGAATGGCAGAAGTCCCAGTTCTGTAGTTTTAAAGTGAAGTATCTATTTATGCATAACAATGCTTCTTCTCATGTATCTAAGGTTACCCATAATTTTTTTGAGTGTAAAAGGTTTAAAGGAGAGAAGATAATGGAATGGCCACCATCAAGTCTCTATTGGAATCTGACCAAAAATCTATAGTCAATTGTGAAGATGAAATTATAAGTGAAGGTGGCAAGCAATAGGAAAACAAAGCATGCCTATGGCAAGCAATTAAAATCACCATGTCAGAAATTAAACCTGCTGAAGTAAAAAATTTAACAAAATCAATAACAGTTGCTGACTTTTATTGAGAAGAAGGCTGACTATATCAAGATGTAAATGTTTTAAAGACTTATATATTTATTATTTGTTCTATTATAGGTGTTGATCAATTGATCAGTGTTGATGGGGTCAGTAGAAACAAAAAAAATCCATGTGCCACCACAAAGTTCAATTAGAAATCTATAGTAAACAGTCCAGCAGACACCATAGCAATGAAAAAACAGGGTCAGAAATCCAACCTTCACTTCACAACAGCAGAAATGCACTTTTGCTCACCAAACTCAAAAACTGTTATGCTCAGTAAGCAAAAGAAACAGTCTTTATTCACTGAGCGTTTTTTCTGATTGGCCACACCATTCAGGGAGAAAAGAACATTAACATAGTTTCTCTGATTTTTTTTGTTTTTTGCTATTTTCTTTAATTCTCCTTCAGTAGACCATGCACAAAACACAAACTCTTTTTCGACAGAGGTGATTTTCTCTTTTGTTACAATTCTGTTTTTGCATAATAATTTCAGACTGCAGTTTTTATAATAAATTCAATAACTTAAATGTTGAAAATACTTAAAAATTTAACTCAAGCTTTGTTTTGATGTCTAAATTAATCATTTAAAATTTGATCAAAATTTTTCAAAGCATATTTGAATTATTTAGGTTTATGTGATTTGCATATTAACTTCAGACTTAACAAAAACAAACAACATTTAAATTCTTGAAGATCAAGAAACATAAAACATGGAGTAAATGGGGAAATCTTGAGAAGAAACTTGTTTAACAACAGTAAAAATTTAATCTAATTTCAGAAGGACCCATTTTAAAAATCAAAGACATAAAAATTTTAAGTTGTTCTTGTGGCATAACTTGATAAATTTATGGTTTATAATTTCCACTTAGTAGCTTTAGTAATAACAGAAACTCTTGTGAAAAGCCTGAAGAAAAAGAACTCCAAATATATACATGTAAAACTATTGTATCTAATTATAGATTTCATCAAGAGTATGCTGAGACAAATTTTAATTCTCATTATCACTGAACATTTTTTTCTACAGTAACAAAATTTGGGCAAAAATAAAAAGGTGGCTGAATTAGAGCATGAAGCAAAATTAAACCAGAAATAGGAAAAAAAACTGTATGTCTTTTTCAAGGACACCAGAACAAAAAAATATTTATGATCAGAATGATAAATACAAATACAGAAGGATGTACACATGTTTTATAGATTATAGAAAACATTTGTTAGGTACAAAGAACTGTTTGAACAGCTAGGAAAGCTTAATTTATGCAGAAAAGATATGAACTTATACTGGAAAGAAACTTCCTCACTTATGGTTAGAAAATAAATTCAGTAAATACACAAAAATAGAAGGGGCTGTGAGTCAAGAAGGTATCTTCATACCAGACTTATTAAACCTTTACAGCCAGCCAATCCTGAGAGAACTAGAAATCCTACCAGACAAAATCTTAACAACATAATACATTGTTGATAGCTGATGCAGAAAGGAAACTGCAGGAAGTTTCAGAGCATGTAGTAAAGGAAAGTGAGAATAAAGGACTAATTATTAATTGTAGGAAGATAGAATGTATGGTTGTCAACAAGTGAAAAAGCCCAAGATGTGAATCAGGAATTGGAGATGTCAAAATCAACAAGTACAGAAGTTTTAATCTGGGGAAGTCTTTTGACAGAGATTGGAAATGTGATACCAAAATCTGAAGACACATTGAAAAAGCAAAAATGACTTCCAAAAACTAAGCAAAATATTAAAAAATGGGAAAAATTTTGTTAGAAATAAAGAAAAGAATGCTGAACTTCTAATATCAATCCTCCCATATGGCAGTAAATGCGAAACAGTTTCCTCATGGATGATGAGAAAATCCGAGGCAACAGAAATGTGGTTCTGCAGAAGGATGCTGGGACTATCATAGATGGAGCACCTAAGCAACAAAGACATTTTAAGGAAAATGTAAATGAAAAAAGACACTTAAAATAAAAAAGAGACAGTTAAAATTTGTGGGACACATAATGAAGAAGGAGGACTTGGAGAATTTGTCACTCACTTTACATATTGAAGAGAAAAGGAATAATGAAGCAATGGGCCACTGACAAATTTATGAAACTTGATGCCTAAATGAGAGTGGGAGGGATAACACAAAGACAAAAATTACTAAGAGTTACAAAGGATAAGAAGTTGTGGGGAGCCATGATCACTCACATCTTGAAGGGATATGGAACATAGAACACAAGAAAACATTCAAAGTAGTATATTTTTTAGTATTTGATAAAACATTTAGGTGAAGATTTCTAATTACACTTGTTATTTATGAAGTATAACTGAAGTATGGGGCACTCAGTCAGGATTGAACTCACTTCTGTGAGACAAGCTTGCTAACCATTTACACCAGTCAGAGGCACCTAAATAATGTGTAATTATACTTGTTAAACATATATGAGAAAGTGGGACATGTTTTCCCAAGACTGTTCCTTCTAACTATTTCTTTTCTTTTTTTTTCTTTTTTTTTACTTTGTTCAAGAAACCAAAAGCAAAGAAGGTAGGGAATTGGGTAAAAACTGGGGTTTAAAATGTCAGAGATCCATTTCAAAGAACATTAGTTTCCAAGGAAGGAAAGCAAAAGATTTATAGCTATAAGGGGTTCGCCAACTGACATAAAATGATAGAAATATGATAGCTGTCTCCAACACTGAAAAGGGAAGAAGGGTTAGAATTAAGAGGCCTATTTATCACTTATCAAACAGATGGTGTATAATTTCAACAACTCAAAAATTGCCAACAAAATAAAAGGAACCAAATCTAATAGAATATATATATATATATATATATATATATATATATATAACACACAATAGTGAGATTCAAAAATTTTAAGAATGGGTTCTTTCAACAACAGGTCTCAATAGCAATGGGTTCTCTCAATTTTACATATATCTATATAGTAAAATATAGACTAATTTAGGAATAAAGCAAATTTTTCTTGCACTTAGCCAATAATACCAATATTAATCTGGCTTATACTGCACATTATCATTTTGAAAGGAAAAATAATTAAAAGAAATGTTAAAATCTGTTATTCATGATCTTTCATTTTAAAAATCTCCAAATAGCCACTTGATTGTCATCATAGTCTTCAGCTTTTTTTGCCACACTGTTGTCATGAGCATTGTGATTTTTTTCTAAGCCATGTAAAGGAATGGCATCCCATAAATCTAAAAGACCAATAAGCTTAATTGTCATCAAGTTTACTACATTTTCTACTGTAAGGTGGCTGCTTTTGAGTATAAAATATTCATTCAAAAAAAAAAAAAAAAAAAAAAAAAAACTCTCCGTCTCAGAAGAAGTGATAGCAATTGTATTAATAATAGTTTTCGCTTTTTGTACAATTTGAAGAATAACAGGTTTATGAAAGTTTTTCAGGACATTTTCCACATAGTTACAGAAATCATTAATGGGGATGTTGTGATGAAAATTTTTGCAGAAGTCATTCAGCTTTTCTTCTGCAGCTTTCCAGGGAATAATTGCTTTTTGAATATTCTAAGTATCTGGTTCTAGCAAGTTCAGCAGTTCCTGAAATTTATATTAACCTTTATTCAATCACCTGAATTTATATCCCCAAACGATTATGTGACTACAATTTGTAGACAATCTAAAATTAGCAGTTTGTTTGTTTGTTTTGCAGCTAGCAACAGGTTTGCTGAGCTCATAAAATTCCAAGAACAGGTTCGTACAAACCCACTGAATCTCACCACCGTGTGTGTATGCGTGTGTGTGTGTGTGTATATATATATATATATATCAGATTTGCTAAAAAAAAAAAAAAAAAAAAATGATGAAAAATGTTTCAAACTTAATAAAAACAAAATTTTAGCATCAAAATCTTTATTATTAAAAGGAAAGACCAAAGACTTTTTTTTTTATTATTAAGTTATATTTTTGATCCTTCAGTTAAAAATCTTGTTTTTCTTGCATCAGAGAGTGACCATAAATTAGTACTAGAAATTTTAGCATCATTTTGCAGTGGAAAATAGACTGATTTGGAAATTCTTGCAAAATCAAATTGTCAGATTTTAATGAAACTTTTTAGGACTTAGTTACAAATGAATAAAATTGTTATCAAAACATTTTTTTTTTTTTTTAGAAAATCTTTGTAAAATATATATATATATATATATATATATATTTTTGCATCTCTTCCCACGTAAGTCTATGAAATTTTGAGAAATTAATTTTTGTAGGGCTTAATTAATTTTTGTATGTTTATATTAGTTTTAAGAACAAAACCTTGGTGAATTTAAATCGATTTTTTCATAAAACAGGACCCAGTTACAGAAAATTTGCTCAGGATCATAAGATAAAAAATCCAATAAAACTAAGAGATTATTTAATTAGAAAAACTTAATTGCTTTTATGAATAAGATATATTATGGACACTATTGTCTTAAGAAAAAAACATTTGGTGCAATGAACAATTAATTCTTTACAAGAATTGTTTACACTTTTTTTTTAAATTTTAATTACAATAATTTATAATGTTTTAAATTTCTGTATTAATTTGTACCAGTTAAGTGATATTATTATTAAGTAAAAACTAAATTTTCTAACTATAAATGGAAAAGCTTACAATTTAGCGACCTCCAGTATTTTAAAAAGAATTTTGAAGCTTATGTGTGTGTGTGTATATATATATATATATATATACATACACCTGTCGATTTTTGTAAAGATACATTATCAGAAAGTAAGAGCAGTAATTATTATAAATTTAAAATTTATTGGTAATTTTCTAGTTTTCTCAACAAGCATTTTCTTAAGACTGACTAACTATAAAGCCAAAGTAGCTAAAGAGAAGCTTAAAATATTTAAAATTTTTAAGGTTACTGGATAGTCAAAAAAAATTATAAAGAGGAAACATTTGTATTTGTCATGTATTTTTGTAATAATTATTGCCTCCCTAGATAAATTTCCCAAACATTTTTTGGGTTGTCAACTAGTCAAAAAATTACCAACCTAAACACCACCTATCAAAGTATTTAATTTGCTTTTTTGCATTTATTAACTTAGAAAGTGGGAAAATAATCTGTGACTATAAATATGTTCCCTCAGTTCCATAATAATTGTTACATTTACATACACATTTAATTCATTAAATGTATCAGTTGTTATGGGACAGCTATAGTATTTTCAAAAAGAAGGATAATATTTTATTTCTGGTACATAACTATGGTTTGATAAAGCTATCATTAAATAGTACTTTTGAATTTCTCAAAGATGATGCATAAACTTCAAATTCCATCACCAACAGATATTTTGGCTACATATAATTGACTAGAAGGTGCAAGGTTCAAATCCTAAAGTAAGTAGTTATCTTTATTTACATTTGGACTAACATCCTCATTTTTGTTATTGTCACAATGCTTCAGCCATTGTAGCTTCCAGCCTTCTTCAGGTGTCTATCAATCCAGGTAACCTTTCAAACTGAACCTTTCACAAACGTAGATTGTTCTTGTTCCACTGTTCATATCTCAGTCAGTTATGTGCCATGCATGATACATGCTTAGGCAATCATGTATCTTTCGATACATGACTGATGAGGCAGATTTTTTTTCCCCCGCAGTAGGTTGCCATTTCTTTCTACGGTAGACCAGTTGCCATCCAAGGCTATAGAACCCAGTCTGTCCTGCTATTTACCCATAGCTGGGAAGAGAAGAAGAGGATTCACACTTTTCCCAAGGTTATTAGCACGTAAGTGAATGTAATGGATTCAACTGGAATTCAAACTCAGCTCTCCAATTCCTCAATCCGAGCCAGTATCCATTACCCCACTGTGCCTCCTTATATTTCATTTTGACTTTATTTTAGTACTGCTCAATCACTGCTTTGCCCTGTTTCCACTGAATCTGTACTACCTGGCAAAGTGATTGAACTCAGAATTATATGAACTAATAGAGAAGAAAAATAGAGATCTAGATGGAGTGGGCTAATTTAAAATCTAGCAGACATTAATGGCTTCAATACAAAAAAAAATCTTTTAGGCTGCAGCTTCAGATAAAAATCTTTATTGCCTCTTCCTCATATTCCAACTCACTTTCCTTACACATTTTTTTTTCTCACTCCAGCCTGAAGACACCTACTATAAATAAGTGAAATATGTAGTCAGAATAGATTTTCCACTTTGTCACATTATTTCCACTGATAATTACTATGTTACCAAATTTCTAAACTGAAGCTTCAATCCACTATTGTTCCAAGTAGATCTTTGTTAACCATAAAATTGACAGTAACCAAGAGTAAAACAAACAAAAAAACATACAATAAAACGCTGTCAGGCTTTTCCCCAAGTATAAACTTAAATACATACATCTTGTGAACATGCCTTCATTAATTCAAGTTCCTTACATTTGATCTGATCCAATCAGAAATGGTCAAATACACTCAAGTGAGATCAATTTGAAAATAATCATTTTAGTTTTAATTATGTTTTTTAAATAAAAATAAAAATTTATGCTTGATTTTTATTTTTAAGTAATTCTCAAAGTAGTGTTTCATATTTTTAGATTTTTTTCTGCAATATTTTGAAAATCTCTGTGTTCTAATGTCCTTGAAGACAGCAGATGTTGCTATTTAGAACTTTGGGACATTTTAAATAACATACACATCTCTACAATAAAAAGAATGGTATGTCAAAGTGTAACTTTATACCAACTGCAGAAGATAGACAATGTTGATAGAGGCATTGAAATTTTGTATAGGTAATAAAAATGTTTAAAAAAGAAAAAAAAAAATGTCAACTTTAGCAGAACTGGAAATTGCACAACTTGTCAAATAGCCTTTTAAAAAAAAAAAAAAAAAGAAATACTATCCTTAAGCAGTTCCTTGGAATTTTGCTCTTTGAAATTATTTGAAATAAATTCAGCAAAATTAACTTTCTTAGTTTCAAGTGATTCTTGTAGTGTTACAATGCAATGAATTAAATTCAAAAATTTAAATAAGAAGAATTATGATTTTCAATTTTGCTCATTATTATACAAAAAAATTATTTAAAAAAATGACATAAGAAAAAGAAAAAAAAAGTGGAAAAAGAAAATATTTTTGTACAATTTTCTTTAACTTTTGCTCTTTTATAGTAAATTGTTTATTTAGTTTACCTTTAACTTTCTAAGAATCTGAACAGATTCATCTGATAGTTTCACAAGATTTTGTCAAATTCCGGTTTTACATTTTTAACATCTCACATAAGTAAAGGCTGTTAGCAGTAGATGAGTGGTTAACAAACCAGTTTTATAAACCACTACTAGTTCTATCCCCACTATGATGACTCTCCACCAGACAACTAAGTTTAGTAAATATACTAATCAGTACCAAACAGGGGGAGCCTTATTTACAATAAGTAAACTAAGATCAAATCAGGATTTAGTAGAAGGTATTCATCTACTCCCACACAAGAAGTTTATTTTAGTGTCCTTTGCTTATGGGCAGTTTCATAAAATGTCTTGCTCCCTCAAAACTTGCTTTTTGGATAAGCTCCATAATTAACAATGGACCTTAATTTTTACAACTTTAGTTGTAATGAGATGGTGTTGCCTGGACATTGAAATTTGGGGGCTTCAAGACCAAAAGGCCAGAGATTTAAAGGGAACCTACCTTAAATAAATCAATCTCAAAACATTATTATATAGTACATAAATAAAAAAAAATGGAACTGATGAAAGTGTCAATAAAATGACAGTTTAGACATAAAATTCTTTGGAAAAATTATCTAGCTTGAATGTGAAGTAGTTTCTCCTTGATGAATTTAAAGTAACAAGAATTACTAACCTTAGATGTTACCTCAGACATAAATTGCAATCACTTTTTGATATTAGAATATGTACAATCTATATGACCAGTTACCATCATTTTTGTATTCCAATCTATATATTTCCACAAAAGTGTTCTTTCAAGTTGAAATTTATAAAATCTTTCTCTTAAAACACCTTTTTAAGAAAACAGGTTTTTCAAGTCCAGTAGCTTTTATTGCTCTTTCCAGTATTGATGGGGATTTCCTTCTAAACATTCTATTTGAAGAGGTGTTTAATGTTAACATTTTGATTATGTCATTATTTTCTCTTTATGTTACATGTGTTATCCATTTTAGATGTTGTTGCTGTTGATAGTCCTCAAGTGATGTGGTTTCTGTTATTTGATACAGTTCCCTGTTTGTGATTCTGTAGCACCAGGACACAATGTTCAAAGAAGGATGATCTTTGCCAAGACCTACAGGCTTTACTCACTCAAAGCCTTTTTTCATCATTGTTCTTAGTAAGTGGTTATATACAGCTGACAGTTTAGATATTTCTGAACAGGTTTAGCACCATGCATGGCATCCATATGAAAGTCTCAATCTGATATTTCTATTTATGAACATGATTCAAATTTTCAAGTTGATGTATTGGTTTCATAGCAATTTGCTGTGTTGGGCAAAACTACCACTGGCAATTACTTTTTCTCTTATGCTTTGTTATAGCTGATCTATATGGCGAGGTATCTGAAACGTTTAGTATTATAAAAGGGACAAAGTGGCGGAAGAATTTTGAAATCAACCTAAGAATTCATTTTACTACAAGCATGTTCCTTTGGGATAAAACTATCACAAGGAAGATGACCTACCTTCTCACATAATCAGCTCCATAGTTATCTATGGAGTTGAGCTGGTTATAACCCTAACCACTATCCATAGTACCCACAATAAGCGAGATTCCAAATGAGCTGCTTGAGGGAAAGAACCAGCCTGAGCAGGGCAAGTTAACTGTACATACACATTGTCAGTCTTAAGCTTTAAACACAAGAGCACATGTGTGTGTGTATATATATATATATATATATATATATATATATATATATATACACACACACAGAGTTCAAGTCCCAGTTGAATCTATTACATTCACTTATGTGCTAATACCTTGGGAAAGGTATTAATCTTCTTCTTTTCCCTCCAGCTATGGGTAAATAGTAGGACAGGCTGGGTTCTATAGCCTTGCATGGCAACTGGTCTAGAAGAAGGAGAACTCTGAATTCAAAACTTGCGGAGGCTTGTTTGGGGACCTTGTGGCACATAATACACCAGATCTCTGTATTCAGCCCTTCAAAAAAGTGTGGTCAGTTCTGCACAAAGCCTTCACCACTATTTACAAAATCATATATATATATATATATATATATATATATATATATATATATATATTATGTATGTCCATGCAACTGCACACATATACATGCATCTGTACTGTTTACCTGCACATTAATGTTAATTCTTGACCACATTATATTTAATGGAAGTTTGTGAGCTTATCCTGATGCTCTCCAAAAAGAGGATCTTGGGCATTTTACATGCAAATTTAAAAAAAAAAGAAAATGTAAAAAGTTGGGGGGGTATAGTTAACGGAGGGTCACAAATGGCAATCTCTACCTACCTCCACCCTACAAACTAGTAGGCTTTGTCTGTGGCAGTTTTCTTAAATCTAGGATCTGTTGTATATAAAGTAAAATCAGTTTTAAATTCTGATGACTTAAGACAGGCAGTAGGCGACTGGGGTGATTACCTAGTATGCTAAAATCAGGTGAGGGGGGGGGATTCTAAGGCTGAACAAAATTTTTCAATACAGCAAAAAATGTAAAAACTAATAAAAAAGAGAACATTAACTAAGAATGATGACAGCAATGTTGATAGAAAAAAAAAATCTCTGTTGGAAATATTTCTTTACAAGAATGAGAAAATTAAATTCTCACAAGAATCTATGAGATTTTGGGGTGAGATCACTTACACTAACCCCTACCTCATTCCCTTTTCTCCAGGGAAGAAAGGGGCACATATTGTAGGGTTGGCCTTGGAGCTGAATATCCTGGCATTCGCCTTAAAGACAAGACAACCACTAATATTCCATTATAGTACAAGGACATTACAATAGACATATTTCTGACAGTGGCAGTAGTTTAGAATACCAAGTGTAAAATATACAGAGATTACAGAAAGTTCTCATGGTAATTCGACCTGCAATTGTTGCTAATAGCACATAAAAATATGATAAAAAAGTAAAATGGATCATATTTCAGTCCCACAAAAAAATTATATAATGTTTTTTATTTGCTTTAGCCTATATAGTGTACATCAGGTATTTGAGAAACCATCTTTAACAGACCATACATGGAAGACAAGGTTTCATGGCATTCACTAAATGTTAATGTTCTCATTTCTCTTTCAGACCTCACAAGAACATTAACACATAAGCTTCCAGTATGTCATCTGAAATGAAAAGGCAGATTGGACTAGTCACCAACCACAACAACTTAAAGATAATAACATTCTTGTGGAAAATGGAGGTCTGATATGATAAATTGGAAAAGGCAACAGGTAACTGTGTGAATCCCTTGCAGGCACCCACAACAATGGACATAAAGTTCACATCATCTAAGATAGCTCTGGAGTTCATGAGTTTTGACCTAATCTGCTATAACTTAACTAGGAAAATAGATTAATAGGGATTTACCAGAGCACCTACATCGCAACCAGATGTGACACAAGGTTGAGGTTTAAAATGGGTTTAACAGAAATCTCCCAAGTCCCCCTCATCACTTCCTCTTTTAGGGATGCCTCAGACATCAGGCATTAAACCCAGCTCTCTCCCAAGAGAGAGATACTGAGTTTGGGTTAAAATATAAATCCCAGCCGAAGGCAAATAAATTTTTAGGTATTTACCAGTGTGCCCACTCTGCAACAAATGCGACACAATGTCAGTTTAAGATGGGTTTATTGGCAGTACTGTGGAAAAATTCCCAAACCCTCAGCACTTCCCATTTTGGGGACTTTCAAGCACCAGGCAATAACCTCAACCCCTTCCAAGGGAGAGGTACAACCTGGAGAGATTTGCCTTTGGTTGGGTTAAAATATAAATCTCAGCAAATGGATTTTTATCTCTCCAGTGGAAAACCATAAATTTATAGAACTCAATGGGCAGAATCCATTTCAACTGCAGATGGAACAGGTCAACTTATTAAAGCACAAGTTTACATAAGTTGAAGGCTATCAGTTCAGTACTTGTGCTGGGTAGTAAATATACATTTGAGCTATTTAACAACATAGTAATGAGGAACTTCTTCCTACAAGGCCGCAAAGTTTGATGCCAACATCTACATCAATGTTAATAGATACAGTGGTCAAACCCTGGACTGAGGAGTTGGCCATATACTGGTTTGGAGCCATGCCATGGATTAAAAAAGAAAAAAAAATGATTGCATAAAACTTCAAGATTGCTTGTTTTTTCAAAACTAATTTACTCACTTAAGGCAAGGGGGCTCTCTTTCAAAAAGGTAGTAGTAGTAGTAGTATCATTATTATTATTATTATTATTATTGTTGTTGTTAATTACAATTAGTTATTAATAATTATTATTATTATTATTATTATTATTGTTGTTGTTAATTACAATTAGTTATTAATAATTATTATTAATATTTATTATTATTGACAAGAACAACAAAAATTACTGTAAAAATTTTCCTTAAACCTTTTTTTGCCTACTCTATCATGCTGGCTAATAGTAATCTTAGGGCTGATAAATTTTAAATTTTAGGTACCCCTACCAAAAAATAAAAATCGGATGCTATGTACTAATAGGCTAAACAGTTTCAGCATCATTATTTAGTAGGAGTTAATTAAATCATTACTCATTATTAAATCTAGAGGGTGGCCCAAAACAATTGGCCTATAATATATGTGTTTTAGTAAGACATCTCTTCCCACATGACCCACACAATCCAAGAGTAATTGGTGAATAATTTTCAAAATGTAGCCTCTCAGCTTTGCTGATTTGAATCTACTGGACTACTGTATTTGGTCTAGCATATCGTCAAGAAGGTGGCTAAACTGTAGCACCCCCGCTCAACAATACCAAGGACTTGTTGAGAGCTACTACCATGGATGCAATAGTCAATATGAATAAAAAAAAAACCTAATCCAGACATGCAGTCACTTTTAAGGCTATACTGATGATATGGGTGATTATATTGAGTAAACTTTTTCAGTTTTTATAACTTTATTTATTCAAAAAAAAAAAAAAAAAAAAAAAAAAAAAATGATTTTTCCAATGATATCTGTTTTCCTTTATATTAGAACTTGTTTCCAATTACCTGGCATGTGTGTGTGTGTATATAGACAAATAGATAAAATAATTGATTTTTCACACTATTTTATATTTATTCTAACATTTTCCATGTAAAAATCTCATTGATAGCTTAGCTGATTATTTTATTCACAAATATTTATTTTCAATTTTATTAACTGTTACATTTTCAAAGATTTTCAAATTAAACACAGCATTTCTAAGTAACAAGGGTGCCATGGTAATAATTTTTTCATTAATTTTTTAGTTGTTCTGATGACGTTCTAAAAGAACAAAACGTTGGCAAGAGAATAAAAAAAATTTAATATCCAATTAACTTTCATTCCATATATAAAGCAAATGTTGTTAAAGATAACAGACGTTTTGTTTAGCATAATTTTATTAATTGACTTTCCCAAATTATGAATAATCCTTCTGATAAAGAAGAAATTCCGTCAGTATCAGCTCTACTAAGGAATTTTTACAAATTCTTCACTTCAACAAACCTCAGCATCCTTAGATGTTGAAAATTTGTTCATTAACATCCTGTCCATGAAACAATTGACATTTTAAATAACATTTATTATTCTTCTCCACCACCCCTGAAAATTAACCCCACAATATTAAAAACCTTTCATTAGAGTCCATGGCACAAGTCCCTTTCCACTGCCACCTTGGTAATATTTATACCCAAACACTACAACAACACTAAGGGCAACCCTCTCAGCCCTTTATTTTCAAACATTTAAACCTATTTTCAAATTAGAAAATAAAATAATAAAATTAATAAACCCACCATTGATGTCAGATATATTAATGACATTTTCATTCAAACCAAATCCCTCAATGACATTATAGAACTTAAAAAAAAATTTGAAAAAATAATTCAGTTTTAAAGTTCACTTATAAACTGAACATTGATGAAAAAAAAAAATCCCATTTCTATATATTCTCATTGATTATAACAGCAATAACTTTACTACATCTCTGTATACAAGTCTACTACTGGTTCTAACTCTTGCCTTCTAAACTACAACAGTGAATGCTCAGAAAAATATAAACCTGCTGTCATTAATAACCTGATCTAAACTCATTTCTTCATCCAAAATAATTTTCCTTAAAGAATTAAATAATATAAAACACTTATCAATAATGGGTACCCTAATTACATAGTTGACAAGCAAATCAAATTTCATTTAAACAACAATTTTAACAATAACTATAGTCATAAACATAATACTGACAATAATACTTTTAAGATATATTACCAAAAACAAATACAACTTAATTATAAAAAATATGAAACAGCAATAAAACATATCATACACAGATATATTAAACCAGTTGATAAAAAGAAGTACATCAGATTCATTATTTACTACAAAAAATTCAAAACTAACAAGCTAGTTATTAAAAATAATATATCCCAAATTTCCAACCCTCTATACAAGACCAATATTGTGTATGATTATATGTGCCTACTTGGAGAATGTTCCTCCATAAATAAAAAACACAAAATATCTCATATGGGATACACTACAACCACACTCTTACAGAGACTCACCTGCCACCTATTAGAACAGAGTGCCATCAAACACATTAATAATCTGCATAAGGATCATAGTAACATTAGACAATTAGTCACAAACAATAGCAAAATACTAGGAAAATCAAACAATAAAAACAGACTTATGATCCTTGAAGGAATACTCATACAACAAAAACCATGAATAAATAAAAACAATTATAATTTAATAGCCCATATCCTCAAATGTGTGTGTGTGTGTGTATATATATAATTTTTTAAATAAAATAAAAACAAACACACCTTACTATACTCACCAGTTCTATGAAACTCACTGTCTCTCTCTACTCCAATAATGACTTAAGAAAGTCAAAAGCTTGGACCATATTTCTTCCAAAATGAACTTTTGGCAATTTCTGATGGAATTTCCTCCTTATCTGAGAAGGATTATTCATAATTTGGAAAATTTAATCAATAAAATTAATACATCTGTTGTCATTAATAACATTTGCTGCAAAAATACATAAACATATATATATATATATATATATATATATATATATATATATATATATATATATATATATATATATTATATGACTGGAATTGGATAGTTCAGACCAATGAAATGAATATGGGAAAACTGCTAGTCTTAAACACATCTTTGTTGTTTGCAAAAATTCTCTTGTAACTTATACATGGAGACAAAACCAGGTGTTGGAGGATTTGGTAGAGGTACCAAAGCTAGGATCAAAAGCTACTAATCAGATGCCAAGGTAGAAAGAGAACGGGGAAGAAATGAATGTAAGTGTAATGATATGTAAATAAAAGAATGTTATCACTTGCATATGGATGAGAGACACTCTAATTAAACCCAACTAGACATGAGGAAGATAGAATTTGTCAATAGCAAATACTACTATTACACATCACAACAGTAACCCAACACTAATGGTGGTATGGACAGTTTCATCACCAATCTAGAACATAGTTTCAGTTTTCCATCTGAGATAACATTTTAAATAATCATCATCCTGACATTGTAATCTGGTGATTTACTTCCATGAAAATACATTGCATTAACTCTGCCTTTTGAGGATACCATTGACTGGACACATGAAAGTTGGAAAAATATGAAAACTTGCAATGTATAAGTCAAAACTGAACTAGTAGTGTATTTGTGGATGAGATCAGATATTGAGATTTTGTTACTAATTTGTCCTCAATTTATCTATCTAGACTTGGTTTGTCATGAACAGAAAAAAAAAGGAAATGTGTTAAGAGGCTCCAAGACTGGGCAGAATCAGTGTCTGCATGAACAGTGTTTATTAAACTAGTATTTATTGGTTTCTCCCAGATTTATTTAGATAATTATTTTTGGTAGTGAAAATGTCTTTGTGTGTTGTTTAGCAGGAGCTATCCTGGTTTCTATCAGAGAACCTACACTATTTTATTTAAACATGGAAATCTGTAAAAATATATAGCAATTACAATAGTGAGATTAACCAAAATAAACACTTAATGATAGAAAGAAAATGGTGAAAAGCATAGCCACATCATATGTATCAGTGTAAAATTAAACATGTATGGTAAAAACTAGAAAGGATATTTTAAACATTGCAGGAATAATACCAGGTTTTCCCCTTTGACAGGCTCTGTTCAGTAAAAATGAATAATAAAATGGATATTAATGTTAAAAATTAATAAATATTAATGTTATAAAAGCAACAGTAAAGAGATCATTTTCAATTGCCAATTGGATTGTAAAAGAGTAATATATAACTTATAAGTAAATAATATTTCTAAAGAATTAAGTTGACATTTTCTTAGCGTATATAATTAGAGTTGAAAAGCTGTATACACAAATCACTTGTAACATCTTGGATGTAACAGGCTTTTTTTGCATAGATCTAGTGGTTAAATTATGGTAACTCTAATTTGAAAATAAAATCAGATACAACACAAAAATGTTTTATGCTTGTCTTAAAAACATAATTGCAATATAACACTGCAAGATGACTAACATAATAATCATGTAAGTATAATATAAACATTTATCACTAGTAATTGTGATATCTGTTTTTATAACAGACAAGATACTAATCTCCCTAGATATAAAAAAGAAAAAATTCAAATTTTATTTTTTCTAATTTTTTAAAGTGATTTATTTTATTTTCATTATAAGAAAAAAATCTTATTCATATGGCTCCTTTGCTTAAATAATTCAATGTTAAATTTAGCTTTCATTGTCAAACAATGAAAACAAAATATTCAATATTATTAAAAGAAATAAATAAATACAAATAACCCCTAGAAATAATTTAAAAAAATAGAAAATAAAAAACAAAGCTAATTTTTTCTAAACAGCAGTAACAGTTGGTAGATTGGTATAATGTGTGCTTGTTTATTCCCAGGTTGCAAATTCAAATCAAGGTAAGGTTCACTTGATTTAATTTACTAGCATTAACAAAAAAATTATTTACTGGATAAAATGTGTGAATTCAGAAAAGGACTACTTCAAAAGAGATTAAATGCCAAATTGATATGTGTTGTAGTTTTTTTTTTTTTTATAGCACCAGTCCTGATAGTTTTTAGCAGACCTTATTTTTTATATTACATATAATATACATACAGACACACATGCAATGTGGAAATAGGAATCAATACTGCTTATAAATACAAATACTCTCTGATACTGATAACTCTTTCCCACAAATATAAAAAATATACATAGAGAACCTACTTCCATCGTACATATCCGATAACATTTTATTCACAGTGAACAATATATAAAAATTTAAAGAAGGATTCTATTAACGATCTCAGTTTCTGTACGAATAACTAAAGCTTCTGTTCACTTTTGTTATTAAATATATACACAAATATCTAATCCCAGCAAAACATTTCCTGTTTTCCTGTCATTGAAATAATATTTCCATATCCTATCTCCTTCCACGAGCCTGATTACAATCAAAGATCACAATGGCCAACCTAATATATACAGGATATTAAATACATTTTTCTTGCAAAAATATGAGGACAGGAAAATCTTCAAATTCTGGCACAGAAGAATGGGCATCCAACCAAAAGAACAAATCTTTCAATTGAGCCATTTTATAGAAAGAAGGGATAGATGCTTTTTAATGAAACAAAACTAAACTAGAAAATTGGTAATAAAATATCAATCATGATTAAAACCATGTAATTTTTGCTCAATGATTTATAGACAAAAAGCTATTGGTTTAACTATGATTATTTATTGCTTTTTTGGTAGACAAAAAGTGGTGGACTTACATCTGCTGAGTGGGACCCTAAGCTATATGAAATTCAAGGTCCTTCTCTAAACAAAAAACAAATTGGGGTAAAAAAAAAAAATTAAAATAATAATACAGGATTATTATTTATTAATACTATACAATTAATGATTATATAATTTTTGATGATTTAGTGTTGAAGAATAAAAACTAATGATAAAATAAAAACACATTTAAAGAAATGAGGCCCTTGAGAGTGTGTGGTCCTAAACTATAACTTAAATCCAGCACTGGAGATAAATGAATAATCAGTTTCATTTCATCAAATGATATTCACATAGTATAATAGAAAATTTGGTTTGACAGAAAAAAAGTTAAGAATAATAGGTCTAGAAATTTAGAACTAGAAACTAGTACTTTAATATGTGATGTATCACACAAGACAAATAATACCATATCCCCTACCTTTCACTAAATGAAACCCTACAAAGGCAAAATAATGCGCTATATTTGTTGAAAAGAAATTACAGTATTGGTCATCATATGTCATAATGTTGAAAATTGATTTGTCATTGTGAGTAATATCAGGTTTTGTTATTTTTAATCATCCATCATGAGATGCCCATAAATTTAATAGGACTTTTATCATGGAAAGCTAAACATGGAATGATATGACTTGTTTATAACAAAGTAGCAGATACAATGGCTTATAATAACTGACAAAAAATCTCATCTTTTTTTTTCTTTTGCCTATCAACTGCTCAAGTTTAATTTTTCCATTTAACATTTGTTTTGCATATAGATATTTGAATTTTTTTTATGTTAATTTCAAATAATTGAGATATATAACATCTTCTGATTAAAGTAATTTTTTTATGAATTCCCTTTGTAGTGATATTTAAATACTGACTCCATAGCTTATAAAAAGTAGAAAATCTCTTTTTTTTTTCAATCAGAATTTCTAAATACTTGAAATCTTATAAGGCAAGGCATTAGCTGATGTTTGTTCTCTGAAAAATTGTACTAGATTGTTTATTAGAATGATTGGCAAAACACTGACTAATTGCCAATCAATTCAATCTTTATAAAATGGTAAATAATAAAGTTTTTCTTAGAGTTGGTTCATAGATTTTTAGAATTTACTAAATGTTTATAAATTTATGAATAAAAAATTGTTTTCATATTTATTTGTTTATAAATTGGCAAATGATGAATACTGCATTGAATTAGCTTTAATACAATTGTATTAGTTTTTAATGTTGTAAAAATATAAAATTATTATTATAAATAACCAATATTTTTATTGTAAATCCTCAAGAACAATGAAAATGAATAAATTCACTTTCATTGTGTTTAAGATTTTATTAAAATTCTAATCATCACTTTTTAAAGCAATAAACATTGCTAAAGAGTGAAGATAGCAGTGTCAAAGGAAAAGCCATCCTTTAAAAATGACAGTTTTTTTGGCAGGCACAAAAGTTAAACATTGCCAGCATTCTTTAGACCTTCCTTTCTCAGAATTAAAAAGATATTGATTTTTTTTTAACCTTTCATATAAATTTCAATAGTGTAAAATCAATCCCTGACTTTGACAATGTTATTAAGCTGTGATTTGCAAAATGTCATGTTTAACTTAAGTGTTGTATTTTTTCATTATCATTTTTTTTTCTGCATAGGATTTTTTCAGAAGCACATACACTGAGGTCAGTAATTATTTATCTCATTACTTAAATGAAGAATAAACAGATACATAATTTTATTAATTTATGTACATTTTTCAATTTTTTTTTTTTTTTTTTTGTCTAGTGACACCCCCGCTCCGACCTGTTTAGTTTACCTACACGAAAACAGCCTAAGTCCAAATAACACAGTAAAAGTCAGGAATCGATTTGACATTGAATCAATATTATAAGCTAAAGACAAGACCACCCTCTATGAATAAAAAAAAAAATAAATAATAAATAAATTCCTTTTCGATCCTGACAGGTGCGACACCTGCCAGAATCGAAAAGTATTGATTTTTTTAAGGAATATAAGCTAAAGAATGGTAGTTAAAAAAAAAAATGTTTTCTCTACCATTTTTATTTTAGTATTGAAATAACGATAATTATCTATTTGCAAGCAATATCTTTTTAATTAAAATGGGAAAATGTAACTTTAGTTTCAACGTTGAATTCAAAGAAAATCAAATTTTTGCATTAATAAACATTCCTACGCGGACAGTCTTTGAAAAATTGTGATACAGAAAGCTGATAAAAGCCGTAAAAAAAAAAGCAAAAAAAAAAAAAAAAAAAAAAAAAAACAGTATAAATGTAAATGCAGCTAAAATAAGATATAGAAAGAAACTAGAAGAGAAGATTAAAAATAAATAAAACGAAAAAAAAAAAACGGAAGGAATAATAAAATGAAGACAAATGTGGAAAGTGTGTGTGTGTGTGGATGCAATACGAGAGAATGTTTTTGTTGCCACACATAAAACCTGTAACTATATTTGAAATATTAAGTTTGGTTTATTCGTTTATTTTAAGAGGTAAAGAATAAACAGTTTTTTAACTTTTAGTGACGGATAAGATCAAACGTGATTTTAACTTTTCTAGTACACTTCATAACGTTTTTTAGGAGCGAAGGCTGAAATGTAGGCAACAGAATCCTTTGAAAATTCATTGTTTGTTCTTTCATTCATGTTTATTAAAAAATTATCAAAGAAATTCTTAAGTAGATTCTGAAGAGTCCATTTGGAAGGCATAAAAATTCAACTCAAGATGTAAAAAAAAAAAAAAAGTGGGAGAGAAGTAAAAAAAAATATATAAAGAGTGGGGGGGTAATTATATGTAGGTTGGAACCCCTGAACCTTTTCATAACATCCTAATCAACTAAATCTCATCTTTCATCATTGAAAAGGAAATAGGGTTCAACAAAGGTGAATATAAAACAAACAAATGCCAGGGCATAATCAACTGGGGGCAAGGGAATAGTAATAAAAAGAGAAAAGGTCAGAGAAAACTTGTTGCAATGAAATTGAAATGGATAGCACTACTAGTAGCTTCCTTCTTTATTTCCTTTTTTTTTGGGGGGGAGAAAAATGGAGGATGTTTTTCCTTAATGTTTTTAAACTGAAAACCTAAACTGGAAATGACTATAAATTATAAATATAATTTATAATCATCCAATATAGATTCAATAATAGTAATACCTTCACATTTAAAATAAAATCACATCACCCAATGAAATGATGTTCAACAGATTGAGAGGTGACATTTGAACATTCTTTATGGCATAGAACTAGAGAAGATACAAAAACAAGATTCATTTACGAACGACATAATTATTCAAACCCTATTTCTACTGGCATGTAAAAAATAAATTATAAAAAGTAAAAAAAACCATTAACAATAAATAAAGATCAAGGTCAAACTTTTGACAAGGTGAATATAGAAAAATTAGCATAAAAATAAAAGCTTTTTTAAGACTGAAAAACTGCTACATTTAAACTAAAAAGTTATACAATCTTTTATTTTCTTATACAAATTACTTCACGTTGTATACTTGAGGAACACTCATGTTCCAATCAATAATTCTAACTACTACTTACTTAAGTTAATTAACTTAATTACTTTCGCAGGAGTTTAAAACCAATGTTTGCTTTGGAAGCATAAGTGGGAGGAAAAAAAATCCAAATCAATGTAGAATAGATATTCCCTTTTTTTTTTTTTTTCGGTAGTTGTCAATTTAGAAATTTTTAAATATGTTTCCTTGAAACATTGCCGTAACCATTTTTTGAAGGGTTTAACAAAGAATGGCTTCAAAATCCGTTAATCAACAAATACTACAGTACACAGTGTCGATACGGTGTCGTAGAGCTTGTAAATTAGTTGACAATGATGCGAGTTATTAATTAAACTTTACAGCAAAAAAAAAAAAAAATTATCTTAAAAAGGCAGTTTTTTTTCTGTTGTATCATTTTTATTTCGAGAATTATTGTCAAAACTCGAAAATATTATTTTGAATGTGAACATAGACCTAAACAAACATCAACATTAAAAAAAAAAAAAAATGAACAGTCAGACAACTACACAAGTTTCCTTTCTTCTTCTATCAAACATTCTTCTTCATATTTTTCCTGTCTATATGTTATTTCCAAACCGAATGAGTTGACACACAGTGAAAGAAGGAGAAAAAAAAACTAGTACTGACGAACTGAGCTGGTCCGTGTGTCTGGCTTTTTGACAACCACAGAGAAACCCTCATTTAGATAGGAAAGAAAAAAAATGACAGGAAGGGCCAACTTAAAGAAAGAATCGCTTAGAAATTCAAGTTGTTGGGAATCTCGAACGAAATGTGAATAAGTACATGTCAAAGTATCCCTTATGTCTACCATTTTTATTAGCTTGTACTCAGTCATGTTTACTGTGTACACAAACCACCACCATCCCTCATAATTAAGTGAAATTTGATCTTATTTTAAATTCAAGAGAAATCGTATAGATACAATATGAACGAATTAATATTCTGTTTTAACTTTGTGTACATTGGCACTTCTTGAAATTGAAAAATGAAATTACGATCCAAAAAGTAAACTTTACAACTGAATTTAAAATTGAACAAAGACCAGATGGCATAAGAATGAAAAATCGTTTTTAAATTTTAAATTATTTATTTACTTTTCATTTTGATGAATCAATGCGATCTGATATGTTTTCAGAATAATGAGGATTTATGTGTGCACGCGCGAGGCCGGTGCGTACTACCTCCAAATCCCCCCCCCCCGACCGAAGCCCGATTAGGGCTGGTGGGAGTGTCACTGGGCAGTGCTTTGTGACTCTTGCTATCTTACCAACATTTACTTTTTTCTACCTAGATTTAAGTTACAAACTAAGCTCAAAAAGATGAAATTTTTTTGCTGATTTTGACGTCATTCTGGGGTCTTGTTTTGCTCATGCTTAGTCTCGAAAGCAACACTAAATCCACTGTTTTTTATCCATAATGTTGAATCTGTTAAAATTATTCAGCTTTTTAACAAGAAAAATCTCAAGTTGATGTTAAAAATTGCCACAAAAGTAAAATATTATTCATTTATTTAAGATGGAATGATATAGAATTTTAATTGTATTTATTTTCAAATTTTCTTGTTGAAAATACATTGTTATATGATCCATTATTGTACATAATTAGCTTAGATTTGTATTTTAACTGAATACTACCTTATGAAAATTGAAATGTAGTAGAGGGGGGGCTGTATCATAGATTGGAGGAGGCATGACACCACTGCACCAGTTCTGTGTGTGTGTGTGTGTGTGTGTGTGTCAATGAGGACAATTTTTGAGATAGTAAAATAAATAAATAAAAATAAAAGAAGAAAGCGAAAGATGGCACTATGGAAAGAAACAACTTGACAGTTGTTATGAGCAGCTAGAACAGATTCCATAATTCTCTGAAAATGACTATCATTTCAATGTCTTTGATATATTTTTATTTTCTTACATAGAACATTACAAAATATTTTGTCCAAATTATCCTCAAACACCTGATAAAGTATGTTACAAAGAACTGTTTGTAACCTTGACATATTTGGGAAGAATATTACTAGAATAATCCAAAACTTATAGTGGGAGCAAATAGCCTTCATATGGATAAAAAATGAATTCAGTAGATATACCAAAATAGGAAGGGACATAAGACAAGGATGTGTCTTCTCACCAGACCTATTCAACCTTTACAGTGCAGCAATCCTGAGCAAATTAGAAGTCCTGCCAGGATTCATTATTGGCAGCCACAATCTTAACAATGTAAGATATGCTGATTACACCATATTGATAGCAGATACAGAAAGGAAACTACAAGAACTCCGATAGAAGGTAGTGAAGGAAAGCAAGAAGAAAGGACTAACCATCAAATTTTGAGAAGATAGAATGTATGGTTCTTAGCAAAGAGAACAGTCAACATGCAAATTACAAATTGGAGATACCAAAATCAAACAAGTAGAATTTAAATATCTAGGAAGTGTTTTAACAGAGGATGAAAAGTGAAATACCAAAATCCAAAGGTATATTGGAATAGTGAAAGATGCCTACCAAAAGGTAAGCAAAGTATTAAGAAACAGGAAAATATCATTAGAAACAAAGAAAAGAGTACTGCTATGTAATATCAGTTTTTTTTCTATATGGGAATGAATGCTGGACAATCTCATCACAGATGAAGAGAACAACATAAATGTGGTTCTACAGAAGAGTGCTGAGAATACCGGGAGCTGAATATGTGAACAATGACAAAGTTTTAGAGAAAATAGAAACGAAAAGAGCACCTAGACTTAACATTAGAAGATACAGTTGATATTTCCAGAGCACATAATAAGGAAAGAGAGTGTGGAAAATTTGACACTCACGTGGCATATTGAAGGCAAGAGGGATAGCAGAAAGCATCATATAATCTACCTAACACACTTGTATAAATGGATGACAAAACAGGGTTTGGAGAGATGATAAGACAACAAAATTTGCTAAGAGCTATAAAAGACAGGAAACTGTGGAGAGCCATGATTGTTAAAATTCTGAAGGGACATAACACACAGAAGAATTGTCAAACCAGAAAAGTCAGAATCATTAAGAGTCTCCAAAGAATTTACTTTTAATAGCACAAGTAATAAACCCAATTATTTTATATAGTTTTTTCCACAGTACCTGAAATATTAGAAGCCTGTTTCCCCAGAATTGATAGGTCACATTTGGGACATTTTCACTTTGATATACACACAAAAGTATATTTATTATTGCCCAACTTTTAATAGTCAGTTTTCATAAAAAATGTTTTCAAATTAATTTTCTATTCCAAATTAAGTATTTATCTTTTAAATAACAACATTTACTAGTTTCACATAAGGACTTGTATTTCAATGTAGTTTTAAATAAAATGTATTTATGAGTGCATTTTAATTGTAGTTTGGATTTGCATGTGATGTTTAATAGTCATTAGAATCAGTAGCCAAAAGGTTTAGTCACAAATCCAACAAAGTTAGATTTGAAAATACACCAAAAACCATTACTCATCCCAATGTTTAATCTAAAATTAGTTGTTGGTTGTTCAATTTGTTTTTTATGGCTTATCAACCCTTTGCAGGTTATTTAAATCCAGGAAATATGTTTACATTGTAAAATTTTTTGAGAGAGAGATAATAATTGTTTAGTAATACAAGTTTTACTAATTAACCCATAGCTAGAATGAAAAGAGGTGGATCCATACCTTTCCTAAGGGTATTTGCATGTAAGTGAATATAACAAATCCAATAGGAATTGGAACTTGTCTCTCTGATTAACAATTCCAAGCCATTATCCACTTGCACATGCAAATTTACAGCACCTGGTATTGCCAAGCAGTTACCCATCTAGGTACTGACCAGGCTCAATGTTGCTTAAGTTCAGTGGTCGTACGGAAACCAGTGTTTCAACGTGATATGGCCATAAGTTCATTCATTAATGTAAGGAACAATTTTTTTAGCAAGTGATAAAGCAGGAAGCAACTTTAATCAAAAGACTGTGTAGAACCAAATTAATAATGAGAAGTATTTAAACAATTTTTTATCATTCATAAATGTTTATATTGAAGTATATAAGACAATAACTGAGAGAAAAGTAAAAAATTTAATTTAGATGAAAATAAACACTATTTGTCTATATTTCTGAGATGAGGTATTATGTACACTATTTACATTATTCGGACTATTGTCCTCATTTTTGTCACCATATTTATCACATATTTCAGCTGTTGTATGCTCTGACCTTCTTCCAGTGGTTGGAATGTCAAACTGAACCCATTATTTTGCTCACTGGGGTAGACTGTTCTAGTTCCACGTGCCATGTCTAATGGATGTCAGTTATCAGTTATCTCCTGTTAATTCCCCTTGGCACAGTGGATAAAGGCGTTAGTTAGATTCAGTGACGGGACCCAAGAGTGTGAGTTCAATACTTGGTTAAGGTGCTGTTAAGGTGTTCTGTTCGACATTCCAACCACCTCAAAGATGAGGACAATAGTACAAATAATGTAAATAGTGAATATAATTTCTGTTCTTGAAAATGACCAATGATGGTTGAAAGTCCTCAACTATATATATATATATATATATATATATATATATATATATATATATATATATATATATATATATATATATATATATATATATATATATATACATACATACATACATAATATATATAATGATTGCCCTCACACACTAGCCATATATTACATGTGGCTCTCCAGATGTAATAGAAATAAGAGAAAAACTGAAAGAATAAGAGTTGAATCAATTTGAATGAAACTGGATTTCCATGTCTTTGTTTATAGGTTTTAAAGCTCAGCTCAAATCTTTTGTGGTATTGTTCTGTTTTGCTTGTAGGGTGAGGATATAGGAGTGGCCCTCTTATCCCAGCCAGACACTGACATGGATATAAATGGTACAAGCAAGTTCCAAGACAGGGTCAGGGACACAGACTGTTGATTCAAGGGTAGGGTGTAAGGAACAACAGACATGCCTAAAAATACTGCTGCAAGATCTTTCCACCAATAGACATGAGACAAATTAACAGATAAAGAAAAATATAATACACAAAAAGAAAGAAATTTTGTTATATCAGCCAAATTCAGAAATAATTTTTTAAATATGTCAGCAGTAAGCTAAGGTAGAAGATAGATATGATGCATTGGATTGGTATAATTTGTTAAACCAACAATTATTAAGATGGAAAATACTGAATAACAAGCATATTTTTTTAGACTTACTAATATCCTTTAAGCAATTATGGACAATCTTGAGCTTTTAAAGTTTACACTATTCCTTGTCATTATGCATTGAATAGACAAAATTGTCATTATTCTAAAATTCTGGTTCATTATCAAGAAATTCTTAAATACTTGATGACAAAGTGCAACCCTGGTTTTTTCTTACTAAAAGTGTCTAGCTTGAACAGCTGGATTCCAGTTAAAAAGTTTTAAAGATTCACAAGATAGCAAAAAATATTCTTATTAATATATTAATATTCTTCTGTTTCTGATTAAGTAAACATTAAGCTTTTTAACTCTTTTACTAAAGAAAAAAAAAATCACTGAATTGCATTGCAACAGCTGTCATATCTTTTCACTTTTTTCTTAAAGAAAATGTCAAAATTGACAGCAGTTTTGTTTATTGATTGAATACATTGATACATTGAAAATAGAAGAAAATAATCAACATTTTTTGCAAATTATACTTTTTAAGGTAAAAATACCATATCAGTAAAATGGAAAAAATGATTGTGAAGTTTATGAACCAGATTTTAGGAATAATAAAACATGTCAAAATTGGAGAAGAAAGTGCTGAATAATGTTCGATATTCGAATAGATATTTTATATTATTTACATTTAGACTAATATCCCCATCTTTGTTATTATCAATTTTTGACCATAGTACCTTCCAACTTTCTTCAGGTGTCTCTCAATACTTAATCTACAGGGAGGTGGGGTAGATTGTTCTCATTCCTTTGTCCAGATCTAGAGGGTATATAGTCTTCTTGTACTGCTTACTTATTGCTTGGCCTGCCTACACCAAATCTGAGTTTGTACTCTCCAGCCCAGGGATTGAACTCAAAATTACTATGCCAATCCATGAGCCTATGCTTTAATTCAATACGCTATTGTCTTGTGGGAAATTCAAAGAGAAACTTGGTCTATCTGTTGAGGTTGACAGAGATCAAATCAAAGCAATTGAGAATAATCAATAATACAACATGGAGATAGCCAATATAATAAAAAGATCCAAATAAAGTGTTGCTTCAGTTTGATTAGATTAGATGCTTTGATATGAAAACTCAACATAAGCCAAGCAAAAAAAAAAACTACTGGAATATATTTCTGTGTGCAATTAACTATTTGATATAATGAAAATGTTCAGATTTTAAATAAATCATGACAGATGCTGTTGTTAAAATTGTTATTATTTAACATTTACCAACAATTATAATAACTGCTATATTTGATGACAATTGGTTTACTCCAATATTCAAGAGCAAAAAAAATACCCCTTTAGTTCATTGCCTCTGACACCAAGCTATGTGGGCAACTCCATGTGTAGTGCTTCCAAGGTTCTCACTGAGTAATGGTAGCTAGAATGAATTTTGATCAACAGGTTACATGAGACTGGACTAGTGGGTGGTGATAGCTACGAAGAGGGCTTCCTAGACTAAAGTTGGTTGGTTGGTTGGTTGGTTGATTTTGTTTAGCAGCATGTCAACCTGTATGGGTTATTTAATGCTGAATTCTAAATATTTTGAATTCAACCAGATAAAAGATATTGTAGGTAATTTTACTATAAAAATGTATTTTCATACTTTCATAGTGTCTTGTTTTAATTTGGGAGTTCACTATTTGCCCATAACTGGGACCCTAACAGGTGGACCTGAAAACAACAATTAAGAGATAGTTCCACGTTCCTCAACACCTCCAATTTTCTGATCAGAGGCTGTGTTGCTCGATGTAGTTTATCATCATACCCAGAATTTCCTAAACTGAAGTCAACAGCCAGGGAAGAAAATTCCCTCAACAGAACTAACAACCACATGTCTGTGACCAAGAATGATCTATAAGTCAAGAGACATCAGCTGTAGTCTGATCTGGAGAGGGATGGGCTCCATCAGGTGTATTTACCAAATACACACTACCCATGAATGAATACCTCAACAACTTTCAACAATGGAGACATGTGGAGGAAGTTGGTCAGGTGCTCATTTGCACAATGACCACACCTGGTTGTTGACTGACAATGATGACAGGTGATATAGAGATTTCATGTTTTTTTTCTTCTTCATTTATATAAGTGAAGAGCTTGAAATCAATACTGAACTATACAGAGCTGCCAACTCCTTCCACCCATTTCATGATTTATTGATAGTACTAAAAGTAAAAGATAAAAATCAACAATTATTTTAACCAACAGATTTTTTTTTATCGTTATTATATTTTTTCTAGTTTTCTTTTTCCTTACTTGACAAACTATACAAGAAAAAAATACTAAAAGTGGTTAATAATGGTTCTAGGAACACTTAATAAATACTGATGCATGTTTATTTTTGTAGTAGAGCAACAAGCTGACATCCAAGAGGTTCAAATGTTAGTGTGGCCAGACATTTGGCTAACGGACATTTCACTGAAAAAGTACAAGTAAAAATAGTAACAAGCAATACAAAAATAAAGTCCCTCAATATGTATTTTGATTGTGTCTCACTTTTGCTACAATTATTTGTCAGTCAGCTGAAACTTACAAATAAGCAATAAAGAACTTTTAATCATATATTTTAAAGTAACAGAAATTACTTCTACATCATTCTGCAATTATAGCTTAAAACAGAAACAGAAATTAGTCCCTCAATTTTTACAGATTAATATTAATTGGTAGAAAAATGTAATTCCATAAATTTTTCCTCTTGCTTTTGATTATAACTCTCTGCTTCAGCCATACAATAAGGATTTGAATATTTGACATAAAAAGTGAAATTAAGATGAAAGAAACGTTATTAAAAACAATAATTGTCAATGCTTCATCTAAGGAAATCAAAATACTAATACTACTAATGTATGTAAATAAAAATAGAAAATTGTCTAAAAATAAAGACTATAGCAATATGGTTAGATTTGAAGGACTGCAGCTGGAACATCTCTTCAGCTTAACTGATAAGGTAGTGTAGTTTGAATGAATAAAGAAAAGGCTGAAGAGACCTTCTGCACCAGTAGCTACCTTGTCAACAGAATGAAGGCACAGTACTGACCTCTACTAGTCATAGAAGTGTCAGTGGGCAATGTAATAGTGGCAGCTCTTGTTGATACTAGCTGCACAACCACCTTACATAATCCCAAGCTTGTGAGGAGGAGGGAGTGTGTGCGGAACTGTGGAAGCAATTAATGGAAGGGAGGTAAAATGTAAAGGAACCCAGAGATAAAAGTAGGCGGAACAAGGATAATACCAGAGGCAATTATTGTTGATTGCATCATCAAAGAGATCAACATTGTTATCAGAATAGACGTGATCAATAAGCTGGGAGGTGTGATTGTAAAAAAATGGTGAGGTGAAGTTTGGAGCGGTACACTGTGCTGCATCTGAACACTTGCAAAATTGAAGACAAGGACTTTACAGCAGATTTCAATGGCAAGAAATTGACTCTGGAATGGAATTGGATAGGAGAGTCTCCAGTATTAAAAAATAAGGTGGAGTACTACAAGAATTCCTTGAAAGAAGAAAAAAGGAGTAGAATTTGAGGAGGTGGAAAGATGGATTACTGAGGGTATTCTCTTGCCATGGAAGGGTGAAGTAAAAGAAGTGTTACTGTTGTTACCATTGATGGCAGTGGTCCAAGCTACAAAAGGAAAAGTCAGGCCAGTATTATACTTTTGGGAGTTGAATCATTATGTAGAGTGCTATACTGGAACTGACATAATCAATGTATGTGATGAAAAGAAGAAAATGGAGGCAGATAGCAAAAGGAAATATAATTGTGGACCTTAAGTTGGCCCACCTGCAGTTACACATCATGGAGAAGCTATGGCAATAAAAAATGGTTCAATGCTTCATCAAAAATTATGGCAGAGGTTCTAAAAACTGTGCTCATGGAGGGAAAGACAACTGATTCATACAGTGATGGCATCATGATAGATGTAACAAAGGTATCAATGGAGGAAGTGGTGGATCATCTTAAGGAATTCAGATTGTTAGCAAAACCACCAGAATCCTTAGAAGGAGGGGCAACAATGGGCCTTAAGCTGAAGAAAGGAAAAGTGGGTGAACTGGGGTTTGGAAGAGGCAATGAAGTCCCACAGGTGACAGGAGAGATGAGTAGGCAGGAATTGTTCTGGGTCTGTAGAAAGCCGTTGGGGAACTACCCTGTTGTTGAATGGCTGCGACCAGAATGCAGTTATTTGAAAAGAGCTAAGGGGGATAGACTGGGAACGTAAAGTCGATGATGAAACTGTTGCTGTGCTGCAGGAGATCTTAACTGAGGTAAAGAAAGTGAACCCTTTGAATAGGACTTTGCACATCCCTAAAACAAAAACAAGAATAGTGTGGTGTGATACTAACAGTAGTAGTGCTACAGGCATAGTCATAGAGATCAGCAGTTTGGTGGCAGAAGATGCAGCATGGCTGAGAAAAAAAGATGACTATAACCACATCAATGTAGTTGAATTAGAAGCTGGGCTAAAAGGTGTTAAAATTTGACATTAAAGTGGGGGTGAAGAGACGTAAAAATAAGGACCAATTCATCCATAGCACTAAGATGGGTGAAATCGACTGCAGAGGAAAATAGGAGAATACGGACAAAAGGTGCTGGAGAAATGATAGTGAAGTAGAGATTTGGAATACTGGGAGAGCTGATATCTGAATTTGCATTATGAATGAAAGCAGTGCTTTTACCTTTAGAAAGAAATAAGGTGGATGCATTAACTTGATTAAACAAAAAGTGGTTAGTCATCATGAGGAAGAGGCTCCAGTATGTTCTCTCAAGACCAGAGAACTAGAAGAGTTGCACAGTATGCATCATATGGGAGTGAACAGGACTATATTTGGTGTGAAAAGTTAAACTGCTCATAAAAAGGAGGAAGTTCATAGGGTGGTCAGGAACTGCATTAAATGTCAACCAATTGACCCTGCCCCAAATGTGCATGATCCTAGCGAGATTGGAACAACAAATAATAGGACAAGGTTAGCTGTCAATATAACACATTATCATGGATGTGCCTACTTGTCAGTGATTGACTGTGGAACTGGGCAACTAGCAATATGGAGGGAATTACATGCAGAAACAACAGCTGTGATTGCAGAAGGTGATTCTTGAACAAGGTCCAGCAGTAGAGGTGGTAATGAACAATGGCATGCTTTTCCATTCTGAATTCCTCCAAGCAATGCTTGAAAAATGAAAAATGGAAAATAAGAAGGTACTATATAGCAGCATACAGGCCACAGGGAAATGGAATAGTGGAGTGACACTATCAGTCTGTGAAAGCAATAGCCAAGAGAGGAGAGATATCGCCTGTCAAAGTGATGTTTTGGTACAACATGGCACCTAAGGTTGGACAGAGAAAGGAGATGGTACCACAAAGGTTAATTTTTATGAGTGGAGGCACCTGAAAGATATATCTCCAAATACCAATGAGGAAATGCCAACCAGAATCCAAATAAGGAAAGAGGTTTGCATGAAGCCACCAAACACATGGTGCATGATGCCATTGGGGAGAGGTGTGGTGATTAGATGCCACCTAACAACCTGACTGTTGATGGTATGCTGTGGCATATTTCAGATTTAAGGTGAGTGGTCCATGCAAACAATGAGGATGTGTATGCTGAACATGGAAGAAATAGAAATGAAATGGCACCAACACAAAGACTGCAGAGAGAGCACAAAGTGCCAACCTGGGCATATGGCTGTTGTGTGAAATAATCTTTTAAGATCATGGGGGCTTGTAGTTTCAAATAAGGAATATATGTAACTACTAGATAGATGCATTCACGTTTTTATACATACCATTGCATCTCATCAGATGATGGTAAAACTACCACCACCTGATGAGATGCGATGGTATGCATTGAAATGTGAATGCATTTATGTAATGGTTACATATGTTTGAATGTAATATCCTATAATAAAGAATTATCACTCTATTGTTGCATTGAGTCCTATTTTTAAATTAATGTTATGAACATTTGAATTTATATTTGATTCATTCCGATTTCATTTGTATATATATATATAAATAGGTAAAAGAAACCACCATAAAGCAAGGTATACTTTTAGATCACTTAGTCACAAAGGACCTCACAGGAAACCCAAAAGCCTAATTACTGTTATGAAGGAAAGTACATTTCTCATTAAGATCTTTCAAAGACCACATTTTCTAGGTTCAAACTCTGCTGAAGGGCACAATTTAAGTACTCTCCACTAAATATGTTTTACAGTACAATACTTCATCAATTAACGGTATCTCAATTTGCAAAACTTTGATTATCTATACCCTGTGTGGATAACAAAGAGAAAATTTGAAATCATCTGAATGTTTGTAAATTATCCAAACTAGACCCATTCTAATATTCCATTTTAAACATTTTGAGAATTTAGAAAACCATACACGGAATTTGATTATTGCTAATTTCCCAAAATGATATAATGAATGATTAGTTCAATACAGACAGCCCAGGGTTATGAACACCTAAGTGACCAGGGTATTATTGAACTTAAAACTGAGCTGGAAAATGTTAAAGATGAAGTGAATGACAATGATACTGCTCATATTGAAGTTCAACAACCCTAATGCTCAATTTCAAACACCAAAGCAATGATTAAGCGGGCCAAATGTTTAAGATTTTTGTGAAAACAAACCAAAAACTATCCTTACAAATATATCTGCTTTGGAAATTAGCAGCAGAAAAATGCAAGACCAGCTGGTAAAAGAAAAAAATTAACACTTTTTTTGATCAAAAGTAAACTAGACAAAACCTCGAGCTAAATGTTTGAAAATTTTATTTGATGATATAAATATTGAATTTCTTTCAAAAAAATGTTTTTTTCTTCAATAATTTCGGCATTCAGTTATCCAGGATTTTGGATTATCCAAACATATTTTATGTCCCAATGTGTTTGGATAAATGAGGAACTATTATGTTGACTTGAATTTTGAAGGAATTTAGCACTTATATAAATAATCTCTTAATCTTGTTTCTGATTATTTACTTCTCTAACATTACTTGCATTAATTACATTATTCAAACTGTTTTCATTACCCTATTCACAATATTTCAGCCATTGTACGCTCTGGCCTTCTTCAGGTAATTGGAATTTCAAACCGAAACCTTTATTTCATCCACTGGGGTATATTGTTCTAGTTCCACGTGCCATGCCTCTTCCAGTTGCCTCAGTTATTTCCCTTTAGCTCAACTCTCCAACATTTTTGGTTCACCACTGCTGTGGCCTGGTATTGAACTCACAACTCTTTCTTTTTTTCAATAATTTTGGTATTCAATTATCCAGAATTTTGAATTATCCAAACATATTTTTTTCAACTGCTGTCCCAAAATATCCAGATAATTAAGGTAGTACTGTAATGAGAAATAATGTTGGATCAAAAATCCATTAATTCTTTAGAAATTAATTTGACTATTTTTTTTCTTTCTAACTATAAGCAAAGTAAAATATTTGCAGAATAAATCAATCATCACACTATCTCACAAAATGTATAAAAATAAAAAATATATATATAGTAAGACTAAAATATCTGCTGTTTTGTGATTTGCAATGATCAATGGTATTTTAAATATTAGTAAACATATTGAAGCTAGAACAATACAGCTAGTGTCCAGAGAAGTAATCAAAATATGTAGCTGCTTTTTTTTTTTTTTTAATGATCCTTTTGTTCTTTGGTGAAATAAGTAAACAAAACTTATAATCAAAGCATTAAAAATAATGTAAAATTTATGTAATTTTACATTCTTTAGACTTGAAATTTTTAAAAGTTATCAGTATCATAAAAGAACATCAACTGAAGGATAATATTTAAATAATTTATATATTTAGGACTGACCTTTCCTTCATTTTCAGTGGCCTGAGATTAAAATGCATACAAATATTCAATATATTTATTGTGAATGCATATCCATAATGAAACACTGGCATTTGAAAATCACTCTTATACAATACATATAACAAAATTCCCTTTGGTTTTAAAGTTACTCTTTTAAATAAATGCAAAGCACAACTTTTTGCTTACAAGTTAAAAAGTAGTTGTAGAAAATGCACAAATAAATGCTTCAATATTCAATGAAAAATGCATATTCTGTTTGAAAAATGACAGTAGACAGTATTATGATAAATTTCACCAGCTAAAAATTATTTTAAAGCAGAATTTAGTTATGCTGACCAAAAATAAAGTTATATGAAGATTTGTTTGGGTAAGGGAAAAAATATAACTTTGTAAGAAAAAAGCCAGAGAAAATAAGTCAAATTTTGATTTAAAATAGATAATATTTTTAATAAAATAAATCATATTTTAATTCATTTAATATATCCAAAGTCATGTTTAATTTATATTAATGAAATAATTACAATAAATTTTACTGATAACAATCATTTGTTAAAATATTAATGATTATAAATTAAATACAATTTTCAGTTGATTAGAATATTACTGATTTATTTAGCATAAATTAAAAAGTCTACTGGTAACATTATTACTTATTTAATCATTATAAATTTAATATCACTTTTATTTCATGAAGATATATTAAATAATTTAAAATATTATTTTACTAAAAATATAACCTATTGTACATATACAAGACTAAAATGTGTCAATCTGTAAACTCCTATTAGGTTTCAAATTAAATATAAAGAAGATAGTTAGATTATTAAAATGTTAGATATTTGTAGTATATATTTGTAATGGCATTTTTTTTATAGGACATTTAAATATCCTACACTATGACTGAAGTTTCAACAATCTATATATATATATATATATATATATATATATATATATATATATATATATATATATATATATATATATATATATATATATATATATATAGTTTTAATGCATCATAAAAAAATTACACACTATTCATGTAAAATTTGTTATTGTCCATTGAACCACAGGAGTATTGCTTTTGGTCTCAGCATTTCTCATTTTTATGGAAAATTATTTTTTATTTCATCTACTTTATGCTTGTCTAGTAATAAAAATAAATGAGAGCAAGAAAAAAAAAAGAAAGAAAGAATAAAATTTACCTGGCATTCTAAATGTTTACCTATTTCCATGTGACCTGTTCTCTCAGGCTGCACCTCCTAATTATGCTAAAAGGGTGAGGTGAGAATCAGGGCTATTTGCTCATGCATGTGGTAAGCCAATGGCAAGGTCTTGTCACTTTTCTCCAAACTATGTATATTAGGGTTCAATACTAAGAGATTGTCTTAATCCATGATAATTAGGTCATGCTTAAAAATCTCAACAGCTACTTTAAAAAAATGATATTAAATTTTACTGTTAAGTAAGATGATGAGTTTTTCTCTATATTTTAAAATTATATTTACACTTTGTATTGCAGGTTTCTAATTATCTGTTTCAGTTTAATTATTGAGTTGGCCAAAAAGTTTAGTTTATTAAGAAAATTTTCTACTTAATAAGTAAACAAACTTTTAGCCAACCCAATACATTGAATGAGTTCAGGTCAAAGAATAAGCTCAAATTTTGATGGTCAGAATTTAGATTTATATATTCACACAAGAGAGGACACATTTTATACAATTAAAAGATCAATATCTTTTGTGTTCTGTTCAATAAAATCCTTTACTGGGTTCTTATTACCCAAGACTTATGGTAAGACAACATAGTAAATATGATTCATTCGTTTTGCACATATTCTGATGTTAAGTAATACTTAGCATGTAGAGTAGGTATCTCAAAAAATTTTCTAAAAAAAAGAGCATACCCTGATTAAAAAAAAAGGTCCCAAACTTGATAAAACAAAAGTTTTATAGACAAAATGTTTGTTATGATTAAGAGGAAAAACTAAAATACTTTATTATTATTTTATTAAACTTTAATCCTTTCAAACATGTTTGAAATTTTGGTTAAAAATCTTTTCTCTTGAATCAGTAGGTGGGCCAAGGATTATAAGGAATTTTAGCATTGTTTTTTGGAGTTAAAATATATTGTTTAGGAAATTTTTGCAAAAATCAAATAATTTTCAGATTTTAATGAAAATTTTCAGAACTTATTCACTAATGAATTAAATTATTTAATTTTTTTTTTTAAAAAGAAAATCTTGATCATTTTTTTTTTTTATTAAATTTCAGCCTCTTTATATTTATATTAGTTAAAAGCAGGACTCCTTAATTTAAATCATGAATTTGTTTTTGTCAAACAGAAACACCATTTAACAAAAATTTGCTTTGAATCAAAATAAAAAAGGCAATGAAACTATGACATTATCTAATTAGAAAAGCTTTTAATTGTTTTTATAAATAAGATATATTAAGGACACTATTGTGTTAATAAAATTTTTTATTTTCAATGAATAATGAATTTTTTCAAGAATTGTTTTTCATTTTTTTAATTAAAAAAAAATTATTAAGTTTTAAATCTTAAAATTCTGTATTAATTTCAGCCTTTTACATGATATTGAATTTTTTTTGTGTGTACAAACATGCTGATTTTTGTAAGTATGGGCAACCATACACATTATCAGAAAAATAAAAGCAATAACTATAGTAAATTTAAAGTCAACATTTCTAAAATTCAATAAAACATAAGGTTATGGGGAATATTTTCTTAAATTATTAAGAGTACTGACTACTTAAAAATTAGCAAAAAAAAAAAAAAATCATTTTCTTCAATTATATTTTACAGATAAAGTCTCCATAGAACAACATTTGACCTGTCATCAGGTTGTCAACATGTCAAAATGGTTACTGTAGAGTTAAAAAATGCATTTCTGCAATATTTTAAACTTAAATAATATTTGTTTCAAATTAGATTAATTATACTTTGAATTAGCTAATATTCTTCAAATAAAAAGTTTCAGAAAAGTATATCTTAAGATTTTATCATAAAGAGAATTACATTGCAATGAAAGGTAACTCAAAAAGGTGCTAATCAGCTATTTTATGAAAAAGAAAAGTTCTTCCAGTCAATTTAAATTAGTTCTTGAAATACAGCAAAGTATTTTGATTATTGGAAATATTAAATTTAATCTATTATCTTGAAATTAAAACTGAAATAAAAGCTTCAAGAAAGATTATTCATTTTTAAAAATTAATTTTAAACCTTAGGTATCATGTTTTTTGTGAAGGTTCCTAATGTAGTACTTATATTTTTCTTTCTATTGATAATAGTCTCCTAAGTAGATGAGCAGTTTCACACACTGCAATTTTTTATCTCTTGTAAACAGGGGCTAGCAAGGATCTTGTTGATGTTCTTGTTGCTAATTCTTTTTATTGTAACAAAGGCTCCAATAAAAGTTTTAAGATGCCACATTTTTTTCAATTTCAAGATCCTTACATATTATATGATGGCTTAAGGCTATATCACACTGAAACACTAGTTCTTGCCGAATCACAGAAGTTAAGCAATGATGAACCGGGTTAGTATTTAAATGGGTGACCACTTGGGAATACCAGATTCTGTAAGCTTGAATGTGTGGTTAGTATAATAGATAGTGGCTCAGAATGAGAAATTGGAGAGTAGAGTTCAAATTCCAGTCAAGTTCATTAAATTAACTTGCATATAAATAACCTTGGTAATGGTATGAATCCATCTATTTCCCTACAGCTATGAGTTAAATAGTAGAGCAGACTAGGCTATTCAGCTTTAGTTGGCAACCAATCTAAGAGAATAACAACTCTAAATTCAAAAATCATATACAGCCCTGGTGAAGCACATAACTATAGGCAGCTAATGAAAGGTTTATCAATTTCACAATGAGTATGTGGTTGATGAAGATCCTTATATTTACCTATTTTGTCATTGTTTAACAAATATATTTTCATCTAGTGGCACTGCCATATCTATGAGAAAGATTTTTTTTGTAGTTTTTAATCCCTATGTCTGGTCTATTAGCTTTATATATATATATATATATATATATATATATATATATATTTTTTTTTTTTAATCGGTATCACCCCATGCAAGGTAGTAAAGCCACTAAGACACAAGGGGTGTGGAAGAATTAGGAACAGAAACATTAATAATGAGTGGGAAGAGGAAAGAGTAATCAAGAGAACAGTAGATAGTGATTAACATTGCATTTAAATTTTTGCAGATTAAAGTAAGCTGGAAAGCATGGAGCCAAAAGGGAGTTCCACAAGTGAGAAGTGCATGAAAGAAACTGTTAGCATTGAATTTATGGTTACAACTGATTAGATCTCAATGTCAGTCTGGTATTGCACTTAAATTCAAAAAGTCTAGGTACCATAGTGAAGAGCTTATATGAACAATTACCATGAAAGTATTTATAGAAAAGGCACAGAAGCAACCTTACTGTGATAGGAAAGTGACTGAAGCCAAGCCGCCAGATCAGGACCAATAATATTATTGATTCTTCTTTGGATTTTATCAAGGAGCTCAAGATAAATTGCAGGGGCACTAGACCATATGTCAGTATTAATGGTAAAAAATAAAATAACTTGATGGCCTTCTATAACTGGTTACAAATGATGTTCCTGCCAGCATGTGGCACAGGGTAATACTGACATATCTTCCAATAAATATATTGCCCAAAGTTATTATGTCTATCTCTGTATTCCTTTGGTGCCAGGATTGGACAACCACACACTATGTGGTCTACAGTTTTAACATGTTGTTCACAATGTACCTACTGGGTTTATACCACTTTTCTTTATGTTTGCCTGGTAATTCCTGGCAAATCGGCTTTGATCCTATGTATCCATTAAAAATGCTTCTGCCTTTGCTTTTAGCCACACCCTCTTCAGCCACTGATAGATTTCATGTTTATCTATATTGACCATGTCGCTTCTGAGTACACATAGCCATGCAAGCGATTTCGCCCCTATGTTTTTTTTTTTAATTGTTTAACTCCTGTGTCAGCATTTTTTTTAATAATTTTAACTGTATTTGTTAGTTGAGTATTTTCATTTATTTTCTTCACAGTGAAACAGAGTTAATTTAAGAATTTATTATAATTTTTTATAGGGAACTGGCAACATACACACCAAGTGATGACAATTTCAGTAGCAAGTGAATTTTTATAAAATTGGGTTGCTAACCTGACACCCAAGTTAAAAACTCTTACAGGGATAAAGGACTCCAACTGCTCTACTGTTTACTCATAGTTGGTGGTAAAGATCCACGCTGTTTTTAATTGGCATTAAGGCAATGTGAACACAAACTGCCCTTGAAGAAGTTTGAACTTAAATGAGTTCATTCTTTGTAGCATTAACCATTATGCTTTCAACACCTCCAATTGTATATATTTTTAAATTCTATATCACCTGGTGGTCATTGTTCTCCACAACGTCCCTATATCGTATTGCCATGACTAGGAAAGATAGGAGTTGCTTCCTGTTGCCTTTTCCCTGGTTTTTAATTCAGAGTTGTCCTAAATTCATTGCTCTCCCAAAAGCTAAAGAGTTTTACTTCTTTATCCATATCACATGAGGAAAGAGATGCATTTGTCCATTTCTCCTGATTAGACTGAATGCTTACCATTTTTTTTTAATCCCTGAAGATTTTTGTGGAGTATCAGGTCAAAATCACTGCAAGTAATGCTTCTGTGGCATTCAGTAGAAAGGAATTCTTATGAGTGTTTGCCTGACATCTATGACAGGATTAAAGAGCTTCAATTACTATTTACTGTTAAAAGGGAGATGTGAATTCATGCCTTTTCCAATGGCAATGATGCAAAATAAGCACAAACTGTCCCAGCAGAGTTCAATCTCCATATCAGTAAACATTATGTTATCCATACTGGCAATTATGTTTTTTTTAAATTCCATCTCCCTTGAGATGCAGATGGTCAAGTATCTCTACAGCTGCCTTTTTCCTATTGTTCTTATGAAGCAATGAACCACAACCACACCACCTGGGCATAATTGGATAAATGGATTCATATCTGGTCCAGCCATATTTTGAACTTTGTACCGCCATTCCATTCCTTGAGCTGTTAACCATAATACCATCCACACCTCTAATAGAAAGACCATTATAAATCAAGTCCCCTACCAAAACGAAGTATCAAATACCTCCATGGTCAGTTCGTTGTTCTTTCAGTGAGGCTACACTCACAAGTACTGTGAAAATTACATGATTGCTGTAAAAGATCAAACCCTTGGAAAAAGCAGATATTTATTTTTTTTTAAATAAGCCTGACAGATGTTAAAAAAAAAGAAAATGAAAAAACAAGCAAACAATAATTATTCACCTACAATGCATGACAAGATATAAAGTTGAAGGTTTTATCATTGGAAAATATTTGCTTATAATATAAAAAATAGAATAAAATGAATCTGCAAAAATCAAAATATACAATTGTGTCTTGACCATTTCAACCAGTTTATTACTTTTTGTTATATTCCGTGCTAATAGGAATATATACTTGAAAAACATGGTGGATAAAATAAGTAAAAGTTTATTGTAAAAAAAAAAACAAAAAAAAAACAGTACAATAAGAATAAAGGTAACAGTTATGCACAAGGTTGTCGCAAGTCAATCCAGTAGTGAGTGTTACTATTGGAAGGTCGGTAGTTCATGTGTAAGTTTGAGTCGTACTCAACAGATCCCAGCTAGTCGGTATTTACTAGCCACATCTAACCTTGTTTGGGGCTAGGCTCATATGCTCAGCCAAAAAATCCCCTTGGAACCCACATAAACGGGATCGGGTTGGTCAACCTCACCGAATGAGACTCTGCCCTTTGGCAGAGCCTCGTCCAGGTTCCGTCTAGCTAGAACAAAGCCCAGCCAGTATATTTAGCCCCACCCCACCCACAAGTGTTGCATGTGGCACAAGGCCGGATTTAATGTGGGTTCTCTGAGCGCATAGGCTCAGCCAAAAATATTCCCCTTTGAACCCATATAAATGTGTTCATGGTCAGTCAACTTCCCTGAACGAGACTGCTATTCGGCTGAGCCTCGTCCGGGTTCCTCTCTGCTCAGAGGCAGAGAGTTCGACCGTCGAGCTGGAACATATTGCAGCTAGTCTCTGTAGTCTGTTGACTTATAGGTAGTTACTACCTATAGTGTAGTCACTCATTGGGGGGGGGACACAGCTTATTCCATTACATCACTTTTATATAATTAAAGAAAAAAAAACATATTCTACATTTTTATGAGATATAAGATTCCTTTTCTTTACAAGAAAATGTATAAAATAAAATATTCTATGCCTTATATACAAATATGTTGTTGCATTCATTTTTTTGTGCCCTTGGGAGAGGTATCTCTTTCCTCTCCAGCTATGGGTTTAACCGTTAAATAGTAGTCACTCTAGCTTTGCTTAGCAACCAGTCTAAAAGAAGGAAAATTGAATTTCAAAAGTGAAGAAGGCAACAAGAAACCAATTTAGTATTAACTTTCCTAAGAATTCCTATCGATTCATAAATAAAGGAACTTGTGGAGAATCATGATCGCCTATGTCCTGAAGGATCATGGCATTATTGTTGTTGTTGCAATGTTATCCAATGGCTGTAGTTTAAGCTTATGCATAGTTTAACTTTACTGTAATTATATGAAAGTGTATCAAATATACAGTCATTATGACAGTGTGATAAGGATTTTATTTTCTTTGTTCTGTAGGGAAAAATGTACTTCAATTAAATAATTTGATTTAAATCTCATTCAGGATTTTAAATAATACATTTTCCTGACAAAATGAACGAAAGTAAGTAATATTGTATCAAGTATCACCCTTAGTTTGAATTTAAGCAAGATTAAGTTAAAAACCGGATGAAGCTATTCTCAGTATTTATTTTTATATTGGCTTTCTCTTACGTTCCATTTTATTGACATAATTAAATAAATATAGAAACGAAAACCATATATATAAGAAAAATATACCAAAAAGAACAATTCTGATTATGAAGCACCAAGACCATTATTTTCTTTGAGTGGAAGTAAGTAAGATGATAATTGAAAAAGTTGATAGTTAAAAAAGACTACTAAACTTTGAATATACTGCTTTGACGTTAAAGCAGTGGGGGGGGGGAAGGAAATTATTAGTTTCGTATTCTAAGTTTCCTTTGGGCTGATTTTTGTTCTTTTTACTAAAACATTTTGCATGCTGAATGTGGTAAAAATGGAATAATAGCTAATCGTCTAAAGTCAAACTAAATATTAATTATATAAAAAAAAATTGTATAAAAAAAAAAAAAATCAAGTAAAAATGTGAAAGAAATGCATTAAAAAATAAATAAATGAAAAATGATTTTCTGTTTTGAAAGATTTTTCAAAAACTGTAGAGACTCTTGGTGTTACTGTTAAACGTTATTAAAAAAAAAATGCCAAATCCAGAATCAGTAGCCAAAGTAGTTATTAAATCAAGAATTTGATTATTGCAATCGTTAATTTCGTACATAATGTATTAAACATCTGGATGGGTGTTTCTAATATTGACAATGGGTGGAGCTACAAATTACAAGTATGATCCACCTCTTTCACTCATTCATCATAAAAAGCGATGATTCACCCTTCAAATATACTTTAACAGAAAATGCCGAGTACATTTACAGAAATCTTAATGTAAAATGTAAATTCTTAAAAAAAAGAAATCAAATATATTTTAATTGTTACTGATCCGCTGTATACTTTTGTTAGTTTTTAAGTGGCTGCGTAACCTAAGCTTTATGCAGAGGGTGAGGGACAGGTGCGGTAAAAACAATTCGCAAAGTTTGTATTTTTTTCGGATGAGACGTCACGGTGAGAGGAAGCAAAAGTTTTAGAAAATAAGTTTTAAAAAGAAAGAAAAAAAAAAAAAAAGACATCCCTTTTCTAAAAGTTATTTGCTATTCAATTTTAGTAGTGCTGCATAATAACTTCCATAGAAAACAATATCCTTTAAGAAAAAAAACTGACACATTAATGCCTGATGGTTAACGAGTTGTAAAAATATCTTTCCTAAAGGATAAAGGAACAAACAATGTTTTCTTTTACTCAATGTATGCTTTTCTTTCACATCCTTGTTTGTACATTTTGTTAGTTTAATCAAATGATGTGTTTATCCTCTTTTTCACGTAAGTTTGGTTTCCTAAGTTAAATGTGGTAAGTCCGCCACAGCGATGTTAATTAATGCTTAACAAGGGAAAAGACTAAAAAAGCTATATTAAGATAGTAAAGTAAATGTAAACTTTACTTTAAATTGCTGAACTGAAAAAAAAAACAAATGCAAATTTAGCAAGTCACCTGTTGTTTAGATTTCCTTAAAAAATAACATTTTTATCTTTAAAGTTTAAATTTGAATTTTCCCGTTTCTTCATATTTTTCGTATAAGCGGTATTTGCATATTTAAAGTTAAAAGTTTTAATTAAAACTAAAATGAAACAATATTATTATTATTATTATCAATCATTACTCGTAGTAGTAAACAAAAAATTGCTTAAAGTAGTAACTTGTACCACGTGTTCAAGGTCTACTGAGATCGGATACTTAAGTACGAAACTGTCAAAAGTGTCACAATGGTCCCAATTCAAATGAACTGACAAATGTTTTCTTTTTCCACAACTATTCTTTTAAAAGGCAATTCAATAAGAAAATCGTAGCATACACATGTTAAGTTTTAGAACATTTGTTTATTTCTTTTTAAAAGTGTTGTGTGATTTATTTAAGAATCAACTGAAAGAACAAACAGTTATGTCACAAAGTGACAAAAAACTTACATAAAACTAAAAAAAGTAAAGAAAAATGAAATTTATGGGTGCCTTCAAAAACTAAAAAAGCTTCTCAATGTTGCCATGGTATGATCAACGAGAAAATGGGCGTGCTACCATTATTTTTTTTTAAGGAAAAGTTGATTCTTTGCAATTAAAGTGCGGATAAAATTGTTTAGGTAAAGTTAAACAGGAAGAAAAGATAAAATAAAATGAGCATAAGAGAAAAAAGAAATTAAAAAATAAGAATGAATCACTTTTTTTCTTTCCATTTTTGCAGCAGCTGGTAAAAAAGAAACGAACAAAAAAACAAAACTCACAAGAAGTATGTAACAAAAATTAATTTCTTTGAAAATAAATGAATAAATTAATAAAATTATCATTTCTTGCTTTTTACTCACTCAAGAAAAAAAGTTCCGTTGGTGTGCTGAAGATGCTTTTTATGATGATGAGAACTGTGATGATTATCGGTAAACACAATCGCATTTGCCATTGGCATTCCTAAAGTCCGTACAAACAACCAAAGACGACAGATGACAATGTATATGTGCGTAAGGTAATAGAAACAGGTAGTTTAAATACATTAAAACACTATTGGCTGTCGTAGTGCTTAAAAATAAATAAATAAATTAGCTTCGTTTTGTTGTTTGAGTTTGATTTTTTTACAGCCTGTTGTGGTGTATGATGGTGATTCTTTGCTTAACTGCCTCTTCTTGTGTGTGAGTAGCGTGTTGAATTTGTAAGGTTTCTACTTCTTGAGGACAGGACTGATTTTGGTATGCAGGCTATCAACATCCAAAAACTCGAGTGGAGGAAGGAATGAAAGAAAATCTGGGCCAACACCTTAAGTGAGAGAAAAAAAAAGTTTTGTCAACTCGCTTACACACACGCCTACAAACTTCCTCTCCCTCAGCAGATGCGTGATTATAAGAAAACACTAAAAATACATGATATTCAGAATAAAAATAAATTAAATGAAAAAAAAAAGTCTTTTTGAAGAACAACCATTTGGGTTTTATTTATTTGAATTGAAGTAAAAATCTTTATAATTAATGAGCCAAAAATATCACCGCATCAAATAAAATTCGACATTTAAAAAAAAAAAAAAAAAAACACTTTTCGTATATAAAAAACTTTTAAAATTACATACCGATACCAAAACAAATAAAACAAAATCCCTTTTTGAGAAAAATTCTTTGTTCGAAGAATAAACCAACAAAAAACCTAATTTCAAGTCGAATGATGACGTTGGAATTTTTGACGAGTTTTTTAAATTTTGTGTTTCTCTTTCTTTTTTTTACTCTATTGCCACGTGAATGAAAATTTGATGTCCTTGAATGAAATGCGTCAGGACTTTCTTTCCGTCAGTGCATCAAAGTCATAAAAAATAGAGTACAAATCTTTTTTTGAAAATAGACGTAAATTACATTTAATTTAAAAAAAAAAAAAAAAAAAAAGAAAAATATTTCTAAAAAGGAAAAAAGAAACAAATTGTGGAAAACCTTTAGAGATCTTCCAATCCAAAGAAAAAGTAAAGAACTAAGAAAAATATATAGATAGATGAAAAAGAGAAAGTCATTTATCCAAAATCTACGGATAATTAACTTTCATTTATTTATTTTAATGAAAATTATTTGAAACATATCTTATTATTTTTTATTTTATTATTATTATTTTTAACATAAGTTTTCAAGAATTGGAAGTTGAACTTCAAAAACAAAAATATCTAAAAACAAAAAAAAAAGTACTTAGAAATTAGAAAGAATAAGCTAGAAATTTGTAAATTGAAGAAATTTTTTCCTTAACATGATGATGATGAGGTTACAGAATTCAATATTCTAGCCTTTGGGCCTCTGAAAAAAAAATAAAAAGATCTCAGAACAGGGGAGATTTTTGTTTACTTTCAGATTTAATGGGGCTCCTCCTTTGAACTAATAATTTGAAACAATTATTTGGGCCCCTCTCTAGTTGGAGTGGGTCTTTTAAATTCGAGGGATTCTTGAAGGATCCCTATTTAGATTTTGTTTGATGCATTTTTATATACATATAGAATTTTAGTTTTGCATAATTTTGTATACTTTGCTGAATTTTACACTTCATTGAACACGGACATAATCCATTATCTTTATAATTTTAGGATGCTTTGCTAGTGAAATTGAATACTAGAATTTCAGTGTATTACAGGGTTTCTTTCTAACATTTCCGCTCTGCAGGATGTAAAGTTTGGATAAAAAAACAAAAAGTGGCTAAGGAAATAAATTGGACGAGTTTCAAAATAATTAAAAATTTTAGTTGAAGTGTCTCACATTTTACACCAAAAAAGCATCATCTAAAAAATCTTTTTTGATAAACACGTGGGGGCGAGGGAAACATGTAATTACAGTGCCCCCAAATCCTATTAGCCCAGGGGCCTCTTAAGGCCTAAATCCAGCCCTGGATGTGCAGTTGGCATAATAGCTATTAATACAGGAAGTGGAATGAGCAAGCAGTGTTCAAATTCTGGTCTAGTCTTTTGCATTCACTTTTTTACTTGGAAAGGCACGGATCCAGTTCTCCACCTACTGTTATAGCTTAAATAACAGGGTAGACTTGGTTATCTAGCTTTGTGTGACAATGAGTCTAAGAAAAGGACTATTCTGGATTCAAAACTAGAGTATGCAACAAGAAAGCACTCCACTATCTTACGCAAGAAGCAATTATATTTCGCAGATAATAAAGAAAAGGAATCTGATTGCCTAAATTCTAAATAAAAAATAATAAAAAAAATTAGGGATTTATAAGGACAGGTGTAAAGAATGGCTTTAAAACTTAACAATATGCAGCTTCTTTCAGATTTTATGCTTTGCTTTAACATTTTGCTAAAGTTGTAAATATAAAAAAATACATCTGAGACTTTTTGGTCAGCATTTTGCCAATGTTCATAAAAGAAGAGACAATTCCTCAAAGAAAACAAAAAAGTATTTCAAAGTCAAAATTAATTTCTCATTTTCCCTTATCTATCAATACTGATGTCCTTTAGATTTGTAGAAAGTTTTTCTCCATTAACATGTTTACATGTTTGAAAATCTTCCATTAAATTTTTCTACTGGAATTAGAATAAAAAAGATTCACACTTCAATGTGGCAGAACAATGTATGCAAGATGTGTGTTGAAAACAGATTACTTTGAGGAGAGTTCTTAAATAGCCTCACCAGATATGAATGTCATGCATAGCATCCAACTCCTTCAGAAATGTCTAAACTGTCAGTTATATACAGACTTTTTCTCAGATCAGAAATTAAGAATGATTTTGAGTAAATAAACCATGGCAGTCTTAGAGAGAACCATCTTTCATCAGATCTCTTGGATTGGTGACACAGAATCATGAAGAAATAACTTTACCAAATAACAGAAACCCCATCACTTGAAGACATTCAACAGCAGCAAATAAAATCGATAGTATATGTAACTTGAAGAGAAAATAATGACATAATCATGATGTTGACTTCACACAAAAGGTTAGGAAGGAAACTCTCACACAGACACATTCAACTAAATAAAAATTCTAAATAACTAATCAAAATACCCAATATTCTCTTTTGATGCAAATTCAAATAAAATAATTTATAAAAGTCTTCCAGGAAAGAATAAGAGATTAGATAACCTAACAAGCTTAAGTAAATGAATTGTAGAACTGTTAGTGGGAGGGATTGTTAATAAAAAAAACAAAAAACAAACATTGCTAAGAACTACAAAGAATTGTAAGTTGTAGAGAGTCGTTATCCCCCATGACCTGAGGGGTCACAACACATAGAAGATGCCAGAAGAATCAACTGCTATAACCACTCAGCTCTATTACTGCCATTTGATATTCAATTTTGACAAATAGAATAGGCCAATGTATGGAGTATGTTTTAAGAAAATAATCTAAGAAAGAATGGCATCATCCTTGGAAAAAAGAAACTTGATACAAGTGTTTCAATTGAGAGGAAAAATAGTAAACATTGTAACTTTAAATATATATTTTTGCAGCGTAAATTAAGACCAATAATTAAATTTCACCAACTGTAAATGGAGTAGTTTATAATTGAAGTTGAACCAAATCAAGTTTCAAGTTACCATTATCTAGGAAACTGATTTTGTTTGTAATACTGAGTATTCAAAAATTAATTTACAAAAAGAGATTTCAATGATTTTTGGCAGAGTCGCATGAAAAGATATTCAAGTTACTCATAATTTTAATTGCATATAAGAATAAAATTTTTTGTACATCACAATATGAATCATGCAGTCACAGGTCATTTCTTTGTCTTAAGAAAATCATCTATATAATAAATGTGAAAGTGTATCACACTTTTTCAACTTTACTCCTAGAGACCATAGCCCAACATATCATACCATTTTGGAATCAGGTCAATGCCATGAGCAAATTAAAAACATTCTAGACTGGGTCTGGACACGCAATCCTGAAATTTTGGACTCCTAAGTTTTCATTACTGTGATTTTCAGATTTTGCCATCTTAGCTTCTACTGATAGAAACAAAAGGGACACAACTCTCTAACTTTCAATAGCTCATGTTCCAATGAAAAAATTACTGATCTCAAATTACAGTGTTTCAAAATAAAATTGTTCAGGTTTTCAACTTTACTCCTAAAGGCTGTAGCCTAACATATAATATCATTTTGGAATCAGGCCAACTCCATGAGCAAATTAAAAACAGCTCAAGCTGGATCCAGACCCGCAATACTGAAATTTTGAACTCCCAAGTTTTCATTACTGTGATTGCTTTTGCCGATTTTTTTTACATGATTTTTTTTACAAATTTTTTTGTATGATAACAATTTTTATAACTTGGAAATAAATTTGGGAATAATCAAAATTAATTGCGAAATCCAGTGAAAGTCACCCATGAAATAAAAATAATTGTTTATACAGAAAGTAAGGACCTATGTACATCACATTGTCCTTAAAAATACTTAAATACAGTGATCAATTTTGAGTTCTTCTGTAGTTTATTGCTGCCTATTGCATCTACCCCTCCCTACCTATTGTGATGAAGGCCCAATCAAGAGTTCTTCACAGGAGCTAGCTTAAATGTCACCCAACAGGGTGGCTTTTAAGCAAGTTTATAATATTATTCTGCTTGTTTGTAAGCATAACTATTGTACTTTTCCATCTAGTATCTGAGGGTAATAAATCTTGGAAAAGGTAGAAGGTAAATAAGAAATTAAAAGGAAACAAGATGAAAAGAAAAAATAAAGATATAGAGTAATGATAAGATAAGGAACAAATACAAAAATGCTTACAAGTCAGAAAATCTACATAGGCTAAACATCTAGAAACCTAAAAGCCCATATCTACAAACATAAGAGACCTACATTGGGACAACCCTTCAAACTCACTCAAACATACAGAAACAAAACAGGCCATAACTTCAATTTAATAAAGGCTACTCTAATTAGAAAAGAACAATTTATTATGTAGAAAATGCTTAGAAGGAATCATTATAAAAACTTTGCCATCAAGAAACACAAAAATAAAAACCACTAGAATTTTCTTTTCTCCTCCGCTAAGATTCAGCATCATCATACCATGCTACTTTGGGAAACAGACCCCCACTCCCAAGAGGATGCTTACCTGACCACTACAATCTTAACCTCTTCAAGACTAGGGTTAACCATTATCTTCTCTACATATCCTTACCTCCTGATTTTACAACAACTTCATTCAGTAACCTCAACCTTGAGCAGCTCTTGGCCCTTCTATTTGATGAACAATTAATAAAAAAAAAAATAACGAGTATTATTTTATTATATTCTCAAATTTGAAATTGATACATACTGACTTTTTTTTTCTTACGCAGAGGTAGATGCTTAAGTTGTTATTAGGCAGAAGTTCATCTAATTTTTTTTCTATGGGTGACATATCTATAAAAATTACTTGAGGAATATAATGGCAGTGCCTTTTTTATATAATTTTCAACTACCAAGTAATCTTAAAAATTATGAAAAAATTCTCCATAATCTAAATTTACTATAGTTATTGTTCTTATTTTCTGATAATGTTATGTATGGAGGTCTGTATTTAAAAAAATCAGCATGTTTATACATGGATAAGCAAAAATTCAAAATGCTTTTTAAAATATTGGTTACTGAATTGAAGTAAGCTTTTTCATTTATGATTAGTAAATGTAGTTTTTACTTAATAACAATATCAATTAACTGGTACACATTAATACAAAAATTTAAGATTTAAAACTTTTTAAGTCATTCTAATTAAATTTTTTAAAAATTGAAAACAATTCTTGTAAAATTTATTTATTCATCAAAATTTTTTTTCTTAAAGACACTAGTCTACAATATATCCAATTCATAAAAGCAATCAAAAACGTTTCTCATTAAATGTCTTAGTTTTAATGCATTTTTTATTTTACGATTCAAAGCAGATTTTCCATAACTGGAAGTCCTTTTTAAAAAAAAAAAAAAAAATCGAAGATTTAAATTCATTAATGACTTCTGCATATAACTAATATAAACATTAAGCAGTACAAAAATTAATTTCTTGAAATTTCATAAAATTAAATAAGTAGAGGGGTAACATGTAAAAAATGTTTTTAGTAAGAAAAAAACATTTCTAAAATAATTTAATTAATTTGTGGATAAGTGCTGAAAGTTTCATTAAAATTCAACAATAATTTTATTTTTACAAGAATTTCCAAATCAACATGTTTTTCACCACAAAAAAAGACACTAGAATTTCCTACACTAATCTTTGATCTCTCCTCTTTACTGACACAAGAAAAACAAGATTTTTAACCAAAATTTTGAACCTTGTAAAAGAAAAAAAAGAAAGAAGAAAGAAAAAAGAGAAGAAAGAGAAGAAAGAAGAAAGAGAAGAAAGAAAAAAGAGAAGAAAGAGAAGAAAGAAAAAAGAGAAGAAAGAGAGGAAAGAAAAAAGAGAAGAAAGAGAAGAAAGAAAAAAGAGAAGAAAGAGAAGAAAGAAAAAAGAGAAGAAAGAGAAGAAAGAAAAAAGAGAAGAAAGAAAAGAAAGAAAAAAGAGAAGAAAGAAAAGAAAGAAAAAAGAGAAGAAAGAAAAAAGAAGAAAAAAGAAGAAATAAAAAGAAAGAAAAAAGAAGAAATAAAAAGAAAGAAAAAAGAAGGAAACAAGAAGAAAAAAATTGACTCTTTGGCTCATATGCTTTTTTCTTCTGACCTACTCTTTTCAACTCTGCTTTTTCCACTCCACACACACACACAGAGTTTTCCTTTCACGCGTGACAACCCAGCCCCCTACCACTTAAACTTATGAGTATATCATGACACGGTTGAAGACAATCTGATATTACCAGCAAATGAGCAATACACATTTGTGTATAAAATATATTTTGCAGCTTAGACTAATTAATTAGGATTTAAAATTTCTGTGTATTTGGAAGATTGAGTTCACAATTTCAAACCAATCTGAATTTAAAAGAAGCCCATGAATGAGAAAATCTTGTATTCAATAATTTGGTAAGAAGAGGATACACTAAACTGAAGAATAAAAATAAGCTGACATGCAAATGTAAAAATTATCAAGAATTTCATGCACATATAGAATAAAAACACTAAATAGCAACAGCTTTCTCTCCTGAACAGCCACTCGTCTACATCCTTTTGTACCAACGCATATGTACCCTTGGGCTTCATCCTTAGTCCAATGTTGTTTTTAATTTTCATTAACAACCTTCCTAATGACATCACTTCTCAACTATCTCGCTGACAACATTCATTTATTTATGCCTCGATACTAAGGCTGATCACTGACAAAGTCAAAATGGAAACTGATGTACAAAACGTCCTCAAGACCATTGTTAAATGGGGAAAAAGATGGCTTATTAATTTCAATGCCTCCAAACTAAACTTCTCTCCATTAATCATCTGAGAGATCCCTCTCTGCCTTCCATCAGCATGGCTGATACTATCCTTCAGGAAAGTAACATATTGTACCTTCTTGGGCTAATGTTCTCAGCTGACATGAAATGGAAAGACTATATTGAATCCATTGCTAAGTCAGCTGCTATGAAAGTCAGTTCACTGTGTTGGACAAGATAATTCTTCCCTCCTGAATCTATTTTGCATATCTCCAAGTCTACCATTTGTCCATGCTTAGAATATTACTGCCATATATAGTCCGGTGCCCCTGCAATTTACCTGGAGCTCCTTGATAAAATCCAAAGAAGAATCAGCAATATTATTGGTCCTGATCTGGCAGCTCAGCTTCAGTCACTTGCCCACCACCATGAGGTTGCCTCTGTGTCTTTTTCATAAATACTTTCATAGTAACTGTTCAAATCAGCTCTTTGCTATGGTACCTAGACTGTATGAATTTGAGCGCAAAGCGAGAATGGCAGCAAGATCACATCAATTTACAGTTAAGTTAGTTACTTCTATGCTAACAGTTTCTTTTCTCACACTTTTCACTTGTGGAAATTCCTTCCAGCTCTATGCTTTTTAATATGTCAGAATTTAAATGCAATACTAATCACTACCTACTCTCTTCCTGGATGCTCTTTTCTCTTTCTACTCCTTACTAATTTTTCTGTTCTTAATTACTCCACACCCTGTAACCCCTTATGTGTTAGTGGCTGTACTGATTTGCGTGGGGTGACATTGATTTAAAAAAAAAAAAAAAATCTAATTTTTATGCCTTTCACTCTCTATAAACTACAAAATACCATCTTCAGTATCTGATTTCATCTGCACAGGTGTAAAAGAAATTAACAAGTGTTAACCTTTAATCAAAAATAAAAAGATATAAAATGCATCAAAAGTTCATAACTCTTGTCACCCTTTCCAGTTTTTAATTTAAATTTGGACAAAAAATGATCAATTCTATGCTTTTCTTTTCAGACAAGCATGTTCTGCCTCTTGGTTGCAAAAGAAAATCTCCAGACATAAAGATATAAAAATTAAAAAAAAATATGCTTAGCTTCAGATATATTGAAAACTTTACCTAAACTCATTAATGTGTTGATATTTAGGGAGGTATTAAACAAGCTAATTTAAAATTTATTCATCTTAAAAGTATCAATTTTTAATTTGCTCCTTAAAATACTATACAAACAAAAGAGGTTAAATAAAAAAAGCTACATAAACCTTGAATTTACACTGAAAAAGAATTTTCTTATATATATATTACTGTGTGTGTGTGTGCGCATGTGTGAATAATGTTATATTTTTTAGATTTTATTAAAAATGTGACAAGCATGTGTAACTAAAATTTTCACAGTGGTGCATGCAATATAATCAATCTATCTGCTTCATTTATCAGACACTTCAATTAAGTAATTATGAATAATAAAATAAAATAAAATTAATACAATTAAAACCCTTACCTTCCATAAATTAATACACTAAATACTTAAGATACCACCAAGCCAGGTAAAAATCAAGAAAATTGAAATAATAAGTAAAGATATAAACAAATATTTACTTTGCCATTTAAGCATTAATCAAATATAAATAATTATTTAAACAAGAAATAAGTAAAATAAAAAAAAGAAATACACCTACAAGTATATTTCTCAAACTTAAAAAAAAAAAAATAGAATATTCCAGAAAATAAATTACATTAAAAACACGTCTTATTTCACTGTAAATGACATTAAGTGTTAAAAAGATAATGTAACAGTGAAGAGAGAGAGAGAGAGAGAGAGAGAAGGAAAAGGAATAAGAAGAGAGTATAAGGGAACAAGAAAATGTTGAAAATGAGAAATAACCACAACATTCTACATATATGCACACACAAGTACACACACGCACATGCACACTTCAAAGTGGTGTAATAGTTAGCAAGCTTGTCTTGCTCGATCAATTACTACTGAAAAGTGAGTACGATCCTCATTGGGTGCACCAAAACTTTCGGTCTTGTGCTACATCTAAGCTACGTTTGGAAAATTACCACACACACAAAATCATTAATGTAACACCAATAAATAGTGCATAAACTTTTTTTTTTTTTTAATTTTTTAACTTAATATAAAACTAACAAAAATGAGAAAATTGGCAGTCAATTGCTAATAAATCCTGACAAGTGGACCAAATGATTACAAAAAGCTCTGGAGTTGAGGTGCTGAGATTAATGTACTTTAAAGTTTAATATATCAAAATTAGATTTACCATTTTTTTAGTTTTATAGTAAACTGAAAAGTTAATATTTTCAAATTTCAATAAATTTTAAGCCCATGAAAATTAAATGAATGATATGTAAAAAAAAAAAAAAAATAGCTTTACACACAACAACAAATAATACATACATACATACATACAAATATCTTATTCATATAAATGTATATATTGAAGTTGACAAATTGTCATCATTATCATCAGCTGATGTTAATTTCATGTATGTCACATCATCAGATTTTTGTATCATGCCATCACATGATATGGACAAATACAAGTGGAAAAAAATAAATAAAGCTGAAAACAAAATAACACAGCAACCTCGTGTTGCTTAGAGTAAGAGTAACAAATTCCTGGTATTATTCAATTGAGTTATTTTGTCTTACTTTTTAACTTGGTCACAATGAAACAAACAGAATAGATCATTTTAAGTAGATTTTGATATATTAATTAAAAAAAAAAGAAATCATTTTCATTTTTTTACTGATTACAACACTATACAATCAATTCAACTGAGAATAATAAACAATCTGAATAAAACATCTCAATATATGTATTAATAGATTCTATTTAAGGAAAGGATTGAGCTGCAATTTCAGAGATTTGCTACTAAAACTCTGAAGTTGGTCAATAAGACAAGTAGTTGAACTTTTTATTAATATATATATATATATATATATATATATATATATATATATATATATATATATATATTATTTATTTGTATATTTAGGCAGCAATTTTTCATTAATGCATGTTTCATTAAATCATATAGACATGTTTTGACTATTTATTTTAAGTAAGTTCCTTTCATATTGTCTGATAAGCTTAATAACATTATCATTGAAAGACGAAAGGAAATCACCAGATTGATACATGTTTAAATCCAATCTAAGCTTTCGGCTTACATAAGCCATTATCAAAGATGACAATTTCAATAAATCAAACAACACATGGACGAAACAACAATGATAGTCTGCCCTTGCTGCATGAAAAATTTCAAAGCAACGACAAACCCATGTATACAAGACATGGAAGTGAAAATCACGTCGCAGCTCGTGATGTCACACATGACCACGCGAGAAATAAACTTGTCTATATTATTTAATGAAACATGCATTAATATATATATATATATATATAGATAGATAGATAGATAGATAGATAGATAGATGAGATTACAATAAAAACATTTTAAATCGCTACACAAGAGCTTTCATGTTTCAAATCTATGATTGTACTTCCTCAGTTGATGGTTTGTAACTGGTGATAAAATGATTTTTTAGGGAAATTTAAAAACAAATTGTTACCTTTTCTCTGAAAGGTAAAGGTGAGGGGCATAAGGTCAGAATTAAAAATATAAAAGTGGTTTCTTTCAGTTTGTTTTGTTTTGTTTCATGGCATATCAACTTCAATGGGTCATTTAATGTCGACAATTTTTTTTTTCCTGGTAATATTTTTGTTTTGTCAAAAATCTATTTCTGTTAATATTTTTTTCCTCAAAAATGTATAGCTGGCAACATTATTTTTTCAAAAACCTATTATCAGAGGCCTTGCTGTTGGACGTATTTATTGTCATACCCAGGATGCAGATGTAGTTCATCATAACCAGGAAGCTATAAAAGTGGGTATGTCTCGATTAACCAAATAAATGTCAGATCTACCTAATAGAAAAGTAAGGTCATAGGGTGGATGCAGGTGAGTTATTTTTTCATGTCCCAATAAACAGCACATAGACATGGCATCATTGACAATTGTGGACAATATGGCAGCGACAAATATATCGTCATTTTGGCCAAATATGATGTTCTATTTGTTGAAGTTGGGGGGTTGGTTAATCAGATCTAAAGTTATAAGAAAAAAAATATTTAGGTAGCTTTTTAAAGGGGCCTGTAGATAAAATTAAAAATGTAGAACATCTATATATGATGCTAATACTGAATAGATGGCAAAACATAGCAATATTTAAGTTGAATAAACCAAATAAGCTAATTACCCGTAGAGGGTGGACGATTATATACTAATAAAATTATGGCTATTAAGCTGTAATATGTCTCTGGTTTTTATAAAACATTTTAACTATATTTTAAGGTAAAAGATAGTGTTGGCCATTTACTGTTAATTTACTCCTTTAGTTTAAAAGAGCTTTTTTGTTGGCAAATTTGATTATTTGAAATTTTTCTGTAAACTTAGGAAATATGGTTCATTTAAAGATTTACAAGTTCTATTTTTTTAATATTTTCCATTTTACTGTAAGGGTTTTGTTAACTTCTTTTAAGTTCCAGAACTATTTAGAAAGGGATGTCCTATTTCTATACATGTTGCTGTTGAAAGATAATATATGTTGATACCACCTAGTTTTAAAGGAATTCTTGGTACTCCCGATATAAAAATTTTTAACTGTTGGATTTTCTATAGTAGAAATAGTACTTAGGTAAACAAGGGAATCAGTTTGACACCTATTTTGTAATGGACACTAGCTAGTCCTAATCATCAGATTTTGAAAAATACATGGTTATAATTTACAAAAATTGTTTTTTAGTAATAAGGTGTAGAAATGTTTATAATAGAAAAGGCAAAGAAAAAGAAATTAAAAGAATTTTTAGATCAAGTAATAATATCCAAAAAATATTTTAGAAATATTTCTATATAAAATATATAATAAAAACTTTTTACAAATTAAAAGGTATCATCATTTTATGGCTATTAGTACTTTATATAGCAATTAGTAATCATTTCATTTTTCAATGTAGATATGATTTTTCTCATCAGCTTTTGTAAAAACTAAATAATTATCCAATTGAACACTAGCAAATATCCAACATTTATTATGAAGTTTTAAATTGAACTGGGAATTATTTTATTCCTCAAGTTAGAATATTTTAACAATATTGCTACAATTCTCTTTGCAATGTGCTGTTCTTGCTGTGTTATTGTTACCAACTCATAAACAAAACTCATATCATTATAAGAGATTCTTTTTTTATAGCTGAAAAGTGTTATAATCTAGAGAAAATATTTAATTTATTATTTTAAACAAGTAATTTTAAGAATAAAGATTTAAATATTAAAAGTTAATTACTTTGCTATATGAAAATTGTTACTCATCTTTTTAATTATAAGTAAAGTTTTGCTCTATAATAAAAAAAAAAGTCTGACCTCTGTTAAATATAGGTCATTGATAAAAATTTTATAGTTTTTAATAACTTCTCTTCTACATAAATTATAAAGCTCAAACAAAAAGCAAATAAAAGTAAATTTTTCAACATAAAAAAACACATGCCAGACACAAATCTGGGGAATCAAATGACTAAAGATATTAAAGTGTTTGGAAAGTAACAACATATTTCATCTCTATGAATTATCAATCAACCAACCAAGGCTGAGCTAAGGTTTAATGGTAGGAAACTGTATCTAGAATTACTATATCATTTCTTCTGTCTGGCAGCATGTTATTTATAGTGCATTTCAGAGCTTAATAGAGAAAATTTACAAAGAGGGAATTTGGATTCCTCATGAAGTTTCCCTTGAGAACTGAATGCAATGTTCCACAATCTGCATCAATCTTCTAACCAAAAATTACCCCATCTATCATTTTTGCATCACAATATTACAGGTGGTGAAAAATGGGTTTTGCATGTCAACAAAAAACAAAAAATGAAAGTAGTTATCACAAGATGAGAAACCAGTGTCAACACCAAAACCATGACTCCATCCACAGAAATTTTTGCTGTATGTTTGGGGGAATATAAAAGATGCCAACCATTATGAGCTACATGGAGGGCCATCATTGCAGATGTTTATTGCTGGCAATTTAGTCAGTTAAACAATGCATTATGTTGAAAGTATCCTGTTTTGATAAAAAAAGAAAAGTTTTATTCTCCAGTATGACAATAATAGGGCACACTCTGCAAAACAAACCCAAGGAAAAAATAAGATCATTAGGATGGGAGGTCCTTAAATACACATCACATTTAAGCTCTACACATTTTCATTTATCTCAATCACTAGAACATTTCATAAGTGTCAAAACATTCAGAAACAAAGTTGAAAACACTTTCTTAAACTTTTTTTTTCTTTCAGATGAAAAACCCAGATTTCTTTAAACATAGAATTGAAACTTTGCCTTCCTGTTCAGCTGCAGATAATATAAGTGAATGTGATTACATTTTTGATAAATAATGTTTAAATAATCTGTAAGCTTACATATGTCCTTTTGGATAAAACATAACTTTAAGAACACTAATATTAACATATCTTATTAATCTTTAAAAAAAAAGAACAAGAAATGAAATTTTAAAAATAAATTAATAATTTATTTAAATCTTGAATAAAATATGCTTTTCTTTGCTAATTATATCTAATATAGAAGTTATAAATTTTCTTTTTGCATGAATCAACTGATAAAGCCTACTCTGAAATCGACAATTTCCAGTAACTTTCAGAAAATGCTTAATACCTAGTCTATAGAGCAATATTCATAAATAGGATCTTAAAAATATAATATAACATTACAAAAGCTACCTACAGCTGTTTCACCCAACAGTGAAACCACAGTAGCTTTTCGCCTTATTTTATATAGGAGTTATAGAAAATATATAAGATCAAGAAGCTTTGGCATGAAGAGATTGATTTAAAATGACAGTTCTAAATTGGAAGCAAGCAGAAAAAGACTATCAAAATCAAGTTACAATTTGCTCTTACATAAAAACAGCATCTACATGTATCTGCATGTATCTACATGTAGTTACAATTAAAAGCAAGTTAATTTATAAAATAATTATCAAATTACTTGCTCAAAATTAAAAAAATATTACATATGATCATTTTACATTTGAGACAATTGTAATGTTTATATCTATAATTTCTTGAATTTCAATTTTTAAAAACATTCTATAAGATTCCTAAAGTAGTATGTAAATGAAAATACAATTTTGAATAATGACTTTCTTTTAGTAAGTAAATTATGAAAAGATTTAAAGATTTAGAAATAGTATATTGTAAATTAAATTATTCGGATTGATATTCTTTTAAAATTATACAACATTTAAAATAATTCACCATATGAGGTTAAAAAAATACTTAGGAACAATAAGCAAAACCAATAAGTACTATTTAATGGAAATTTATATATATATATTTTTACTTGGTTTTATATAAAGCAAATAAAAAATTTCTAAAAAAATAAAGCAAGCATTAAATAATTTGCCTGATTTCTTCTCTAAAGCTAAAATGCTGTTGCATAAAAACATATAAAAAAATGAAGTATGACTTTTCAAAAGTAGATGCACATTTATTACCAAATGTGTAAATACTTTTTCTGGCATTAGTTTAAACAATTAAGTTCTACATAATCTTCACGGATATAAATTCTACATGGTGCATATAACAAAAACATGCTCAATTTCTTATTTACGATGGCTGATTTTCTATTTAAGGCCATGGACAATCATGGCTGTCCACAGATTCCATTTCTTCATTATCTGTGAATTGCATTGCTTTCTCCATGATGTTGAATTCAGTATTGTCTTTCTTATGGACTAGTTGCAACTTGGAAACTAGTCCAGGAGAAGGAGAGTCTCGCATGCTATATATTTAACCCATAACTGAGGGATAAAGAAATTGATTCATGACTTTCCCAAACCTTTTCTAACTCAAGGGAATTAACTGTAAATAAACGAGTTATCTCCCTTTTCCAGCCATCTTAAAAACAATTCTTTCCAGTTTTGTCTTCATGGTTAACAAAAGTAGTGATACCAACTACACAAAAGGCTCTGAGACACACAAGGATATTAAAGGATGGCTTTCCTTTTTCTCTTAAAGAATTCAAAATTTGTAAATGTGTTATATCCATAAGACTCTTGCAAGTTCGTTTTTTGTCCACAATTTTTCTTAGATTTGCAATTCCAATATGCAGCCTTTTACTCAAGATCTGAAGAGGTGAATGTGTGAGAGATCCTACTGGCAGGAATTATACAATTTCTTACAAAATATAATTGCTTTATGTATTATCCTTGAACCATAACAGTTCTAATTATCTGTAAAAAAAACTTTTGACTTTGAAGTTCTTTTTTCTTCTTGGGTACAATTTGAAGAAGAAAATGTTCTGGTTTTTTCATCTTCAGAAATGTGTTCATTTCAGTTTGCATTTTTCTCTATTTGCCATTCGGATACTCTGTACTTAAAATCTGATGAAAAAAGAAATACTTTGTTCCATAGTCAAAATTCATTCATTAATGTTGCCTTATTTATTTTGCTTATAACCTTAAAAATTCTCCATTCTGAATCATTATCATGTCGGAGTTAGCTCCTCCTTGGCTCCTTAAACTGGAAGAGAACAGGTCATTTCGACCTTGACCTTTCGGTTGTGCTCCCTACATGCTGTTAACTCAAGGTAGAGACTAGCAAGTTACCTTTTCAGTTTAGTTATATTACAAACCTCGTCGTAATATACTTCTAGGCATTTTTAGGCTTTGGTTTTCTTTCAGCTAAGCTCTACTCATTTTTTAGGTGTTAGCTTACCAATTCTCTTACTAGTCTTCCTTACCACAAGACAGTGACTTCTCTCTAAATTTGGTGTCGGCGACTGAATCGGTCAGTACACAGGCTCCTGGCCTCCGTGGCCAGGACGTCGACCACCAGGCTTTGTATTAAGTTACGCTCCCATTTCTTTTTGTCTGCCAACTTGACAATAGTTGGAAACTTTTCTTCTCTCTCTCCTTCGCCTCTTACTTCTGGCTCCTTGCCAACGTTTGACTCTCGGCATTCCGTCCCTACTGGCTGCCTGCACGTCGTCCATAACCTTTCCCGTACACTACGTTAGTAATTATTACGGGAGGTTACTAATATCGGACTCAACCGGCAGACACGCAATGCCTGCACTGGACCTTTGACATGCCCGAACAACATCACAACTCCAGCTCCTCTTTCTTTCCCAACACGTCAAGTTGGCATCCCGCCAATGACCAGCAGCGATCATCTGCAACGACCGACATCAACTTCAACTACAGCGATCATCTGCAACGACCAGCAGCGACCACCTGCATAACCAGCAGCGATCACCTGTAACGACACCTGTAACAACCAACCTCGACCATCAATGCCTGCACCGGAACATCTGCATCTCTACCGTTCCGACCACCTTTATTTCTTTTCTAGAATAAACTAGCTTATATCTTATATATCCTTGTTCTGTCGTCTATGTTGTTTCACCTTGTCAGATTTAACTTCCTCAAAAATGCTAGCGGGCCTCTTGTGACCTCATCACCCTTTTGTGATACGGGGGCGCTCAAGTGGTCCGCTACAATCACTTGCAAGTTGACATTTAATTGTTATGATCTGAGAAGTTCAATCACCTTTGGGAACAATTTTTATTTAGGTAGTTGTAGATGATGCCTTTTTAGTGTGAAAACAATAGACATACATGCATGTTCAGGAGGAGACCAGATTTGTGATGAAATGGCTACAATATATTTATATATTTAAGTAATTGAAATATAAAAAACACATTGAAAAATACAACAGTTAATAAAGTTGATTGTGAATGAATTAAAATCTGTAAAGAAGAAGAAATGATTAAAATGAAGTAAAAGTCTTTCTAAGCCTGGAATCCTAATCAGTGTCTATAATGTAGGATATACAGAATGAATACATGCATAGTGAAATAAGGAGGCAGTAAAATTTTTTATTTATGTTTCTTGATGGAGGAGGTTAGTGTGCTGACAGAAATTTAGTAGCACAGAAATGTATTTCTTTGATTGTTTACAAACTATGGAACAATCTTTCCAAGGCTGCTGGCTTTGAATTGCTGTCTTCAGCATTCTTTTTCTTTTTCTTTTTCTCTCTCTCTCTCTCTCTCTCTCTCTCTCATATATATATCTTTTAATTTGGGTAATTTGATTGGCTCATTATCCTTCTAATCATGTGAGATTTATACATATGTGGGGGAATTCCTGTGAATGTGGGCATGTATGTTCAACTGCTCTTTGGAATTATGTGTATATAATATTATCATTGACAAAAACAACTGATAAAATTTTGGCAGTACAACAATGTGGTCTACATCTTATCCAGTAAGATTTGTTTCTTATCAACTTGAGTTACTCATTCAATATTCCTATCAATTTTTTCATAATCAAACATTTTCATCAAATCTTTGCTGTAGGGAAGCAGGCTCAATATAACTTTCATATGAGGATAAAAAAAATACCCAAATATCAATAAAATAATATCAATAAACTTTCATGTGCTCAAGAAGAGGGGAGAGCAAGAAATGAGATGTATGCAATATGTATGTATATAATATAATATGAAAAGAGAATTCTGTGTTACTAAACCTCTGCTAGCTCACTGACCCTGCAAAGAGATAAAAATAAGAAATTTTATTGCCTCTTCCTTCCACTCTGCATCTATTCATTCTCTATATCCACATTATACACACAGATTAGGATCCAGGCTTAGAAAGACTTTTACTTCATTTCAATTATTCCTGGACCATTTTCTGACAGTATGCATGATATTGAGATTACTATGATTACATCCTATAGTTTTCTTTACAAGTGTGGGGAAAATTGTGAAAATGGCCTACCTCAGAAACGCCTGCGAATCTGTGCGATGTGCAAACTCCAGTTTGCTATGGTAAAAGGAACCAAAATGGTGGCACCCATGTTTTATGTCTAACGGTCAGGTTAGTTGGAAATCTCGTTGTCTCATCATTCGCATGCAAATGTGGTCGGTCCTCGTCTGTAAAAAAAAAAAAAAAATTTTTCTGTTTCAGATCAGAGGGCTTTTTGGCTTTGAGAAGGTTGGATGTGTTTTGTCGGTTACCCTCCTCGCGGTTTTTTGTTCCTACCTGCTATTATCAGTTGAGTTGTTGTGTTACCACCACAACAAGTATATCATTACACCTCTAATTCAGTCAATTTCACCATAGACTTTCAACAGAAGTAGTACATAAAACATTTCAGTTTTGTGATATGTTATAAAACAGTTGGTTATTAAATTCCTTGCCATTGTTATAAAATTCCTTGCCAAAAGAAAGAAATTTGGGGCTCCAAAATATGCTATTCAATTTTTGAAGGTAGCACCGAGAATATCTGAACTTTCTGTATTACAACGTTGAACCACAACACAATATCTGTACCCATAATCTTCAAGGTGTAATATTTCAATATCTTAAATATCTTTACTGTCTATAGCTAATGTTTTAAAAACAAAACACCAGTGAAAATCCAGCAATGAGTCTAGTCTTAGGTTTCTTATATTTGAAGCATATTTTACAAAATTTAATTCCTGTAATATCAACATGAATTCATTTTCTTTCATTTCAGATCATACATCTATTTACTACTAGTATTGGCTTTTATTTTCTTTGAGGTGATTTTTGTTGTAATTTCTTTAATGTACAAAATGTTGGTAAAGGTCTTGTTATGGGAGCATAATAATCAGATGAAATGCTTTCTTCTTACAATATCATTCTCAAAATTTAAAAGTATCTTGGTGCTTTTCATGGCAGATTTGTTAATAGTGCAATATCCAAGTCCACAATATCAACTCTGATGGCTGCAATGACAATGGATAAAGTTACATTGTATAAATGATTGTAAACTTTTTCCATCACAATATTTATGTTCTTTTCCTTTCCCAGATCTTGATCCTTTGACTTGATTTTGTAATGACTCTTAAGAATTAAAAAAAAATTTTTTTAAAATACACCACTTCATACAGTTCCAGTAGATTTACTATCTAAGACTACATAACTCATTGTCTCACTCAAAAATGTGGGACCAATATGTTCCTCTTTGATACAACATTAGCTGTATCACAGAGAGAGACCAGCCCTAAACTGTCAACTCCATGATCATGATTCAACTGTGCCCTACATATAATAATGAAGCGGATTGCAATCTGGGAAATTAGGTGGCGAGATATAAGGGGTGATATGGTCGCAGAAATTGTCTGACAGCCATGACTGGGTTCTCCTGCTTGTGTGGCATGGTGAAGAGTCCTGTTGCCAGACATAGAGTCTTCCTGCGGTGACCTTCTTGAACCAGGGCAGCATTAGCTAAAGGCAATGTAGGCCTGCATGTTGAGCCTGAAACCCTCACCAACAAACTTGGGAGCTCTTTTCTAATCAGAACAATCAGAGTGAATTTTCCAAGTTGCTGTACCTTTGTAATCACCATTAGACTCATCCAACTCTTTCTGATGCCTTTGCACTGTCCTCAAATTGACACCCAGATATTCTGAAATGTTCATATTGGAGCTTCGAAAAATTGCGAACAAAAAGCAGTACAGCATGCCGTTTTCAAATTTCTGGTGGAGTGAATTGTATCATTGTGCTCTTTTTCTTACAGATGGTGCCCAACTGATGCTACTATATTGTGCAGACAACAAAACCAAAAACAAACAACCTGCATGCATGAAATTAAAAATATAAAACGGCGACAATTAACCCATCGCACACAGTATATAATGAATGATATAAAACAGTGAAAATTAACTCATTGCACCCTGTATATATATATGAAAAAAACAGATTGAATTTATAAAATTTCCTGAATATATATATATATATTATAAATTAATTGATTAAAAAAATATGTTTTTTTTCATGATTAGTTAAAATATTTTTCAAAAATGGAAGCTAAATGCCCTGAATTTAATTTTTGTGATTAAATTTGGGGCTTTTAGCTTCCATTTTAAAACATGGTTAGAATATTGTAGCCAAAAAAAAACATATCTTAAATCAGTTAATTTATAACATTAATGTTTTGTAAATTTACATTGAGCACTATTTTGTAAAAATTAAAAATATCTATAAGAACACTGGATTATATATCTTACTGTTCTTTCTTTTTTTATTTATATACACACACACACAATACATATATATATATATATATATATATATATATATATATATATATATATATAGTCATCATCCACAGACTGTTTTGATGTATTACAGCACATCAGTGTGGCTAGACATCTGATTGCTTCAGGCCAGGACCAAAACCTGACCAATTTGGTATCAGTCGGAGATTCTAACCTCTAGGGCAATGGGCAATGACACTTGGCAGAGGGAAAGGCAAATTTTTGTGTATTTATATTTTTTCATAAAGATACTAATCACTCAGAGAACTCAATCACTAGGAGAGTCTTACATTATCAGCAATAGTAGTGACTGTTTACAAATTCATTACTCCCCACAGTGCTCAGTTGATTAAATTATTTTATCAAAAGCTAATATATATAATATTAGTGGAAAATATACATACATATGCAAAATATATAAATACCCATACATGTATATTTTTAGAATAAAAATTCCAAGAGGAAGAATACAGGTAGAACTCAATGTTTAGGACAGAGTAAGGATATAAAAAAATGGCTTAAACACTAATATTCCATGGTCATAATTTATTCCATTGGAATCAAATACGATCCAATTCATCAGACCTACAAATTCAAAAAAGAAAACAGAAAAAACAACTCCAGAAATAAAAAAACAGAATTTAGAGAGAGTCTAGACGAGGAGGAGGGAGATTAAACCTTAACAGAGAGAATTTTAGAGAGATGGGTGGAAGGGTTTTAAGTAAGAGAAAATGAATGTTATCGGATGTTTAATGCATAAAGATACATTTCGTGGTGACATACACACACCATAGACAATCTAATGTTAGAATAAGAGGAGGGGAAAGACGAGCTGGGGGAGAGAGATGGATGGAAGGAAAGTAAAATTGAACTCCATTTACTTAAAGGGCCGCTTTGTAATTGAGAAAATTTGACAAATTTAATATCGACTACAGGTTACCAATCAAATATAAATATATAAAGATAAATATAACGATTATCTAATCCAGCAAGGACCTATATTTCTATGTTCAAAAACACATGCGAATACACACAATAACATATACATGTATATACATACACATAGACGTGTACCCACATACACACATACATATACCCATGTACACACATATAAAAATATATTCACATATCCACACATACACATATTCATCTATATCCATATACACACACTTTTCACATACATATACATGCACATACATATACATACACACATATATACATACATATATATATATATATATATAATGGTTATTATAAACCATACATGAAGGATCTACATAATCATTGATATATTAGTAAAGAATCAAACCACCATTATAAAATTTATTAATAAAATAAATTATAGATGATTTACATAAATCGGTCCAAGTTAGTTTGTCCACCAACTCCAGCAATAAGGAAATATTTGATAAGTCTAAAATTAAATATGTAACAGCTTTAGAACTAAGCCACCATAAAGTAAATTTAGAGTATTTAAAAATAAAGAAGATAAAAATAAGAAACAATATTATTATATAAGCCAAATATAATTTTAAAATTAAAAAAACTCTAATCTATATAACTATGCCAACATTGAGCTAACCAGTTATATTGTAATTCAAATCATGTAATGGTCAGTTCATATTCAGCACCTTAAGATTGCGTTGTGCATGAACCTCTGCATTGTGTTAATGGTGAGGAAAATGTATATTTATTAATATATACTTAATAGCTTTGTTATATTACATTGAACACTGTTTTATTAACACCAACACTATATGTGTAATATATTATATGTATAGATATACTTAAAAAAGAAATTACAATTACCTTCCATAACGAATAACCTCATACTTAAGATACCACCACACCATGTAAAAAAAACAAGCTACTAAATAAGAAAAATGAAATAATGGGCAAGTGAAAACATACAAAAAATATTTGAATTACCATTTAAGAATTAATTATTTACACACACAAATGTGTGTGTAAATAACATATATAAGTGAGTAACATTAAATTATAACTTTGATGTAAAAACATCACACTTATCAAAAGAGAAGGTAATTATTTAGAAGGAAAATTTGAGAGTGCTGCCATCAAATCTTATCAAATTATGTATGTACACCTCAGTTTCTTTCTAATCTCACCTTTCCCATGCCAGCATACACAACCACAAAAATGTAAATAAAATAAAAATAAAATTAAAAAAAATGTTAAATCCATTACCTCATGTTTTTGAAGATATACAGCACATGTATCCATCCCAAACCATAATAATCTGATTACGATTTATATGATATTCATATATCAGAAAATTTTTTTTCATGTATACTACTTTTGTCTTAATAGATTTTGGATTGCATTTTGTGCTCTCCACATGTTTTGACTGACCTTTCAACCACCTGATGAGTATTCATGAACGTTCTCAAATTTAAAAGCCTTGATAAACCAGTGACATCCTTGCTCTTGTATATAAACTGATGCCACAAATAAATTCTCACATTTGCCTAGATAAAATCCCTCAGATGACAAAATGTGTAGATTTAGAATAGTTTTTCCTTTTGTCTTTATACATCTGTGTATATATATATATATATATATCGAAATAAAAGTATAAAACTTAATATTACGAGACATATTAAAAAAAAAAACAGGTGAAGCAACCTGCTCTTCAGGCTTCAATGGGAGATTTAAAATTGACACAGGAAAATGTACAATAAAAGGAATTGTAAAAAAAAAAAAAAAAAAAAAATATGCAAAAGGAACTAGAGACAAATGACAGCGAGTCCCAACAATCACTCACGTTGTTTGCACAAAGAAGGCTTGCGGGACCCGATGTAAAGTGCCTCCAGAACCTTTAGATGAAATAAAGAGTGAGATCGGGACAACACGGTGAACCAGTCAATACTAAATTTGGCTGCACAATCTCTGTTCTTTAATAGGTGTTCGCATATGGCGGAACTATAGGTGTTCGGGACGAGTCCATTCAAAGGCAAGGTGTGATTTCTAATTTTAGTAGGAACGTGTTGTTTTATTCTCATGTCTAAGCGTTGAGTTGTTCTCCCTATGTAGTCGGCTCCGCAACTACAAACATATTTGTAAATAATTGAATTAATTTGATGAGGAGGGAGAACGTCTTTACATGCAGATCAAAACATAGGCCGAGTTTGAAAAATAATCCGAACTTCAGCAGAGAAAAAACAAAAACGAACATTGGATGAAATTTGTTTAGCTATTTTTTCAATTATTGACTTTTTTAAAATGTTTTCTTTTGAAGTAACCAATTGTACATTAAAGTGTGACATTTTCTGGTGGAGTGAATTGTGTCATGTTGCTCTTTTGCTCACAGACAGTGCTCAACTGACCCTATTATACTGTGCAGCTGACAAAATCAAAAACCAAACAACATGTATGCCCGAAATTAAAAATATAAAATAATGATAATTTACCCATCACACTCTATATAACAAAGAGTATACTTTGTAACATGAAAACCAAAAAATAACAAAATTAGTAATTATTCTAAATAAAACAATGGGATATGGGTGATTATGGGTCATCACAATTTCCTGTCCTTTGTAGCTCTATATTTATACCCTGACTATCTGTCCCAGTCAGTTTTGTAATCCACTTACAAGTTCATTATGTAGGTTATTCGTTGCTTTCATTATGTCCTTGTGAATGTCAAATTCTCCAAGCTCTCTTTTCTTATAAGATGTCCCAAAAATTTCAACTATCTCTTCCTGATTCTAAGTACAAGCATCCTTTTTGTTTCCCTTAAAATTTCCTCATATTCTGTCCATTGTATTTTCAGCATCCTTCTGTAGAACCACATCTTTGTTGTCTAAACACTCCTATTTATCTGTAAGGAAATTGACCAGCATTCACTGCTATATAGAAAGATTGATATTACATTGCATTATAAGTAGAACACTTTGTCTGAAAACAGATAAAATTCCACTTTTACTCTAACAAAAACAATACATTTTTTTGTTTATTTGAGATGTACTTCAGATCAAAGATATTGAAAAGACTAGATCAGAATGCATGAAGAAATTTTATTTTATTTTTTTTTTTTATTTATCTACCAGTAGCCATAAAGAACAGGACCTGGAATTTATTAAGGTAATCAAAGGCCATGTACTTAAACCTGTACAAACATGAGTGGAGGTGTTGTAAATTGAGCTATTTGGGTGGTAGGGACTGGAACAGGAATTCTTGTCTCTAAATCTATCACAGGAAGGAAGTAAACTAATCTTTTAAATCTTTTGAAATATAGATTGCTCAACTTGTATTCAAATATAGGCTTTATGAAGATCACACAAAGGTTTTTAGCAATTTCTATTCCCCTCTACCTACAAAACTACTTTTTTGTTCTTGCTAAGTGTGAAACAGAGAAAATGAAACAAAATATGAAAAACAAAGACTACTGCTTATTGGAGGCACTATCAACAGAGATAAAAACAATTGTATTTTCCACTTAACTTCTCACAGAAAAACAAAACTCCACATAAAATGAAAAAATGAAAGGAATCAGATTGCTTTTAACCTATAACTAAATTATAGTTAGTTCTACAACCAATGATGTGGCTTCAGCTTAATGAATATAATAATAGCTGGCCATTCGTATTCGTATTCCCATCTACTAGGGTGGCTAGCCAATCCCTATTGCAGACGCTCACTCAGGCACTCACTGTGCTTGCCCAACACCCACAGAGCCCACCTGTGTTTTATACTGCAACTATGCTGAGCAGACCTTAGTTACAGTTTCTGGGAGAGAGCATGTTATCTAGCATGATCAACAATTTGAACAAGGCCAGCATGCAGAAGCCCTTGGCTAAGATGACTTGTGGCTTCATGCTAGCACAGCTATCGATGGCCCACAAGAGTTCCATCTACCCAATTTCACTCACAGGGCTTGGGTCAACCTGTGGTTTCCAGGCACTTTCCAAAGGTGCCTCATGCTGAGATCAACCTAATTCCAGTCCAATAACATCAGGAAGTCATCTTTCTGACAAATCAACCATGATAAGATTAAAACTCAGGTCTCATAGTAAGAAAACAAATGTTCTAACTAGTCAGTCAATTGATATAAATATATATAAATATAATCATTGCAACCTGCTGAATTTCATTTTATGCATTAATATGGGAAAGAAAGGTGATTTAAGTGACTTTGAATGCAACATGTTATTATTGTCAGACAGGCAGGCCTGAGAATTTCAAAAACTGCTGATCTACTAGGATTATCATGTACAGCTATCTCTAGGATTTACAGAGAATGATCAGGAAAAGAAAAAAGAGTTCCAGTGACTGACAGCTCTGTGGATAGAAATCCATTATTTGGAAGAGAATGGCCAAACTGGTTCAAGACAAAAGTAGTTCAAATAATGACTTTAAAATGGTGGTATACAGAAGGGTACCTCTAAAAGCACAACACATCGAACCTTGAAGCTGATGAGCTACAGGAGCAGGTCATGCTAGATACCACTCCTATTAGAGAAGACCCACAAACTGAGGCTACCATTTGCTAATGAGTACAAAAAAATTGGGCAACAGAAGATTAGAAGAAAATTGTATGGTTTGAGGAACCTCAATTTCTGCTGTGACATTTGGACAGCAGGGCCAGAATTTGGCATAAACAACATGAAAGTATAGATCCATCCTGCGTTGTATCAACAGTTCAATAAGGGTGGGAATATTTTCTTGACATACATTGGGATCCTTGGTAACAATAAAAGATTGTTTAAATTCCAAAGCCTACCTAGACACTATGGCTGACCACCTGCCTCAATTTATGACTACAGCAGGACAATGCACCACGTCACAAATGAAAAATAATGGCAGATTTGTTCATGGAACAGAGCAGTGAGTTTTCTGTGTTAAAGTGGTCTCCACGGTCACCAGATTTCAATCCCATAGAACAATTTTGGAATCTGGCAGAAAGTGAGATTTGAATCCTGAATGTGCAGCCAACCACTCAAGAAGAATTATGGAATACCATAACAGCATGGACCCAAATTTCAAAAGAGTGCTCTTAGAATATCGATGAATTCCAGAAGAACTGAGATTTTTTTTTTTTTTTTTTAAAATAACACCAGAATTTGCAGTGTTATCATATTTATCAGAGTAAAATGTTTTGACACAGTTGTTTAATAAATTCTACCAGTGATCTCACAAGCTAAATAAACAGCTAAATAATAAAAGAAAATTTGTAAGTTATGCAACAATGAAATTCTTTTTGTGAATTTCTTTAAAAAGATCAACTCTGATTATCTGTGCTAAGCATAATAATAAAAAGGTACAGACTAATTTTAAAACCAAAACATAAAAATCTTAAGCTGTCCTTACTAAAAGAAAAACGTGATTAGTTTATTTTAACTGAAATAAAATATACCTTAACAAAAAAAAAACAAAAGCAAATGTTAATCTCAGACATTAACAAAAGAGGCATATAAAGAAAAAAAAATTACCTAAGTGAAGCAGTGAACTTTATTATTTTAAAAGGACAAATGTTAAATACTATTTGAATTTTAGTCAAAGGGCAAATGGTTAACACAAATTTAAAAAATAAAGCATTTTCATGAATCTACTAACAATGTCAAGAACTGCCAAATGTTACCTCTGCCTACAGAGATTAATATCAAACTTAAATAATGGTTAGCCAATTCAAATTTATGAATAATCTCATACTTTGTTATACATTAAAATCAAAATAACACTTGAGAATCAACAAAATAATGCATTTCCAAAGCAAAAAAAAACACGGCCGGTAACATTCTGATTTTAAATGTTGATTCATTTTCTATGGTTTATTAACCCTTTGCAGGTTATTTAAAGCCATTAAACAATTATCTCAAAAAAAAAAAAAAAAAATTATTCTTACAGTCTGAAAATATTTTTTTTAGATCTTAAGAAATTTTTTTTTTTTTTGAGATAATGGTTTAGTGACAGAACTCTTACCAATTAATATTAAATGAATATAACAAACCCAATGAAAATTAGAACTCAGCTCTCCGATTAACAATTCCGAATCATTATCATTACACTACCCTTACAGCCAAGCTTACAGCACCAGGTATTCCCAATGGTCACCCATCTAGGTACTAACCAGGCTCACTGATGCTTAATTTCTGTGACTGTATGGGAACTAGTGTTATGATGTGACTGTAAGCCAAATGTCATTGTGAAAGGAGAGCTTAACCATAACCCATTAAAAAACCTGATCTCCCAATGTATATCTTAAACAGCATAAATAAATATTAATTACTACTATTAATAATTTCCAAATGGTTTTTCCCTTTATAAATATCTAAAGATACAATTTAAATGAATAATTATACGGATATTTTATTAATACAAACCTCTCTCTCAATATTATGTATCAGATATGATTAGGACTAAACATCTCATGACTCCTTTATATAGCATGTCTAATTATATTATTGTATAGTAAGTTCTAAGGAATCAATTTAACATTAAACACAAAATTTGTGTACTATATAAAAACTATATAAAAACTTAATCATAAAACTGAAAAGTGTTATATGCTGGTAGACTAATGTTCCCTTCTTGATTATTATAGTAAAAATTCAACTATTGTATTGGCCAGCCTTCTTCAGGTATCTCTGCTTTAGTCAGTAACTCAAGAATTTTGAACTGAACCCTTTTATTCAATCCATGGAGGTGGACAGTTCTCATTCTACTGTCAATATTAGAGGATATCTCATATCAGTTAAAACTATCTAGTTGATTTGTCCTTATAATCATCAGCAAAACTACAAAATGGAGACATCAAAATCAAGCCAGTACAAAAATTTAAACATCTAGAAAGTGTTTTGATAGAGGACAGAAAATGTGACCCCAAAATCCAAAGGTGCATTGAAATAGTGAAAGATACCTTCCAAAAGTTAAGCAATGTATTAAGAAATAGGAAAATTTATTAGAAACAAAGAAAAGAGCACTGGACTATTATGCAATATCAGTCCTCCAGTGAATTCTGGACAATCTCAGATGAAGAAGAGACTTGAAACAATATAAATGTAATCAATAAAAATATAATCTCATCACAGATGAAGAAAAGACTTGAAACAATAAAAATGTGGTTCTACAGAAGGATACTGAGAATATCATAGACTGAACATGTGAGTAAAGAAAATTTTAAGGAAAATGGAAACAAAGAATACATACTTAGAATCATAAAGAAACAGTTGAAATTTCTAGGGTATATAATGAGGATAGAGGGATGGGCAAAATGTTATACTCACAGGACATGTTGAAGACAAGAGAGGCAGAGGAAAGCAGAAAATAACCTACTTAATAAGCTTGTGTAAATGGTTGGCAGAATAGGGATTAGAAAAAATAATTAAAAAAACAAACATTGCTCAGAGCAAAAAGGGACAGAAGGTTGTGGAGACCCATGATCACACATGTCCTGAAAGGACATAGCACATGGAAGAAGAATGTCACTGCCTCTTCTACTGAAGCATAATATATAATTTTTTTTTCTTTTACACTGACAGGAGGATTTCTTTCATAGCAAAGAAAAAAATACTGAGCTGTTATGTGACATTTGTCCTTCTTTACGGCAGTGAAATTTGGATGATTACCTCAAAGATGAAGAAGAGACTCAAAGTGACGGAGATGTGGTTCTACAGAAGGATGCTGAGGATAACATAGACCAAGCATATGTGCAACGATGAGGTCTTAGAGAGGATACAAACAAAGAGGAGGCTTATACTTAACATCAGGAAAAGGCAGCTGAAGTTCCTGGGACACATAATGAGGATGGAGGGCCTGGAGATTTTGATACTTATAGGTCAAATAGAGAGAAAGAGAGAGACAAAGGAAAACAACATGACATAACTAGAGGGCTTAAGCAAGTGGATGACAGACCGTGGTCTGAGGAAGGTGGAGGAGGGAAGGAACTTGTGGAGAGCTGCATGGGAGAAAGAGAAGTGGAGAGCCATGATTGCCTATATCCTGAAATGACACGGCACATAGAAAGAAAAGAAAAGACCCAGGATCTGAAATTACAACATCTTATCCAATACTTATATTCAATAGACCACATTTACTGAAGAATCAGACAAAAATTATGAAAGTTCTTTCTTTAAATTTGTATGCATTATTTGATACTCTGTATTGTTTCTTAAATAGTTGGGAAATTCATTTGTTGCTACTTCATTCTTCCTCCTAATCCAGTTATTTTTCTTGTGATCTAATAGCTGAGAAGAAAAAATTTATATTCAAGTAGAATAAGAACTGGGAAATACAACAAGTACCAATTGCCCACTTGCTGGACCCATGGAAATTCAATGATTTCTGACAAATAAGGAAACATCATTATGCTTGCATCATTACTGTCAGAATAATGCCATTATATATATATTAAATATAAATTTACACATATAAAATTAATAAATAAAAGCAATAAAAATAAGTTACACTAGAATGAAAAAGAAAGGAAGATATTAAGTTATAACATCCCCGAGACACTCTGGCGACAGACATTTCCGTGGTGTCAGTTGAACAGTAGCTAAATCCGGTTCTGTTTTTCAAAATGTAACAGAAAACTTATAGAATTAATTATTTAGATATATAGACAGATAGAGAGACAAACAGATTAAAAAAAAATATGTGATTCCATGAATTTACCCTGACCTTTGTAATTTCCATCTATGCAATTAACTTAGTCCAATTCGTAGCTTTACTCGGAGCTATATACACTTGGCCATGGCTGAATACAGACCACAGGAGGAACAAACCTATTTTATCAAAATATCCCATTCACCATCTAAACAAAAAACAATATCATTGTATTTTTTTATCCAATGAAATTAATACACAGAGCTTTTTTTTATTTTATCTTTTAGCATTAGGTAATTTTAGCTGAGCCTAGTCATGCTTAGCAAATTCTCAAATTTGAACTGAATTTCATGGTTATTTCATGCTTAAAGTATAAAACCCTAAATAGAGTTTAAAATTTGTTATGAATGCTTAATAAAGCTTTACTATAAAAAAAAAATCTGAGCCTAGTTTCAAATTTAAAATATGCTTAATTTTTGAACAAACTCAAGCTCTGTCAGGTTTATAAGCTTCATACAAATAAAAAAGAAGAGAGGACTGTATCTAAAATTAACTATTTCTTTAATGATGAAAGCAGCAGTAAATTTTAAACTTTAAAAGCAAAGACTGTCTTGTTAAAATTTAATAAAAATTCAAAAACGTTATATTATTAAACTTTCTTTTTTTTAAATTCATTTAACATGTCAATATTTAAAAAAAAAAGAAATAAGTAATTTAAATGATTACTTCAAATAATTGCAAAAATAATTTAAAAAAATACTTGATACTTCTAATTTCATCCTATATTAAAACAGTAAAACAGTGGCTAAATGGATATGTCATTTGCCTGCTTGTTTCCCAGTCAGACATTTGAATCAAAGATTTATTTAATTTTATGTTTGCTTTTGCATTACTAATGATGAAAAAGAGAACCAAACAAAAAAATTATGGGCTTTTATTTGTATTAATAAAACAAAGCATAACAGATGTACTTACAAAAAAGTAGAATAATAGAATGGATTCTCTTACATACAATTGTGTGCATGGACATTGTCTCAATTTTTGACAAATAATTTTAATCTTTTGTTACTTTTTATATTAAGCACTCCTATTATTTTTTAAAAACCTTTCAAATGCTTGTTTGGAAAGAATACTTTTGAACAATAATGCATTACAAGAATGTTTGCTTGCATAAAATGATTTCAGTCAAATGATTAACAACATAAAAGATATTGCAAATTGTGGAATAGACTTCCATCTGGATTAAGAGTCAATGATTATCTATTCTCCTTACCCTCATGATCTTTACTTCTTACAACCATCTCTTACATTCATATCAAACACATCATTCAGTAACCCTCTAGCTTGAGGGGCTCTCAAACCTTGTACTGGATGTGGAGGGAAAAACAAAACAAAAAAATTCTTTGTGAATAAGTTCTTTAAGAAAGTTTTGCACATTGATTATATAAAAAATAGCTCCAACAATTTGTATTGAATAATCTTGTTCTTTTATTGTCCTCTACGTTTCACTCTCGGTAAAACCTTTCATCTTACTGGCTTTTATTGCCTTGCTTGGTATGAAATGATTTAATAATAATAATAATAATAATTATGTAATGAATCAGATGACTGGATAATTTAGTAGTGACTATTCCTAATTAATACATTATTTAAGAGAGGTTAGATTACAATATAAATATACTAATTACTAGATTAATAACAGTACAAAATATTATTTCAACTTTTATTCTTTGGTAATACAAATTATGATCTATTTAAAAATATAAATGGATCAGAAATAAGGCAATACCTGTAACAAGCCAGATCTTGGCTCAGTGGGGGCCACTGATTTTAAGCCTAACATGTTATAATGAAATTTCCTTGCTGGAATCACCATAAATAAAAAAAGTAAATATTTATCTTTTACCCTTGGAGTAATTTACATTTATTATTTGAGACATTGAAGTAAATATGTGGTTCATTTAACATTAACATGCAATAATGAAATTTTGTTGCTGATATTACTGTAAACAATTTTAAAAAAATATTTACTTTTTAACCTTAAAGTAATTTACATTTATTTAAGCTGGCCTTTGGGCAGACTTTAGGCTAGCTCCTGTGGAGGACTTTTGTCCTTTTACCTTCATCATCTTATGTACATAAAACTTATAAGAATTTAGAAATAATAATTTTATTTTTAATCATCAACTTAATTCGGCATAATCTTTCTTCATATACACAACCGATCTCCGTAATTTGTTTACATTTATTTTGTGCACAATTTTTATTTTCTTTTAAAATCACCATTATTTATGATCCCTTCACATAAAGTCATTCTTAAAAGACATTAGAGAACCCAAACTATGTAATATTTTGAATAAGTCACAGTAGATGTGCTAGAAAAAAAAACATATGAGCAACGTACTGTGCCCTGCTTAAGTTTTAATTACAGTTTAATTAGAGACAATATCAGTTAACAAAAAGCGAAATTAAAGTTAAACCTTTAATAAAGGGTTGTTTTTTAAACCTTTCATTGTTTGATATTTAAATTTAACTTTAAATAAGTTATTTATTAAATTTTTAATCAAGTGTAACTACAGTAGTTACTACCTGTTACTTCAGGTTGTTTATGATGTGCTCAGATCAATGGACGGACACATGTATACCACATTTTTGTTATATAGAAGAATATAGCTTGTTTACCTTCTTTGAATTTGCAATAGTTTTATCTTATAATACCACATGATTTCTTTTTTCTTTTTTTTTTGAAATATCGTAATCTGGAGCACTTAACTGATAGTAATATATGAAAAAGGAACTCCAAATTATGATTTTCAATTTTTTTTTCTTCATTTTAAGAAATTGTGTGGTATGAGCCTATTTTGTTTTGGCTTACCTAGTGGGGATCAATTTACAATTAATTTACATAGAAAACTGGACCCTCCCCCATTGACTTTTATAAAATTTAATAATTTCTTATTTTTTTCATTTATTTATTTGTGGTTATGAAGTGCTTAATCTACAGAAATATGTAAAGGTACAACTCCACCCAAACCTTTAAGTTCTTGATTCTGAATCAAATTCCTAAGTCAAAATCGTTCAGTCCTTAAAATGCAAGATTCATTAATTTCTAGAATCAACCTGGATTTTTTATAAAATTACTGTTTAGTGAATATTGTTTAATTTCAGTATCTCAAAATTGTAAAGATGCGCAGTGTAACAGGTTGTCAAAAGTATAACAAGCAAAATACGATTCATGTATTTTGTCTTCCTCAAGAGCAGAATGAGAAAGAACAATGGCTTAAAGTAATCCCTTAAGACAAACCAAACAATGTTTATGATGAAAAGCATTTTCCATTTGTCTATGAAACAGTGATTATTAGAGGAAAAGTATGACTGAAAGGCCTACCATCAGTATTTGGCCACTTGCCATAATGTGTATTACCTAGTTCTCAACCAAAACCAAGATAATACAAATTAAACTTCTGCCTCTGTGTGAAATGTGCAAAATGAAGAGTTGGCACAATTTCTAAAGAGTTTTGAAAATTTATGACACAATATTGATCAATAGGATTTTGTGTCAGCTGTTACATTCTATAAATCGAACAATCAGCTGTTCATCCAGTCTATTGAAATTTTCACTGAAAGCATTCTAATTTTTTTTTTAACTAAAATTTTAGAAAACTGGGTTTGAATGCTACCATGCTGGTATATATACAACAATTTTTCTCTTTCAAAAAAAAAAAAAAATAAATAAATAAATAAATAATTCAATATTAATGTTTTAGCACTGGTATCATTGAAAGTATTGCAATTTTAAAATTTATTCATGTCAAAGAAGTACATGGTGATATGAAGAAAAATGATCCATTGAAAGTAATATCAGATTGAGATGAACATTTGACATTTCTTTCTAATTTAGGGAAAAATGATAATAATAAGAGAAGCAAAGCAAGAAAAAAAAAGTTAAATCATTTACAAGAGACACTAGTCTAGCTATTGAACATACATTCAATTAAGCGATGTTTGTAGATATTTGCTAAGCAGTAAATTAAAATTTTTTTATTAAATTTGTAAATTTAAATTTGTTATACTAATGAAAGATTTCATATCGAAAAAAAATAAATTACTTCTTCAGTTGAATGTTGATGATAAAGAATACAACTTTAATCCAGGCCATAATTGTTCAAAATGTAGATATTGGCTGGATAAAATAGCATGCCAAACATTTCATAACTTACGACATGTTGAAACTAGGATCTTGAAAGATATTAAAATGTCACTTTTGTATATCGTAGTCTAAGCTACAAGAAATGATTGCCCCACAGAAGAAGAAATATTTAATACAATTTTTTTTTTAATTTTTAGACAGAGTAATCTTTTTTGGTTGTAATTTTACATTTAAAAACAGCCATTATTTGCAATCGTTTACCAAATGTTTTCAATGAATAAATTTATTGAAACAAAACAAGTTCAGTTGACCACTGATGACAATTCCAGAACAACGTAACTATAAACAATTTTTTTTTTCTAACCTCTGCCAGCCGCAATGATGGAGAAAGCATTACCTTGAACCGTGGCCAGTGAGACACGCTGCAAGAGCCACTCCGTTTTGTGAGGCTTGTCCCTTAATCGAGACGCAATCGCACCAATCCTCTGAAAGAACGCCATCGAACAAGGGCCAATAACCCCTGGAGTCTCCACTGCCACAGGAGTAAAAAAAAAAAATCTATCAGCAAGAGAAGAATATTTAACTAATTTTTCATCTCTGCGTCCCAGGCGACACATCCTGGCTCAACCGCGGAACTGATGAAATTACCGACCGAAAATGTACCCGCACAGATCGCATCCCAAATCAACGACTTCTCCATTTTAAAAGGGAAAATGGTAATGACATCCAGCCGCTTTTCATCACTACAGTTTGATTTGGGAAGAGAACCCAGCTGCATCCAAACCTCTTCTTTTGATGATGTTAATGGCATTTTTTTTTATTTTCAAGGATGTTGATATTCTTTTTAAAGAAATAAATTGTGGTAATTAAAAAATTACTCTTGCAGGAATTCTTTGCAGGAAGTCTTTGTTAGTTTCTGAAATGCATCATTTCAATATAAAAAGTTCTCACTCCAAGCTGATATCCATTACATCACAATGTACATCCCTTGTACAATTCCCATTAAGACTACATAAGATTTACAATGCATATTTTTTAAAGTAGTAAATTTGTTCATGAAGCTACATTAAAAAGTCCATTCAGAGAAACATTTACCAGGTAATTTTTATTTTTCCACTTTTTACATATAAAGAATTGATTAACTCACAAAATTACCTTGTTAATTTTGTGTTCCTGTTAACTCAAATTAATTTTAATTCTTAAAACTGTGTACTAGAATATCTGTTATAGTGAAAAAAGTATTGTCTTCATCTTCTGTAAAACAAAGGTTGACACTTGCAGATGTGACAAAAATTACAGAACAAAATCATTTTTTTTTTTTCAAGTACTTTCAGACTTTGTTGAAACATGATTTCATAAAATGTTGAGCTTGCTTTCTGATTGTATTATATAACTATATTTTCTGTGTTTATTCAATTAGTATAGACAGATTGAATTATTATTTCTGCAGTATCATTTAAAACGTTTCCTAATTTTTTGGTGAATAAAGCAATTTTGTGAATTTACTTAATACTTAGGTTAGTTTTGTTCTTTCTTTAGTATATTTGCATTTATGGAAATAAGTAAATAATTGTTATAGTTGTAATGTGCTTCCTAATAATGGGTATAGTTGGTAATTAAGTAATTATTAGATATTACAAGTTTCTTGCTAAAAACGTTCTCAGAAATTGTTATTAAGTAGTAATTTAGGTTCCCACATATGGATACCAGCTGCATGGCTGCCAGGCCTGTCATAGGTATCACCTTGATCAGTAATAAAACTAGATTAGATTTACAGTGACATCTCTTTTCAAATGTCCTTAATGAAAAGAAACAAATTAATATAATCTGGTTGCCTTTCTTTATAAGCAAAAAATAACAAACAAGGAAGAATAATAGAAATAGAGGATCATTTCATAATGTAAACTAGTCTATGTAAATAAGAGAATTGTTTATTAGAACTGACAAAAACCTTTTCATCTTGTAATCTCACTGGAAGATTTATCTTATAAGTGACTTACACTAATTAAAATCAAACACACACACAGTAACAGATAGAATACACACACACACACACACACACACACACAGAGTGACAAACACACACATACAGAATACACACACACATACTCACAGTGGCAGACAAAACACACACAGAATGACAGACAGAACACACACACAGAATGACAGAACACACACACAGAATGACAGAACACACACACAGAATGACAGACTGAATAGACATGCACACACATACACTGTGACAGACTGAACGCATACATACACACACGGTGACAGACTGAACGCATACATACAGAATACACACACACACACTCACAGTGGCAGACAAAACACACACACAGTAACAGAATATCAGATAGAACACACATACAGAATGACAGACAGAACACACACATGCAAAAACTGTGACAGACTGAACACACACATGCACACATTGTGACAAACTGAACACACACGCACGCACATACACCGCAACAAACTGAACACACATGTGCACACATACAACGTAACAAACTGAACACACACACGCACACAGACATGGTGACAAACTGAACGCATACATACACACACGGTGACAGACTGAACACATACATACACACACGGTGACAGACTGAACATATACACATTCATACTGTGACAGAATGCACATACACACACTATGACCATGTTGATGCAGGTGGCCGGTTGATTGTGGCCGATATTGCTTTGAAAAGAGGTTCATTTTGGATTGTTGCACTTTATAGGCCCAATGACCAGGCGGAGCATGTCGCATTTTTCCATCAGCTTGGACTGTTACTGATGGATTCATCATGCTTAATCTTAATGGGGAACTGGAATGCCATCCTGGACCCCAAATTAGACAAGCAATGGGAAGCTAGCAGGAGGTCAAACAATAGTAGCTTGGTTGATCTGATCAGCAAGTTTGGTCTTGTTGATAGATACTGGGTTGACCAAACTGGGGAGAAGGTGTGGATGAGGACATGTAATTGGCTGTCTACCCAGGTATCTAGCTACCTGGATAGAATATTAGTCAGAAGGGCTTTTGTAGATCTGTTAGATCTAACCACTTTCCACTGGTTAAGCTATTCAGACCACAGACCTGTCTGTGCTGTGGTTGGTGTTAGTTAGACTCTAAGCCTAGAATGACTGGATACTCAAAGTTCAATCTGGCAGCAGCTGAATAATTTAGTGCAATGGAAATTAATGGGGGTAGTTATTAGGAATAGGTGGTGGGAGAGGCTTAAGGACAAGATTAGGGCCTTCACCACTGAACATAGCTACCACTAGACAAGGCTAAATAGGTGAAGGCTCGCAAGAACAGTCTTTCCCAGGTGGTGACTGGAGGGGATTCTCTAGAAATAGGTCTAGCTAGGGAGGCCCTGCGGCGCATGGCTAGCACTACCAGGGTCAGGTAGTTAGGCATAACTACAAGCAAGCTATGAACATGGGTGCAGAAATGAGCAAGGAAGAGATCCGTCAAAGTTCTGATCAATACATTTGGGAGATCAATACCCCAGAGGGATGTACTCTGAGGTTGGCCAATGTTAAAGCATTTCGGTGGCATTTCGAGTGTCAGTTTACCAAGAAACCTGGTCTCTGTGATAAAGAGTTTCACAGCTATTTGGCTGACTTTCCTTGGATTTCACAAACTGAAGCAGCTAGCTGTGAAGGGGAGATCACAAAGGGTGAAGTCTACTTGGCATTGAAGAAGGTTGGTAGTGGTATGTTCCACCAGGGGTCCATCCCCGAATGGATTTCCAGGGGTGTGGTCATACTGTTGAAAAAGGACAAGGGTGTTGAGAAGGATTTAGATGATCACAGGCCCATAACTCTGCTAAACACAGAGTTAAAATTTATAGCCAAGATCCTGTCAGAATGTTTGCAGTCAGTTGTGGAGATTCTGTTGGGACCTGAGCAGATGTGCTGTGAAGGGGTGAACAATTCAGTGCAACCTGCATCTGATCCACAGGATTTTAGAGGGTGTAAAAGACAATGAGTATAAGCGCTAATCACTTTGGATCAGTCCAAGGTATTTAATAGGGTCAGCCATCAGTACCTGACAGCTGTCCTGCAGGCCACTAGATTCAAGCCAGACCTCTGCCGGTGGATTAGTCTCCTAGTTTTGTGGTGCAGATGAATGAAAAGCATGCTTTTGCACTGTTTTGGTTGGTTCATCAGGGTTACCTACTGTTGCGCCTACTTTAAACTTTGGCGCTGGAGCCACTCTACCAGCTGAGAGACAGAGGCATGCAGTCCAGTGGAATCACTGTTCCTGGTAGGGCTTGAGCCAGGATTTCTGTGGTACCCTGATGACATATTCACTTTTGTGTCATCCTGCAGCGACATTGTCATGGTGCTGAAGGCACTTGAATGGTATGAAAATGTCACAGGGGCCAAGATTAACCATGACAAGTCTTCCAGTTTGCAGTTAAGTGCCTGGAAGGAGATCAATCTTTCAGGGCTGTTGATTGGACTGACAGGCCCATCTGCATTCTTGGGGTGTGGGTTGGGCCTGGATTCCAGCTGGAGAAAAATTGGTCAGAAGTACAGTCAAAGGTTGAAGCAGCAGACATAACTTGGATCCAAAAATGGTTGTCCTTGAAAAGTAGAGCTGTGGTATGTGCCACTTACATCTTTCCTCACATCCTTTATCAGTTGTCTGTACTTCCTCTTGCTCTCCTCTCTCTTGTGGGGTGGTCACAAGCATCATGTCAACAGCGATGTCTGTGCCTAACGTCCACGTCATGGGGGCTGGGAATGCCATACTTGGTGAGTCACTGACACACCTTCAGGTTGGCTTTCCTACACCACGTGTTGACAGAGGACTCAATCTTGAAGAGAAGTGTGAGGGCCACCTTCCCTCACCTTAACACACTCTTCCTGTTTATAAGCTTAGTGCTGGAATCAGTCAAATTTCCAGACTCAAGTGTCAACTGGCCTTAAGAGTCATTCCTCGGTCCAGTCTAGGATAGTCTGGTATTGAGAATTAATGGAGGGGTCGTGAAGGATCCACTGTCGACCAGTTTGGTTTGTCGATGGCCAATTTGTGCTCTTTCTGGCACCAGTAGCAGATTACCTCAGCAACCCTGAGCTTTAGCTTAGCTAGAAATTGGTTTAGAATCAGCTATTTCTCAATGATGTAGCCTTCAGATGGGGCTTGGCAGATATGCCTGACTTATCGGTGTGACCTTGGCCTAGAGGAAACAGCTTCACATGCACCCCTCCTGGGACTATGTTGGCAAATTGGTGGCTCGTATTGCTCCCAAAAAGATTGTGCCCATGGATCTCACATACATGTGTGACAATATGCCACCCCTGTATTCTGGGATGAAACAGATGGTGTTTCTGGCACTGCTAGCCATGGCTAGAATGGTGATTTGGATGGCACAGGAGGAAATCTTGGGATATGAATGTTATTCTTATCAGGATCTGATCAGATTCTTTGAGTACCAGCTCAAGATGAAGATTAGAACTGATAGAAAGCATTTGGTATTGACAGATTTCAGTGAATGGTGGGTAAATGTAGCGAGCTTGATTCACATGAATGGGGCTAGCCTTGATTTTTTTTTTAAGTCCCCCAAGTCACAACAGGGTGGTTTCATGTGGAGCCCTCCTCTGGTTAAGATAGACTCATCTTGTGTACTTAGTTAATGTGAGTAAGTGCCATTCCTAGCTTCCTCTTTTGTTATCATCCAAGTCAAGATTCCCAACCTTCCCACTTTGTTTTTGGCCTCATTTTTCATTTCAACTGGGTCAGTCTTTGATTTCCCTACACCCATAATTATTTTATCCTTCCCTCTCTAATAGCTTCTTGATTCTGTCTGTAGACAGAATACAGTGGCCACTCTTATTTTTGTGGAGTGGATGGATCCTACTAACATTTGTTGTTTTCACTTTGAGACTTCATTATTTTACTTTGTTGTTTTGGGGATTCATCCCTTCCCTCTCATTTCACAACATTTATATTTTTATAAATTTATAAACATGGGGTGTTTTTTGGTAGGTTCTGTGTGTGTGTGTGTGTGTGTGTGTGTGTGTGTGTGTGTGTGTGTGTGGTAGTAGTAGTAGTTTGGTGTATGTAGGAGTGAATGCTGATGGATAGATTCTTATGGTGAATGAGTAAATTGTAACTTATGGATGGGTCTTGAATCAGATTAGCTAGGTATAGGATAATTAATGATAACCAGCCTCACCCCACTCCCCCTTTTGGCCTTGCATTTTATGATAATCTGAGAAGAATTATGGATGCTGAGGAGTATGTTTGTGAGGTTCAAAGACAAAGACATGGTAGTGAGGAAAAATGAAACAGATTACCACAAATATATTACTACACAATATTTCATCAGTATGTCTGTCTTCAAATATAAAAATATATAAATCTACAAAAAATTCTAAGTCTTTGTACAAAAGTTGCTTAGCTTTTAATGGCTGTAGTGGTAGTCAATGTGTCAAAACAAATGAAATGCCACCAGTACAGCCATTTTTTTCATTACAAGCCAAGCAACGTTTGTACAAAGACTTGTAATTTTTGTAGATTGATATATTTTTATAATTGAAAAAACTTTTTAAATATGAAGGTCTTCAAGTTATATTTTTAAAAATTGTCAAAATATTATTTAACATTATACAGTGTAACCCGGATATAAGAGAAACCCGGATATAAGAGAGATTTTCTCTGGTCCCAAATTAGAGCCTGTGTTAATGTATATAAAATAGACCAAACCTGGATATAAGAGAAACCCGGATATAAGAGAGATTTTCTCTGGTCCCAAATTAGAGCCTGTGTTAATGTATATAAAATAGACCAAACCTGGATATAAGAGAAACCCGGATATAAGAGAGATTTTCTCTGGTCCCAAATTAGAGCCTGTGTTAATGTATATAAAATAGACCAAACCCGGGTATAAGAGAAACCCGGATATAAGAGATTTTATCTGGTCCCAAATTAGAGCCTGTGTTAATGTATATAAAATAGACCAAACCTGGATATGAGAGAAACCCGGATATAAGAGAGATTTTCTCTGGTTCCAAATTAGAGCCTGTGTTAATGTATATAAAATAGACCAAACCCGGGGATAAGAGAAACCCGGATATAAGAGAGATTTTCTCTGGTCCCAAATTAGAGCCTGTGTTAATGTATATAAAATAGAACAAACCCGGATATAAGAGGAACCCGGATATAAGAGAGATTTTCTCTGGTCCCAAATTAGAGCCTGTGTTAATGTATATAAAATAGACCAAACCCGGGTATAAGAGAAACCCGGATATAAGAGAGATTTTCTCTGGTCCCAAATTAGAGCCTGTGTTAATGTATATAAAATAGAACAAACCTGGATATAAGAGGAACCCGGATATAAGAGAGATTTTCTCTGGTCCCAAATTAGAGCCTGTGTTAATGTATATAAAATAGACCAAACCTGGATATAAGAGAAACCCGGATATAAGAGAGATTTTCTCTGGTCCCAAATTAGAGCCTGTGTTAATGTATATAAAATAGACCAAACCCGGGTATAAGAGAAACCCGGATATAAGAGAGATTTTCTCTGGTCCCAAATTAGAGCCTGTGTTAATGTATATAAAATAGACCAAACCCGGGTATAAGAGAAACCCGGATATAAGAGAGATTTTCTCTGGTCCCAAATTAGAGCCTGTGTTAATGTATATAAAATAGACCAAACCTGGATATAAGAGAAACCCGGATATAAGAGAGATTTTCTCTGGTCCCAAATTAGAGCCTGTGTTAATGTATATAAAATAGACCAAACCCGGGTATAAGAGAAACCCGGATATAAGAGAGATTTTATCTGGTCCCAAATTAGAGCCTGTGTTAATGTATATAAAATAGACCAAACCTGGATATGAGAGAAACCCGGATATAAGAGAGATTTTCTCTGGTTCCAAATTAGAGCCTGTGTTAATGTATATAAAATAGACCAAACCCGGGGATAAGAGAAACCCGGATATAAGAGAGATTTTCTCTGGTCCCAAATTAGAGCCTGTGTTAATGTATATAAAATAGAACAAACCCGGATATAAGAGGAACCCGGATATAAGAGAGATTTTCTCTGGTCCCAAATTAGAGCCTGTGTTAATGTATATAAAATAGACCAAACCTGGATATAAGAGAAACCCGGATATAAGAGAGATTTTCTCTGGTCCCAAATTAGAGCCTGTGTTAATGTATATAAAATAGAACAAACCTGGATATAAGAGAAACCCGGATATAAGAGAGATTTTCTCTGGTCCCAAATTAGAGCCTGTATTAAAATAGTGGATATAAGAGAGATTTTTCTGGTCCCAAATAGTTAATGTATATAAAAACCCCGGGTATAAGAGAAACCCGGATATAAGAGAGATTTTCTCTGGTCCCAAATTAGAGCCTGTGTTAATGTATATAAAATAGACCAAACCTGGATATAAGAGAAACCCGGATATAAGAGATTTTTTCTGGTCCCAAATTAGAGCCTGTGTTAATGTATATAAAATAGACCAAACCCGGATATAAGAGATTTTCTCTGGTCCCAAATTAGAGCCTGTGTTAATGTATATAAAATAGACCAAACCCGGATATAAGAAAAAGCCTGTGATATAAGACTTCTTTATAAGGGTTTACACTGTATGTTTTTTTCTTAAATTGCACTCTTAAGTGTAGTAATAATAATAATGAAAAATAATTTTTTTAAAAAATCTTCATAAAAATAATATTTCAGCAGATATTTTTTTTTTTACAGCACAAATTTCTACAATATCTTTTAATATAAAAAATGAAATTAAAAATTTTGTAATCAAAATAATATTTATTGCAGTCTTTGTTTTCTGATTTAGTATATATTTATATCTCATTGAAGTTTCAAATAAAATTTTAACAGAATTACTCTAGAGACTTATCTTTAGAGAAATGTCAATATTTTTAGTGTCCATATTTTTTTTACAGATTTTATGAAATAAATGTTATGAGGCAGAGGTGACCAACTTAAAATATATATTTATACAAATTTTTCTTACAAAATATTCTTATCATTAAAAATGATTCATAGACGAATACTGAAAATCTTAATGAAATCTAATCCAAAATCTGACTTTTGGTAGATTTTTTTAATTTAATGTGTGACGACATTTAGTCTGAGAGTGTCGTTTTGATAAATGAAACAAAAAACATAAAAAAAAGTTTTAAATTAAAAAATTAAAAGTCAAATGTGCCATTTTATCTGTCAAGATATACAGTAGTATATCACAATCTTATATTTCTGAAATGCAATGCAGTTATATGAATTCATTTTGTTATTTTCATCACAAGGTTTTGGCCTCTATACTCTCTAGTTTTCCTCAGGTGTGTTTATCAGTCAGTAATCTTCCAGGAATGGCAAGCATGCTGTGATAAAAACGTTAAAGAAATCAGCTCAAATTAATTAGTTTAGAAAGAAAAATTATTTTGAAAGAAAGAAAATTATTTTGATAAAAAGTCTCAAGCCCCATCTCTACCACCATACTTTTTAATATCACTTCAACAGTTTAAAATAATATGTATATATTCAGCACAGAGAAAAATAGAATAGACATGATAAATAACTAGAGTTGCATACAAAAAATAGCTTAGATACTTACTCTCCATGCATAACAATGATAACTCCTTACTCATAACAATATATAAACACTATTTACATTATTCAGACTATTGTCCTCATCTTTGTCGCCATATTTATCACAACGTTTCGTCCGTTGTACTCAGGCCTTCTTCAGGTGGTTGTACTGAACCCTTTATTTCGCTCTCTGGTAGAGACTGTTCTAGTTCCACATGCCATGTTTGATGGATGTCAGTTATCAGTTATCTCCTGTTAATTTTCCCTCTGAAAGTTCTCCACTGCCTTAACCGGGTATTGAACTCACACTCTTTGGGTCCTGTCACTGGATCTAACCAACGCCTTTATCCACTGTGCCATGTGTCCTGGGTATGAATTTCTGGGTATTATAAACCTAATGTCTTCAGCAACCATTTTTACCAGTGCTCATATTGCAACTTTGTTGTTATCACTGCTTTTCTCTGGCACTCCTTATTACCGGTTCCCATATTGTATTTATTTCTATGCTTGGTCGGCTCAGCAGATTTTTGTGGCCTAGCATATGTGCTGATTCCTTAAGTTTACAAATTTTCCAATGGTGTTCCTTGTCTATGATCTCAACATGATCCCACAGAGGCTGGTGATCTCCCTTCTCTCTCCATATGTTGTCAGCCACGCCTGATTTTTCTATTTCCCCTCGTGTTACAGCTTTCTGATGTTCTTGAAGCCTTACCTTGAGGGGGCAGCCTGTCGCTCATTTATATTCCTTTCTGCAGCTGCACAGGATAGCGTACACACAGTCTTTAGTCATGTTCTCCTCTATGGGGGGATCTTACTCAGGAGAAATATCTGCGAAGTGTCGTCAAGCTTTTGAAGGTTGTCCTTATGTTATATGGACCGCAGATCCTTTGTATTTTCTTTAATAACCCCTTCACATAAGGCAGGAAGACTGTTTTCTGAGTGTTGTTGTCATCCTCATCTTGTACCTGCCTATCCCAGTTTTTAGGGGCTGCTGCCATGTACCCAGGGTAGTTGTTACGTTGTAGGGTACTACTTATACTGACCAATTCTTTATCTAACGTCTCTGAGTCACCACTTATGACTTTTGCTCGGTGTTGTAAGTAACAGACGATCCCTTTCTTTACACTGTATGGATGGTGGGAGTTGAAATTGAGGTACTGTCCGGTGAATGTCAGTTTACGGTATACGGATGTCTTAAACCCATGCTCTGTTCAAGATATTAGAACATCAAGGAATGGGAGTGTGTTGTTACTCTCTTTTTCCATTGTGAACTGTATCGAAGGTCTTATTGAGTTCACATGGTCCAGTAGAGCCTGAACATCTTCTTGGTGTGGCCAGAGTATGAAGGGGTCATCTACGTACCATATAGTTGGCTTTAGAGATATAGATTCTAATGCCATTTCCTCAAAGTATTCCATGTATATATTCGCCATTGCTGGTGATAATAGCGAACCCATTGCTAAGCCCTCATCCTGTCGATATATGTGTGATGAGGGCAATAGTCCAAATAATGTAAATAACGTACATAGTACCTCATCTCAGAAATATAGACAGAATATATAAACAATTGAGTAAATTGGATGGAGGTCTTCTTACATGGAAACACTTTGATTGAAAGAAAAGAAAAATATATCCAGTTTTAAAACTTGACATAAGCAAACAATATTTGATACATATGCATATACACACAAAGAGGAAAAAAAATATAAAACTAAACCTAGCATCAATAATAAGAGCTCCAACTAGGGAATCAATGAATTATATCAAACTTAGTATAAAGATAATGAAAAATGAGAAAAATGGCAGTCAATTTCTCGAACCTGTTGAGTGGACAAAACAATTACAAAAAACTCTGGTGCCAAATGCTGAATATAACATCAAACGATAAGTGACAAATTTTATTTGTATTGATCTTATATAGATATATATATATATATATATATATATATATATATATATATATATATATATATATATATATATATATGAGAGAAATAAATATGAGACAATTTGTAAAAATCTTATTTTTATGTTTTCCCTGAGAATTAGATTTTATTTCAGTAATCAAATTTACACTGGCGAGGCAAAATTTACTTTGATCTCTGAATCCCTATGGTTAATATACAACTAGCCTCCTTCAGCCTATCACCCAATCTTACTGAATTGGTATTGAAACAGTGTGAGATATGAAAAATTTAAAAACAAATGAATGTATAAATAAAACCAAAGTTAAAATTAATAAAATATAATTTAAAAATAATATACTTAAAGTAAAATAAAAAGCATTCATATGATTAGCATGAATGACTGTCTCAGCAATAGATTTGGTCAAAGAATATATTTTACAGATGGCACTGAAAACTGTTTTTCAGTTGTTTTTTTAATGATATTTTTTAGTAAAGGAAATAAAGAATTCACATAAAAAAACTGGAATTGCATTTTTCTTCCATCCCTTGCCCTCACAAAAAAAAAAAAGAATAGTGAGAGAAAAACAATCCGAATCAACTTCCATAGAAAAAGAATTTTGATGAATATTACAATTTTTCATCATTGTGTAATTCTGATGGATTTCATTACTTTTCTATTAATAAATATTATTAAAAGTAGGTATGAAAAATCTTGTACAAAGTACAATATACGTTAATAAAACCATAAAAGCCTAAGCGTTAACTACTAACCTTTTAAAATAGTTTTAGTTCTATAAGTCTACAGGTCACAAAAAGCCATATATATCCAATATATAAAGCTCACATTTTGTATGCTTGTTTGCTCAAATACCTTGAAAAATTATTAAACACAAAATTTACTGTATATAGGTGTATGTGGGGGGGTATAAATATTATATAAAACTATGTCATCATATAAATACAATTTTTATCTTATGTACCAGCATGTGTTTTATATCTTGCCCAACTCAGCAGGTCTTAATGAAGAAAATAATTTTTTTTCAAAATCAAATTAAAAATAACTTGTCATTCATTTCTAATCTTTTTCTTTTTTTTAATTTTTATAAATAAGCAGTTGTTTTGGTAATGGTTTTTATATTTATTTATCCAAATAAATCAATTTCATCCTTTGAAAGTAGAAACCACCTAAACATTTAGATCACAGCTTGGGTATAATGAGAAATAAGCAATGTTGGCATTTTCTAATAGTCTACTTTGAAAACCTAATATATATAAATTATATTATAATATCATATGTGAAATAAATGGCTACTAAAATATTTAAACTTTTCAAACTGTTTTAATTACAACAATTTGACTAATACCATTTTATAACATATATAAATTTATCAAAGAAATGACTGACACAGCAGAGTGAAGGAGAAAGATTTGGCCAGGCATCAACTAGCATCATTGCTAGTTACATAAAGAAAAAATATGGAATAATTTGGTGAAGGATTAAAAAATATTTTGTTTTTTAATGAGTTACAGAACATCAATAGCTGAAAAGTAAACATTAAAAGCTAGCTGACTTCTTTAAAATAAACAGTCACATCCTACATGTAATTAAAAGAGAATTTTTAATGCAAATTTTTAGAAAGAAAAATTGTAGAGGGAAGATTGCAACAAATAACAAGAAGTTGAATGTACTTAAAAAAAGAAAACAGGTAGGGATACTACTATCAGAAAATTAAAGAATACAATGGCTAAGTTGTATAATTTTTTTAAAATTTAATAGATTTGCTAAATTTTAACATAGGTGTATGTGGGGGGGGGTGACTTAGTTCCTTTTACAAGGCAAAAAAAATAGTTAAGAATCCAACAACAATGTTTCTTATAAGTGCACAGCTTTGGAGTCTGCCATGATGTAGATTGTTTAAAGTTTATCAAAACAAATGTCACTAGATATGGAAAATAATAAAAATTATTAACATTTTTTTCTATTTCTCCAATTTTTTTCCTGTGAATATAAAACCAGAAAGATTTCTAAACTAATTACTTATTTCTTTATAACAATAATAATAACAACATTAATAATAACATATATGCAACAGCTTTAGCAGCGACTCGCAAGCTTGGGGCCCAGACAATAAATAAAATTAACAGACACAGAGAACCAGCTTGGAAAAAAAAACTGATACAAGAAATAAAACAAATCAGATGTGAGCTTTCTATATTAGATGAGCTCACCAGAAACCCTAATATTTCCACGCGTAAATGCAAAAAGATCAAGCGGAAATATAACATTAAATCCCTAATTGACATTCCATCAATCAAGGAAATGCTGAAGCAGAAACTTCAGCTAAAGGCACAGAAAACAAGATGATACGAAAAACGTTGTAGGTTCTATTGCCAAAATAAAATATTCCGAACTGATCTTAAGAAATTTTACAGGGAAATTGGAAAAACACCTATACATGTCAAAAAGGCCACCATCGATTGATAATGTACAGACATTTTGGGAAAATAGTTGGAGCAGCCCAAAGGAATATAACCCAAATGCAGAATGGATCTGGCGTGAAGAAGAATGAATGCTGGATACACCTCTGCAAGAATGGGAAAATATATCCACAGATGATGGTAGGCAAGCTCTAACGAAATCCCAAAAATGGAAATCCCCAGGAAATGACAAGTTGCCCAATTTCTGGCTTTATCATCTCTCATCTACCCATAAAATTCTTGCAAAAACATTATCAACGCGTGTAAATAATCCCAATAAAATCCCGGAATGGATTACTGAAGGTATTATACACCTCATACCAAAAACAACTGAAACAGACGACCCGAAAAATTATAGACCGATAACATGTCTCTCCACAACGTACAAGTTGATCATGTCTGTACTGACGAACCGTACTTATTCCTTTTTTGAAACAAACAGCATTCTTCCCCTGGAACAGAAGGGATACAGAAGAGGTTCATATGGCTGCAAAGATCAACTGCTGATAAATAAAATGATCCTGGAAAATATAATAGATTTAGATTTTGCCACAAAGATTAGGGAACTGGAGCATGATGAAGCTTATAAGTACCTAGGAATTAGCGAAGGAGATGGCATACAACACCCCCAAATGAGGGAAAAAATAGGAAAAGAGTACTACAGGCATGTACGTCTGGTACTAAATACTGAGCTAAACTCAAAAAACAGAATATCGGCCATAAACACATTGGCTGTCCCTGTGGTGCAATACAGCTTTAATGTCCTTAACTGGACCATAGCTGAAATTAAGCGAATGGACGCCAAAACGAGAAAGCTTCTCACTTGCTATCGCATGCATCATCCCAAAACTGATGTGGATCGCCTGTATGTGCCCAGATCCGAAGGAGGTAGAGGATTAGTTCAACTAGAACTGTCCTACAAAACTACAACAATTGGCCTCCAAAGATACTTGGAAACTACAGAAGACTGGATGATGGTATGCGTCAAGGAACATGAAAGTAGTAAGCGCCTTTACTCCGTAAGAAAAAAGAAGCCAACATGGAGTTTCAAATGGGCGAGAGATGCAACTACAGCACAATACAACCGGCTGAAACTGCAAAAAATACTAAAAAAAAGACAGCAAAAGACGAATGCAACTGACCAGATACAGAAGCGATGACAAGATAAACCGCTTCATGGCCAATACCCTACCCGTACCAAACAAGCTGATGTAGACAAAACCCGCACTCCATCAGTGGCTACGTGAGTGCAGGGTTGAAAGCTGAAACTGAAGGTTTTATCCTTGCTGCACAGGACCAATGCTTGCTAACTAGGAATTATCAAGCACATATACTAAAATATTGTGTCAGCCCAAAATGCAGATTCTGTGATAAATATCCAGAAACGATTGATCATCTTGTATCGGGCTGCACGATATTGGCACCCACTGAATATAAAACCCGGCATGACAGAGTGGGCCAATATCTGCACTGGAAAATCTGCAACTTCTACGGGAAGAAAACTGAAAGAAACTGGTATGAACACCAACCAGACCCAGTTATGGAGATAGGACCTGTTACAATTCTATGGACTACACAATACACACTGACAGAACAATAAAAGCCAACCGCCCAGATATTGTTATTAAAGACCACAAACAAAAACGGTGCCTCCTTATTGATATGGCAGTCCCTGCTGACTGCAATGTATCTTTGAAGATATTCAAAAAGCTGTCAAAATACAAGGACCTTGAAATAGAAATCTCGAAAATGTGGCATATGGGAACATCAACAATCCCTGTTGTAGTTGGAGCCCTAGGACTGGTTAGAAAAGATTGCAGTAGACTAATTGAAGGGATTCCTGGAAGTCCATGCCTCAAGGAGATACAAAAAATTGTTCTGACAAGTACAGCCCACACTTTACAAAGGGCTTTATCTATGTAATTTTTTTTTTTTTTTTTTCAGTGGAAAGTGTCATGATGCCATTTCTAACCTTAGGTCCCTGGGCGGGACCCGGAAAGAAATGTGTAAATGCCAGAAATCAAAGAAAATAAAAATGATAATAATAATAACAATAACGATGATGATGATAATAATAACAATAAAAAACAGAAAATACTAATTTCATAAATAATTAAAACAAGAAAAATGGCCTTCCTCTCCCATATAAATTTGATGGTATATGTTTATAACTAAATGCCTGTTAAAGATATTTTTACACAAAAGAGCAAAGAATAAATATTTAAAAACAGCTGCATCTTTTTCAGTTTATTTTAAAGAATTTTATAATAAATTATAAATTATAAGAATTTTTAGAAGCTTTCAGAATTAAGTAGAACCTCATTATTCCTGGAAGATATGTTCCTCATGGATGGTGAAATTTACTAATAACAGCAAAACCATATAATTTAGGCATGTCCCAAACTTTTTATTAATGCTAGTTGATGGGACAGGGGACGTAACTCCAAGCAATATATTCGGCAAACTAATTGTAAAAATGAAATGAGACAAAAATATTACAGTAGACCAAAGACTGATCAGTTTGAAGATATATTAACTATTTTTTTTTTAATTTCAAAATATGAAAAAATTGATGTTACATATATCTTTTGTTGTTTTCTATCTTTTATACCTAATTTTTAAATATTTTAAAATAAATTAAGAAAATGTTACATGTTGAAGCAGTATTCCAACAATAATTTACTGAAGTCAGTAAACATAAATATATAAGCAAATATATGGATATAGATCTGACAGTATGAAGAAAAATATACGGAAAAACAAACAAAAATCCCAATATGCAAAACATGTTTTACATTAGAATATAGTTCAATGTTAATTTTGTTTTATGAATATGTCTTGAAGATATTCTATTAGACCGAAACGTCCGACGTTGACATTATATTAACATTAAAACATCATAATTGCATATTGGGATTTTTTTTGATTTTTCTGTATATTTTCTTCATATTATTTATATATATATATATATATATATATATATATATATATATATATATATATATATATATATATAAGTCTAAGAATGCAGCCTTCAGGTTTTATAAAAGATGTCATGTACATACAAGTTATCATTGTAACTTGAGAGGAGTTAATTCACTGATATTCAAGAATAAGTGACTTAATTAAATAATAAATAAATCATAGGCATGTTGGAATGCAGTATGCAAAATCTAGAACAGATTTTATAAATTTCACAGAGATGCCAGACTTGCTAGAAAGTAGTGAATTGGGCAACATCTGAAAGCCCAGTGCTACTAAATCTGGAATTCATGTTGTATCCTGTTGGCACTCTCACATTTTTTTTTAAATAATCAGAAGAAAAAGCTTAGCCAGTGTTGTTGTATGACTAATTTAGTATATAAAAAGGCCTTAAAACAATGAAAAACAAAAACAGAAAAAAGGTATTCAGTGGTCAAGATGACAAGGATCAAAGTGTAACAGCGGGCCACAACTTCAGCCATCAGCAGCAGTTCCAGTTAACCAGCCATCACCATCACCGCCAGCTTGCCATACTCGCCAACAGCAATAATATGCAATAAACTGTCCTCTTCAGCAAAACTGTCTTTCAGAACAAAGCTCTTCAGTAATTACCAAAACTATCAGGGACTACAAAACTCTCCTTTTCAGGACAACGCTCGTCAGGGACCACAAATCTGTCCTTTTCAGGACAATGCTCTGCACTCTCTAGATGAGCAGGCAGAGACATTTTTTGCCTAGTGTACTGTAAACCTTATTTTTGTTTCTTTAATAAAAATAAACTTGGCAATATATTTTTTACTGAAATCTTTGTTTGTTGTTGTCTTCAGTTATTCAATATATATTTGCAGACCAATATACCACCCATAACATACACTTTCTGCTCAATAGCAGCCCATGTTTGACTACCTTATTTTAAAAGTAGCCCCAAAAGTTACTCGCAGTCAAATTCAAAATTTAATATCATTTAACTTTCAAAAATAGCCCAATCTGGCAAACTTATTAAACACACTATAGTTGGCATGACATCTTTTTATCTTTTCAAACAAAGCATATATTGAATCTTAACTGCTTGCACTGGAATTAGTTCTAAATAAAACATTTTATGGTCTGAAAATAATAGAAGCTTGTATGTATTTATGATTTTCATTTGCATTAAAAGAATACATACATTTACTACCAAGATAAGGCTTGTCGGAGTTAACTCCTCCTTCAGTTCGTAACCCTTTCACCAGGGGTCTCTCTTTCCTGGTTATAAATAGCCAATGACCCTTCGCCTCTATCTCTTTTTTTTCTTTCAGGCCTGTGCACTGACACCTCGAGATAAATTTCTCTGATTCCTAGAGGATTTCAACTATCAACCTCGAAATGTAGTCGCTAACAAGGAATAGCGTGGAAACACGCTAAAGCACAATACACACGCACGCACATACAGAATATTCACACACACTTCGTCCTTTGTACTGTTTCCATGTATTGTAACTTGTTATTAATATATATTTGTATATACATATATTATCGGTCTTGTTTTTGTTTGCTTTCTTTACCTTCTTCTTTGGACTTAATCAAAGTCCAACCTTTTTATATAGTTGGGCTCGGCGGGCAGGAGTATCTGAACCTTGCGTTTCTTCTACGTCTGACTTCTATCAACAACATAACAGCCACGCCATGAACCCTCAACAAACCGTAACCGCCACGGCCCACTACAAGCTACTTGAAACAATACTGTATTATCAAATATCTAACTAAAAATAATTCTTTTACTCTTAACTGAAACTAGTTAATTTTTTACATTATTCAGACTATTGTCCTCATCTTTGTTGCCATATTTATTACAACGTTTTGGCCGTTGTATGCTCCGGCCTTATTCAGGTGGTTGGAATGTCGAACTTAATGCTTTATTTCGCTCACTGGGTTAGGCTGTTCTAGTTTCACGTGCCATGTTTTGATGGATATCAGTTATCTCCTGTTAATTTCCCTCTGAAAGTTCTTCACTGCCTTAACCAGGTATTGAACTCACAATCTTTGGGTCCTGTCACTGGATCTAACCAACACCTTTATCCACTGTGCCATGTGTCCTTGAGGACAATAGTCCAAATAATGTAAATAATGTATATAATACCTCATCTCAGAAATATAGACAGATTCTAGCTAATTTTTATAATAAATTATTACAATTAATATGCTATCACTTCTGATACTATCACCTTCTCTTTAAAAGGTATAGATTTTTTTTTTCACGGGCATATTTTTTTTTATATTTATGATTTTACATTTTATAAATCTATTGGAGGCCTAAGTGAAAGGAACATAAGTAAAGTTTAGAATTACAAGCCAAGCATAAATCAAATGTCTCAAAAAAACAAAAAAAACAACAAAAAACAAATATATAACAATAATAATGTTAAATACATTCTTTTTCATTTGATCTTATAATTTTTTTAAAACTTTTTAAAAATCTGACTCTTTAGGAAGTCACTAAAAGTAAAATAAAATTTTTAAAAAATAAACTCAGGAGATGACTTTGAAAATTGATAGAATATTCCCTACTTCTCTTCAGTACAACTTATAACAATAAAGTTAGCTAACCCAACCAGGACCTTGATCAGAAAAATAAGTATATGTTCAGTTCCAGGGGACTATCCCCCTAGGCAACACCTTTCCTATTGCATGAAGAAGACAAAAGAAAAGAATCAATCCTTAATGCCTGAAGCATTCTACTAGAGAAGTGCTAAGGCAGATAGTTTTTGTCACTGATCCCAAGTACACATTTCCCATTCACACTTTAAATACAGCGTCATGCTATATTCCATTTGAGTGGAAAGATGGGTAAAATACCAGCTTATAAATATATATCCATGTTAAACTCCCACATAAAAAAAATTATTTTTCAGTAATAAATCATCAAATCTGTCCTCACTTAAAAATATATCTGTCACTCTTAATTTTTTATCAGCTAATCCTCACAATTGTTTTTATTAGTTTTGATAAACAGAAAAATCAAATCACTGTTTTAAAAGAAATCTTTCTCAACAATTAAAATAATAAAGATTTTAATCTGTTGTTTCAAAAGATTTGATGGGAGTTCATTCTTCACTAATGAAAAGGAAATATCTATTGATAATGATTAATAATTATGAAAAGAAAAAAATGTGAGCTACAGAAAATTGTAATAAAATCCTATTATGATGATGATGTTGACCCATGAGGACAATTTTATACTCATTCTAAATTTAGTCAAATTTAAAGAGTGATTTTTCTGTGTATCAAAACTAATATAACTTGTGAGGATTAGCTTAGTAAAAAGTTAAGAGTGATATATATATATATATATATATATATATATATATATATATATATACACACACACACACACACACAGGCATCCTTCAATGGGAATTTGATTAATGTGTTGTCAATTAATCCATTAAAATTTTTATATACCAAAATTTGATTAGTGCATACATAATACTTGATTAGTGTGGTAAAATATTCTTCAGTTTAACCACAGTTATTGAAAATTAATTTTTTGTAGTTACCAATGTAGAAATTAACTGCAATAATCACGGGATATATATATATATATATATATATATATATAAAAAAGATATATATTTTGAATTTTAATTTAATTTGACTACAGTAATTGGATATATAGTTTGGTCAATGGCATAACCATGCCCAGCAGTACGCATACACTAATTTTATATCTATGTTAGCTTCAAAAGTCACATGAAACACACACATATATATATATATATATATTAGTTGTATAGATATGAGTTTGTAACCCTTTGCAATCATCAGACAAAATGATTTATTAGAGCCAATTTTCTGTTAATATACCAATAACTATTACAAATTAGAATATCAATTATTTGGAGTATCAATATAAGCGTAATCATCTACAATACACAAGCAATCAACGCTAAAAATAAAGCCTCATCACCGCCACTTGAAGCAATGTTATAATGTAAGGCACAGGCAGATAGAAAAAATATATGTACACATATGTGTGTGGGGAAGCGTTAAGACAACATAGATGACTGATCTGAAAGATGACAAGAACACCCCAACCCACCCCTCTTGTTGAAAGAACTTTGTTACACACAGTCTCAACACTGAAATATGATTACAAATGCATATGTATACGTGCACAAACACATGGATACATGTCTGCACCTGGTCCCCGCATTGTTCATATATGTATGTGTTTGTAAGAGCCATAATACGTACACCTGTATACATGTATGTCTGTGTGCATATGAGTGTCATCCGTAAACATACACAGAAGAGGATTCTCCACACCACCAACACCAAACATAATCAAACAAAAACTGATATAAATAGCTTCAAATTTTAAAAAAATAAATCAGTTTGTCTGATGATCGCAAAAGCATGAAACCCAAGGTTACAAACTCATATTCATACAACTAAATATGTTACCTCTGTCACTGATATTGAGTATTTTCCAATATGTTCCATGCATTTATATATTATATATATATATATATATATATATATATATATACTAGCAGTAGAGCCCGGGGATATAACAGTAAGAGATAAATCAAGTATCCACCATCATAAAGACTGAAAAATAAAATTGACAAAGATTATTGTTTAAGGTTGACGAACACGCATGTCTTAATTAGTTTTTTTTTTACGAATTGGTCAAACCCAAACAAAAACATTGTTTTCAATCGTTATGAGTCTATCGAGTGAATAGAATTTTATTATAAACAATTGTCTTGTAAGTGGAATTTTTAAAGCATTCTGAATGTAAAAATAAAGAAAAAAGTGTGCAAAACAATAAGAAACACTACATGCCAAAAAAAAAAAAAAAAGTGAAGTTTTGTTGACATCAGTTGAAAAATGTAGGTAGCCTTTCTTTAATCTTTTAGTTTTACAATTTATGATTTTTACTTATTGAATACAGTAAAAAAAATTGCATATTTTGCTTGTGGTGATTCATAATTAGAATTCTGATTTGAATCTATTTTCCACTCGTTGTTTCTAATACAAAAAATATTAACTTTATTTGGTTTTATTAATTATGATCTAACAAATCTTATTCATTTAGTCGCCTTTCTGTAATAATAATCTTTTACAATTTATGATTTTTACTTATTGAATACTGTAAAAAAATTGGACACCATGTGTATTTAAAGTAGTTTCCCGTTCCGGTTATTATTTTTAGTTAGGATTTGTGTATGTTTAGATTTCATTATCTTTCCCTAAAGATAAAGAATTTATCCGATGTTTGTATTCGTACAATCAGTATAGATCGTTAGATTATTGTTTAAGGTTGACGGACATGCATGTCTTAATTATTTTTTTTTTTTTTTTTTACGAATTGGTCAAACCCAAACTCAAACAAAAACATTATTTTCAATTGTTATGAGTCTCTCGATTGAATAGAATTTTATTATAAATAATTGTCTTGTAAATGGAATTTTTAAAGCATTCTGAATGTTAAAAATAAAGAAAAAAGTGTGCAAGAGAATAAGAAACACTACCTGCCAAAAAAAAAAAGTGAAGTTTTGTTTTATCAGCTGAAAAATATAGGAAATCTGCTCCCATATTTAAAGGAACCCACACACACACACAAACAACCCGATGTGAGTTGTCCCCCTTCCATTTTCATGATGTCTCTTAATCGTGTGTTCAAATTGATTTTGTGCAAAAACAATTATATTTTTCCCCATTTTGGGCGCTGTTAGAACCACCACAAGGTAATTTTATGTAGTCCTGTGAAGTTTTGTTGAAATCGGTTGAAAAATGTAGGAAATCCGATCCAATATATAAATGTTACAGACACACACACACACACACAATCTGCGTTTTATAATAAGTAAGATATCCTCAGGCAAAATGAGACAAATGGAGTATAATTCCACTGTATGTAATATTTAATTTAAAAGAGGGCTCAATATAGAGTAGAGCTAAATATTATTCATTTTAGGATATTAAAACATGTTAAAAAAAAAAAAAAAAAAAAAAAAAAAAATCGCTACATAATGGCAATTGTGTTTCAACGCCATAAATGTGTCTCCTCGGGTGATGTTAAACTACTAGTGAATGAAAGATTAATTTTTGAAATCAAATTAATCTTTCACTTGTAATTAATTTAACATAGTTTAATATCCTAAAATAAATAAATTATATATATAAGTGAGGACAATTTTGTTCTGATTTCTGAAATGAGGAATTATTCAATACAATGATTTACTCAAACTGTTATTCTCATCTTTGTTGTTATAGTTACTGTTTTAATCATGTCACTCTCTAGTCTTAATGTACTTGTTGTATTTGTGATGTTCTTAGAATTTTAAAGTGAACTCTTTATTGAATTTGAGCAAGTTAAATTGTTCTTTAATTTTGAAAAGGCAACATCACATTGTCAAATAAATAAAATTAAATAGCTGAATTAACTGAGTTATCTCCCCTAGATGTGAATATCCTGCATAAATTGAATTAGAATGTTAGCAAGTACCTTAAAAAGACTAAAGTATACAATGTCCAAAACGTTGGGACTATAACAAGTAAGACGAGGATAACAGATCACATAAGATGATATTCATATAACAAAACTCAAAAATCAGAGAAAAGATTTTTTTCTTTTTTTTTTTTTTTAATTTTGATGCTGAAGACCAGAGATATCTATAGTAGCCTGTGAATAAGAATATAATATGTTTAATTGGTCTATTTGCTTACTCTGAACATTCAACAAATAAAGAAATGGGAGATAACTGTTACAATACAAGGATGACAGAAAACTGTTTCTCTTCCTGTTACTATAACTATTTAGGAACCCTCAACAGATTTTTTTATCAAAATATATTTCAAGATAACTGAAAAGTGTGTGTGTATATATATATATATATATATATATATATATATATATATGGAGAAATTGTATGACAAAGTGAAAAAGGTTTACTAGTGAAGCATTTTGTCCTTCAGGACTTCAGACTAAATTTATTATGTTGGTACAACTACACATATGCATGAACAAAGTGGGTGCTGGGGATTTCAGAATTTTTTTTTTTTTACTTAGTCAATGCTAAACAAAACAATAAGCTAAAACCTGAAGGAGGAATTTACTCCATTGCATGTAATAATTGTCAAAAAAAAAAAAAATAAATAAAATAAATAAATAAATAAATAAATAAAAAAAATAGGAGAAACCTCAAGGAATCTAAATAAAAGATTATATGAACATAAAAGGGGCATTTTACAAAACAATACATCAAAAGTCTTGGTTGCTGATCTTAATGAGACTGACCACAGTTTTGATATGAAAAATGCTACTCTGATCAAATGAGAAAACAATTCACTGCAACATAAATGTCTCAAGTGCCTTGATCACAATGTCATCTATGATAAATCTGTGCTCTGACTCTTACAACATTTCACTATTCCTGGCAGATCTTCTATCACAGTGTGGGATAACTACTAACAAAAGTGATGGAAAGAAAAACTAAAAGACTTAACAAATTTGGTGAGATATTAAAAAAAAAATTCTGAAATCTCAGCACCCTGTGACGTCCCTCAACACAGCCTTCTCTCTCTCCTCGCTGCTTCGTTCGGGTGTCGCCGCTCCAAACGTGACGTCCGCCTGTCAGTCGTGTTGTCCCGTCCTGTGACGACCAACTGGCTTGGTATCGGTCGCGGTACCCAAATGTGACATTCTAACCTTTTGGTGAATCGGATGGGAATCTGGTTAGATTCGATATCAGCCTCGTCGTTCCCAACTCGCTTCCAATGTCTGGTTACCAAAGTAACTGCGTTGATCTCCAGTCCGCCTACCCATGTTGTGAATTGATCTTAGGCAGACGAAATCAATCAGTAGTTGGGGCCGTAAGGCAAATTGAGTTCAAACGAAGGTGATATCGCACAAATATGCATAAAAGAAAATAAAATGATAACTCAAAAGTTCAAGGTATCAAAAAAAGGATAACAATACTTTATATCTAGTTGCTGGATACATAGGACTGCATCTATCTCCCGACCCGCTATATGGATTGTGACACGTTTTTTTATTAGGCGAGTTTTAACACTTTAAGTTGTCTGTTCTTTAAGAAATTGGTTCTTGGTGTGTCTTCAGGCGAAAGTCGAAAAACTTATTTTGGTGGTATAGATCTAAGTCGCTCTTCAAAATAAATTGTCCTTGAATTGAAGATGAGTTTGGAAGTTGCGCGAATCTTAGTCAGCTGCAAGGCCTGCTTCAACTGAACACTCTTCTCTGCTGAACTCTCCGGGAAACTCTCCGAGAAAACTCTCCGGGAAACTCTGATTTTCACTCGCTGCGACCTTGCTTATATGGACGCCGACCAAAACCAGGGTGGATTTGTCGGGGTTGGAGGTTCCTCGATAATTCTAAATACATATCCACTTCTTTTATTTTTGGTTAGGAATTTTCCACTTCTTTCCATTTTTGGAAGTCTTCTCTTACTCCCACCTTCTCACCATACTTCAGAGGGGCATCAACGGTTCTCCCCACTTCTTCGTAGCAACTTCTCATACCTATCCTCTAAAATGGGCGGCGGCGGCTTCCCTCCTTGCATCACGTGATCACCTCCGCCCAGCCCTCGCTATCATTCGGCCAATAGTGTCCAGCCGGGTGTGTGTGATCCAGCTGGCTTTGTTTTAGGAAGAAAAAAAAATATATCTTGCTCAAAAAAAAAAATTATCTTTTTCTTTTCCTTCCTTAATCGCAGCTCTCATCTTCTCTAGCTGCCAACAGAACAATGCAACCAGTAGTGTGATAACCTCTATTCTCATCTGGACTTCGTCAGTCAGATTTTCGCCAATTATCAGAATGGGTGGTCGTGCAGCAGTTACGGCCAACGCTTCCGATAATATTGTTTCGCCCTAACAAAACCCAGACCTTGTCTAACGATATCTTTCCCCCGACGAAGACTTAACCTATTTCCTTTTGTTTTCCTTAGTTCATGGGTGGTCAGCAGTCCGTGACACAGCTAAATGTTTCTTATCTATCCAAAACTCTATATTCACCTGTTTTCTGTCAGACAATTCTACAACACCGGTGGCCAGAATTTTTACTATTTTTTTTCCATTATCCAATTAATATTGTCAAGGTCTCCGAGTTTTCTGCTAGCCAGTCTGTGGTTTGTCAATTAGATGTTCGCCAGTGTTAAGTGGCTGTTATCTATCCCCGATAACACAAGTTCGCCACCAGAACATAGTCGATTTTCTTATCCACTTAGAATTTTTCTGCAATGGTAATGACACCTTTTCGCCATTTGCTACTTATCAAAATAACATTGTCAATGTCCCCGGTCGTGGGTGGCTTCTTTTATCATCTAAGCTTAAGTCTCGCCTCTCTTTTCCTTTCTCTTTTTCCTTTCTTTTCTTTTTTGTCCTGTTAAATGGTGTCACAACCCCTTGTACATGTGCATGTGTATTCATACCAACAAAACATGTTACTAGTAAATTTTTTCCACTATGTTATACAATTTCCCCAGTATTGTTCTTATATACATATACATATATGTTATTCACATTTATTCAGTTATCCAAACATATTTAAAAATATTATAAGATTACTAAAAACAAAAAGGTTTGAATGCCATATTTAAGATTTGTACCAATTGCAGCCATATTGCTGCTTTCATTATCCTCATTGTGCCCATAACAGTCTGTGTACTTGGATCTGTGGAAAAATATGGATTCAAGATTGTATTTTCAACTCATTCAAGATTGTACAAACTGTGATATTGCTGGAGTCACAAGCATACTGATGAAGGTGCTGGAAATTTGCTGTCACTTAATCTCCAATGATAACCACTAGATATTTGGTACAAGCATGCAACTGTATGTATAATGTTGTTATGCTAGTAAATTGATTTTGTGACTATTTGTACTGATGTTTCCAACAATAGTATTGACTATTAATAAATATACCTGCAAACTTTAGACACGTATGAATTTTTGTCAGCATATTTTAGCAAATTGTATTAGTTAGTAATAAAATAGAATTATTCTAATACAACCTTATTAAGTTAGCATACACATCAAGATATACCAAGATAATAATTATATATACCCAGGAGCACTGACTACCAATAGTGGAATAATACCCAACAAATTTTCCTCTTTAATCAGGGATTATTTGTTGTTCTCCAATATTCATCATAAAGCGACAAAGCTTTAAGAGGAAACAAAATGTAATTATTAGGGAGTGCTACTTACTTCCCCCTATAAAGGACAATAACTCAAAATACAATGAAGTTACATCCCTTGTCTGCTAGTTGGAATGCAACACTTCTAAATCCAACATGGTGATAACCTGACACGCAATTGGAACTCATGGTTTAAATTCAAACGATTCTTGCTGTTTTCAGGCAGTAAATGAGTTATTTTGTGAAATGTTAAAATACACTTGTCTTTTATTTTAATTCATTTTTGTTCATCCCAACAACCTGGGATATAACAGTAATGAAAAAATCATTAAATGAAAGATTATAAAAATAATTTTATATTTTTTAAGGTGAAATTTTCAATTTTAAAATTGATAAATAATTAAACAAAGAAAATTAGTTATAATATATAATATTTTAAAATTTTGTGGGAAATAAAAAGGTACAACAAGCTGAAAGGGAAATTGTAAAAAAAAGCCATTCTTTAAAAATATGTAAAAAACGAAGTAAAAATGAAAAGCAAATTATTTAAAAATAGCTTATTATTAATTATTCTAAAGTTATGATTTAAAAAGAAATTATTATTTAAAAATTCTACTTTTACTGAGTTGCAATTATAAAATCCAGAAATAAGTGCTACTGGAAACATTAACGCTAGTAGGATTGTAATACATTTTTCTGCAATAAAATCAAGGAGACATTCTAAATTTTAAAAACAGTACAGGATCTGGAGTAATCTCCCTTAATAGGCAACACGTGTCCCACTCCAAATCAAAACCAAAACAGTTGTTTACATACAGCTTGCTGATTTATTAAATGTATTCAATATGGATCAATAGTTTAGTGACACAAGTACAGACATGTTTCAATAAGCTTTGAAGCTTATATAAATACCCAAGTAAAGTAAGTTAATGTTCATTTTTCTTTTATTATGGTCGCACAACTTATTGAAAATAGCAATGATAAAGGGTAGTAAGTACATGTGGGCGTAACAATAGTGGTAGTGAAGAGCACTCAAGAGTGATAGAGCCGAGATTTTATTTCAACTGCCACAACAAGAATAGGAGAGAAAAAAAAACAATTTCCCATTAGAACAAGTTTGAATTTTTATTCTGTCAATGTATGCAACAAATTAGGTAAATAAAACAAATTTCATAATGAATGAAAATAAATCCCAATTTGACAAAGATCTAGCCAGAAAAAAAATCATAGATAAATCAATTATGTGTTCTTTGTAGACAAAGTCTCTAGTGTTTACAGCAGCTAAAATCAAGAGTACTTGAATGTACAAAATTGATACTTAAAAATAAAATGCTCACAAGCAGAATTTAAGTTTAATTTTTCTTAAGCAATTTTAAATAATCATCTTCATTTTAATATATTATGGATGTGTAGCTATTATCTTTCGATTAGTTCCTAAACAGAATTTTCCATGAGAAATAGTTATCGATACAAATTTTCATTTTCAGCTATTCCTTAAAAAAAAAAAAAAAACCTGTACATGTTTAATTAATTGCAAAATAATAATTTTACAATTTTCTATGTACAACAGAATTGGGCATTCTTTGAATCAGGTCACCATTTTTCATCTCTTTTCTCTTCAAAAAGTATGTATGCTGATATGGCACTGTCTTTGGTTTGGTCTTTCAGTTTTTGGGGGTTTATTTTACAAGCAAATACTTCAAGTAACTTTATGAATCCTAGAGTTACTAGTCATTTATACTTAAATCAGAAATGAATGATGACCATATCAATGGAAAAAGTTTATATCATCAATTGAGGATGATGATGATGATGATATCTGCTGATCTCTGATGAAATATCAATTGATGCTGCCTGTCATTTGAGGATTAAAGAAAAAAGTCATTATGGGAAAGCTGAAGATAGAATATCAAACTGGTATAAAGCTTCATATCAATGCTGAAATGGTGACAAAAACTAATAAATTAAGAATAATGATTTGAAAATGTTTCACAAATCACTGATTGTTTATAGAATGTGATTTTCATTGGATGACCCATTATTATGACCATCTGCCAGACTAAACTAGGCTTAGTAAATATCTAAAACTGATATAGTTAGAAGATAACCAATTTTCAAGTCAGTATAAAAGGTGCTTTTATTGTAAAATCTACAAAGTATAAATAACTACATCAATTGTCCTTTAACAATTAAGTAAACCAGACATAAAAAAATCTTGAAAGAAATATCTGATCTAATATTTAATATGCCTGAATATCAATCATCATTATTGAAATTATTTATAAATATACTGATGTGATTAGACTTATTTACACTATTTACATTGTTTGGACCGTTATCTTCATCTTTATTGGCATATTCATGACATATCGTCCCTTGTGTCCTCCAGCCTTCTTCAGGTGACTGGAATTTTGAACTAAACTCTTTATTTCATCCAACAGGGCAGATTGTTCTAGTTCCACATGCTATGTAAATAGTGTAAATAATTACAATACCTCATCTCAGGGATATAGAGAGATATGATTAGACTTATTTAAAATGCAAACTGAAAAACAAAAATTACTTAAAAAAAAAATTCCATTCTGAACATGTCTATTCATATAACAGTGGCTTTTATTCACTTTTTCAAATATGCTAATAATACTAAAATGTTTTAACCAATCGGATTGTTAGGATACTTAAAATTGTCCAGCATACAGGATCTTACTATTTACAATGTGTTTTTTCAAACATTAAATTATTTCTTTCTGCCCCAACTAATCTTTTACAAAAGTCTTTATTTAATACATCATAATTTCATTGTTAAAACTAACAAAGTATTAATTCTAGATAAAAATATCTTTAACACCAAAATATTGAAATTGAGTTTGTTTTTTTTTAATTTAGTTGTGGAGAAAAAAAAATAATAAAATTTTACTTTCCAGTCTCATATACTAACTATGGATTTACATATGTATTCGGGAATGTATATCTGTTTTTTTTTTTTGTTGCTTTTTTTTCAATCAGTATCCCCCAAACAAGGTAGATGCAAGTGGTTAAAGGGTGTGGAGGAATTAGAAACAGAAACATTAGTAATGAGTAGGAAGAGATGTGGTCAATCAGGAGGACAGCAGGTAGCGATTGACATTGCCTTTAAATTTTTGCAGATTAAAACTGGCTGGAAATCATGGAGCTGGAAGAAAGTTTCACAACTGAAGAAATGCAAGAAAAGAAACTGTTATAGAACTTACAGTTATATCTAGCAAGCTCAACTGTAAATTAATGAGACCTAGCTGCCAGTCAAGTATTGCACTTAAATTCATACAGTCTAGGTATCATAGCAAAGAGTGTATCCAAACAGATAACATGAAAGTATTTATTAAAAAGGCACAAAGAGGTAACCAAGTGACTGAAGTCAAGCTGCCAGATCAAGACCAATAATATTGCTGATTCTTCTCTGGATCCTATCTTTACCAGGTAAATAGCAGGGACACTGGGCCATATATGGCAGCAATATTCTAAACATGGACAAATGGTAGACTTATAGATATGTATGATAGATTCCAGAGAGAAAAATTTTCTCACCTGATACTGTGAACCAACTTTCTTAGCAGATGATCTAGCAATGGATTCAATATAGTCTTTCCATCTCATGTAAGCTGAGAATGTTAGCCGGAGAAGGCACAATGAATCACTTTCCTGGAGGATAGCATCAGCCATGCTGATGGAAGGCAGAGAGGAATTTCTCAGATGATTACTAGAGAACGTTAAAGTTGACAAACCATCCCAGTTAATGACAGTCTTGAGGTCATTTGGAACATCAGCTGTCATTTTGACCTTGTCGGACTGATCAGTCTTACTAGCAAGGCAGGAGTAAATGGTAGTGTCATCATTGTAGATGCCAAGTTGAGAGCTGTCATCAGAAGGTCATTAATGAAGATTAAAAACTGCGTAGGACTGAGGATAGAGCACTGGAGGACACCTGCATTAGTACAAAAAGATGTAGATGAGTGGCCATTCAGGACAACTTTCATTTCACGATTTGATAGGGACAACTTGGTCAGCTTAAAAACATGCCTGGAGATACTGTAACTTTTCAGTTAGTGGAGAAGATATGAATGCCAGATCCTGCCAAACGATTTCAAGATGTCCAGTGCTACAGCCCAGGTTTCACCGTTTTTATCTAGAGCATGATAAACTCTTATTATTATTGTTAGTACATCAGCAGTTGATCTGGAGAAATGAAAGCTGTATTGCTTGTTTGAGAAAGGACCCTGTGATGAGAGATGATGAACCAATTCAGCATTGATTAGGGTCTGTAGGATTTTCCCCAAAAGAGGGAAAAGACTAATAAGCTGATAGTTGGATGGGTTGGATAGTTCACGAGAGTTCTTAAAAACTGGAACAGACAATAACTTCCAGCAGGCAGGAAAGCAGAAGGCTGCAAAGGATTTATTATACAGTTTAGAGAGGACAGCAGCTAGTTTGGGAGCACACTTCTTAATGATTATTACAAGGATGCCATCAGGTCCACAGGCTTTGTGAGAATCTAGGATAGGTATGATAGCAGAAACCATGGAAGGGGTTATATACATATCACTCAACAGAGAATCACTTCTAAGTGGAAAGTTAGGCAAGGATACTGCAGATGAGTCAAGAGTAGAGTTTGCGGAGAATTTATGGTCAAAGTATGCAGCATTATCAACAGATGATGAAAAGACCTCAAATCAATTGAAGAGGGGAAATAGAGACCTTGCACTTATTTAGTACCCAGTCACAGAGATGTCAGTAGTTATGAGAACCATAGTTTTTAGAGGCTATGTGGTGCCTCATTCTCTCAGCAAACAGGAACTTAGCTCCTTCAAGGACTTGCTTACATTTATTACAAGGAGTAGCAAATAAGCACCTGTTATGATGAGAGCTGTCTTGCTGGTATAGCCAGAAATAGTGGTTCCTGTATGCTATGGCAGTCAAGCATGCTGGTGCGAACCATGGAGAGGATTGCGATTTCACCTGGAGGGTGAAATGTCAGTCCAAGGGGCGACACAAGGAAAATCACAAAATGAGTCCCAATCAGCACGTTGGTAACAGAAAGAGGTCTTATGGATAGTGGGTTCCTGCTTAATGGATGCTTGGAAGGAGATATCAGTAGCTACCACAGAGTGGTCCAAGTTATCAAAAGGGTAGTATTGTGAAGCTCGGCAAGAGCGAGAAGAGGAGGTAAGAAATAGATCCAGTAGAGAAGCCTGTTGCTTGGTTTGGTTAGGGAAATGAGTAGGGAAGTCCACAATTTGAATGAGGGATTGGGCAATGGAAAAATTTAATGTCTGTATATCAGCAACATCAGTACCTTTAGAATGTTTCAGCCATGTCATTAAAGTCACTGAAGACAAAGAAGTTCCCAGATGGATAGAGAGAAAGTGCCTTTTCTATACTGTCAGCTTTATTTGTTCCCAATACAAATCAATATTGATCACTCAAAAAATATCAAAAGAGATTTATTAAGACTGACAACCTTTCATACACACAGAATATTACAAACATAGTGGATTTTAGTCCAAAAGGAAACAAAACAAAACTACTACTATTACTATTAATAATAATAATAATAATAAAATGTGTAAAAAAAAACACCATCAAAATCAATGTATTGTGCAAAATAAATGTTTCTTACTGTATTAGGTTGAAAATATATTAGTGTACCTAAATATATAAATAAAAAGAACAGTGTGTTCCAACATTTTATGCAAATAATATTATTTTTAATATAATTCTTTACAGCATTTATTTGAACTTAATTTGGCCAAAACTTTGGCAATGTTGATATGAATAACTATGTTCAATCATGTGTAGCTTTTCCCAAGAGTAAACAAATGGCAGCTGTTGTGATTGATTAATCGATTCGTCTTTTTTTGTAAGTTTATCAACACTTTGTGAGTTATTTAAAGCTGAATAATATATTGGATTGTAAAATATTTTTTAGAGGGAATATTTTTTAGGAATAAGAATGTTTTTTTCATATACAAGTACTACTATTTAAACCATATCTGGGGGAGAAAATGGATTCATACCTTTCTCAAGGTTATTTGCACATAAGTAATGTAACAAACCCTAAACTTGGCTCTGATTTCTCATTCTGAATCACTATCTATTATAGCATTAATGCATTTCAGTTGTGATAATATTGCTTCATTGTCACCATCCCAATTTTTATGCAATATGGGTCGTACAGTATGTTTGTACAATGATGGCAAGACAGAAATTGTTCAGATGATTCATGATCATTAAATAACATTAGAAATTGTTAAATTCCTTGCAAGAGACTATTGTAAAACAAAGAAATTTGTAACAAATATAACTGTAAGCAGTGCATGACTTGACAAAGTTATGAAAATCTTACTCCCCCTCCCCCCAATGAATGGAAACTTTGTTAAAATATGAGATGTACTAGCACCCACTTAATTGTAATAAAAAGAGTTATGTTAAGCCACTTTGGCTCCAAATGTGACTAAAATGTCATGTTAGAGCTTAATGAAGTGTTTAGGAATGTGTACCAAACCAATAGTTTGATCTCCTTTGAAGTTGAATGCCCTCATTAAGCATGTCAACTGGAGCAAAAAATAGATAAAAACCAGAATACCAAAAAGTACTATACACAGATGAATGGATAGCCAACAGTTGAAAAAAAATGGGTGGTGCCTGTATGAGTAACCTAATCCTGTTTGGTTGAGACATCATCAAGGATAGGGACATGTTATGCTTTGGATAGGACTCATCAATAATAAATTGGCTGGCTCCTGGAAGGTGTTAAAATGACCTGCTTACACTGAATTTTTAATGGTCAACTTTCAGACATAGCTCAAAGAGAGATAAAAAGGATAAAAATAGTGGTTGAGTAATCCAAAACTGACTTGACCCAAAGACTTGCGAGCTCAATATATATATATATATATATATATATATATATATATATATATATATATATATAGCAGAAGGAACAAAAACTTAGAGAGTAGAGTTAACAAAGAGAATTAACTGAATTAAAAAAAAAATGTGGCATGGCACATGGTATTAGAACAATCTACCCTCGTGGACTAAATAAAGGGTTTGGTTTGAAATTCCAACATATATCACCTGAAGAAGATCAGAGTATACATTGGCTGAAACATTATGAATATGGTAATAAATATGAGGACAACAGTAGTGCAAATAGTTACAATACCTCATCTCAGAAATATAGACAAACCCAATGCTACGTAATACTAAGATTTTGGAATATTCCACACTCACAAAAGGCAAATGATCAACCAAATTTTTTTGAGTTTCCAATCATTAGTTTAATAATTATTGTAATTTTTCTTATTTACATAAAATGTTAGGTTGCACTATATTTAAACTATTACTCTATTTTGCATTCATATCAACAAAAGCTGTTCATGATTAATTTCAGGCTGAAAATAGACAAGTTCAAGTTTTCACCTAACGATTCTGGAAATTAAAAAAATTTCATGTTTTGTTTTATAAAAGATTCAACAACGAACAAGATTTAAGATTACTTAAAAAGTTTTTGTTTTATCACAAAAGAGAACAATATCGAGTCCCAAATAGTTTTTTTTGTAGACTAAATAGTCACCAAGAAAAAAATATAATAAACTAAAAACTTTTTACTATAAATTTGCTATTTATTTCCATTATAGATAGACAAACATGCATTTGCATACATTACTGATAGTGAATATGAACTAAGAATTATGCCACTGCTTATTTTAGCATTTGCCTATGCTCTGAATAACAATGGAGAGTTATGCACCATCATTCACACTCCTTATTATCTAGGTACCTCCACGAATTCATTGTACCTAAGTTTTAAAATGAATTTTTAAAAATGAAAAATCTTTTTTATTTTGGTTTTATTTCAAACTAATAGATTAAACTTAATATTTCCAATAAGAAAAATATTTTACTGTATTTTAAAACTAATTTAAATTGACTGGAAGGATCTGTTTATATTTCTGAGATGAGGTATTATGTACACTAATTACATTATTTGGACTATTGTCCTTGGGGACACATGGCGCAGTGGATAAAGGCGTTAGTTAGATCCAGAACCCAAAGAGTGTGAGTTCAGTACCTGGTTAAGGCAGTGGAGAAATTGGAGAGGGGAATTAACTGATAAATGACATCCATTAGACGTGGAACTAGATCAGTCCACCCACCTGAATGCCAGAGCATACAACGGCCAAAACATTATAATAAATATGGCAACAAAGATGAAGACAATAGTCTGAATAATGTAAATAGTGACTGGAAGGATTTTTTATTTTGACATTGCCAATTTTAGCACCATTTTTAGCCATCTTTCATTAGAATGCAATTCACTTTATTAAAAAATCTTCCAAAAATAAAATATACTTTTCTGAAACATTATTTGAGGAATATTAGCTGATTTAAAGTTTAATTAATCTGATTTGAAAGAATATTACTTACTTTAAGTTTAATACATCACAGAAATGTATTTTTTAACATGGCAGTAGCTGTTTATTTAAGGCATTGATAGTTTGAATGAGAGATGGAAGGTTATCTAATGTTTTTCTACAGTGGATATATCTGTAAAAAATAATTGTAGAATATAACAGGAGTGGCTTTTTTGTATAATTTTTAAGTACTCAGTAATCTTAAAATCTTATAAAAATATTCTCTGTAATCTAATGTTTTATTGAATTTTAGATACTCTGGCTTTAAATTTACTATAGTTATCCTTTTTTTTCTGATAAGGTTGTCTATGGATGTTCGTATCTACAAAAATCAGCATCTTTATACATATACGAAAACAAATTCAAATTTTTAAAATATTAGTGTTTGATGAATTATACTAAGCTTTTCCATTTATAATTAGTAATTATATTTTTTACTTAATAAATATATCACCTAAAAGGCACAACATAAAACAGAAATTTAAAAGATTTAAAACTTTACAAATTATTCTAATTAAAATTTTTTAAAAATTAAAATAATTTTTGTAAAAATTCTTTATACAATGAAAAAACTTTTGATAATATCTTATTCATAAAAGCAATTTAAAATATCTTAGTTTGATTGCATTTTTTGATTCAGAGCAGATTAAAAAAAAAATAAATAAAAAAATTTGAACATTCTAAAATGATCAAAAAATCCTCTTAATAATAACAACAATTTTGATAATAAAACTTTGTTTTTATTAAGTTTGGGGCATTTTTTTCATCACAGTATGCTAATTTTTTTGCACATCAGTGAAGGTACCTGTTATCATCTATTATTATTAGGAAAAAACTGATATTTAAACTGTCATACCAGCTTTTATATATGAGAATAGAAGCAAGAGACAATCCTTTCATAGTGTCCGATTAGGACAATACATAGCAATAGGATAAACTTCAACTTATTTACATTATTTATAGTTGGACTACAAGATTAAAGCATTAGTGTGCAAATTTGAAGGAATAGTGATTTTGAGTTCAATCCCTGAGTCGAGTAGTAGATATATTCAAAAAGTAAAACCAGGACTAATAATAACTGAGCAGTAAATAAAAAGGAAAATTAACAAAGATGAGATATCCCTAGACATGGATAACAGGATGTGAACAATCTATTCAGTAAATTAAATAAAGGATTCAGTTCAAAATTTCCAGAAGGTTATTCAGACTGACAGATGCCCAAAGAAGTTCAGAGGGCATTATGGCCAAAAGAACTATGATAACAAAGATGACGACATTAGTTGAATTATAAATAATGATAATTCCTCATCACATATATTTAGAGAGAAACAACTTGTCACCAAACATAAATCAACTGACATTCTCTAGCATTGTTATATTAACATATCTTCTCTTGCATGGTTGTAAAGATATAGGGAAATACTGGTAGTAATAAAAGATATGAAAGAGTCAGATTGTAAATGATACATACAGAAAATTTGTTGGTTGGTTGATTTTATGACGTGTCAACTATTACTGGGTCATTCTAGGTCAAAGTCTGTCATTTTTTTTATATCCATAAATATGTTTCTTAAAGGACAAAAATTATAGTGAACAAATAATTTTAATCTTCCTACATCAAGAACTTTTCTATAAAGCCTCATATAGCCTGATGTGCTATACCAGTTTAGCTACAGAGGAGCATCTGGTTAGCAGTGAAATCGACCGTACTTACAAGACACACCCCTATAGATAAACTGGTATAGCATGTCAGGCTATATGACGGTTTCGTATAGGACACAGGTTTGATTCCTGTTGGAGGACACATATTTTCTATGAAAATTTCTTGGACATTCAGGCCAGTAAATGTTATTAATACTGTTTATTATAAACAGAGCATTACTTAAATATTTGTATCTATAAAAATAACATATAAAAAGAAGATAACTTACATATATATGTGTGTGTGTGTGTGTGTGTGAAAAAATATTGTTTTAAGGTGTGCTATATTTATCAGATAAAGTGCTCAATATCATAGATAGAGCATATGTAAATATAAATATAAAAGTGAACATTGAAGTCAACACTCAGAGGCGACAGGCTGTTTCATGCTAGATGCAATCATCAGGCCACATGATTGGCCTGACGATTGCATCTAGCATGAAACAGCCTGTTGCCTCTGGGTGTTGACTTCAATGTTCACTGTTACATATATACATATATAAAGAAAGAAAGAGAGAGAGAGAGAAAGATTCATTTTATATTTATAGATCAAGTACTAATAATTTTGAAATAATGCATGTATAGTCAGATTTTCATGTTTTGGAGCATAGACCCAATTCCTTTATGATTCAAAACTTACATTCCGTAATTACTTAATAGATTTTCCATCCAACTATCATTTGATGGAGACCATTAAAAAAAAAAAAATGGACTCATCTGGGTGTGGTTGTCAGGAATCTCAACTATATAGTATTTATTTAGTCACCAACAAATATTAATAACATTAGTAGATCAGAAACAGAAAAAATATTAGTTTTTAAACTGTAGGATGATCCTAACAATTATATTAATAATTCAGACAAAGGTCATTATTATTTCTCTTCATGAAGATTTTTATGAATGAATTTTGTAATCAGTAACAAACAAGTCATTGTAATGACCTTTAAAGATGGTGACTGACAGTTGACATCAATTTATCTTCTAAATTTCATAGCATTATAGATACTTTGTTTGAAGGAACAGAAATCATTTAGCTTAGAACTTACTGTAGATGTTCTGTAAGTAGCCGTGTTGCTTCCATTAAGCATAATAATAACATAAGAAATAGAAATAAACAAAACAATTTGACATAATTATGAGGAGTACTTGTCCAAAAACAGTTTTTCTGCATCAGACACAGATCTAGATTTATTTTTTTACAGCAGCCAGTATTTGAAAATGGTTTCTTATTAAATAATCAACTCTGACCAAATATATGGGGTGGAGAGAAGGAAAAAAAAGTTACTTATTTATCTAATGCATATTCTATCAGCATGCTTTTTTTCTTGTCCAAGTAAACTTTGATGAAAGAGTAGAGGATAAATTCTTATCAAGACAAAATTATCCATATGCAGAATGTTTTTCAAACTCCAGAAGTAATGAAAATTTTTAAATTTAGCTTCCCTTTTTATGACTTTGTGATTTTATCTTTAGTTATTTAACTGAAGAAATGAAAGCTAAGGGAAACATATATTTGTTAATATATGGAAAAGGATCAACCTGAGGAAAGGAATCCATATTTCAAGTGTTTACAATGCAAATGAAATACCAGTTTCAAGGAATGTTTTTGTACTGTAAATTAGTATTCATTTATCAAGAGTGAAAGTAAAATGATACACTGTACACTTCATTAAACTAACACTAAGAGTGGTTCAGAAATAAATTATTTTAATTTGAGATCATTCGGTTGCTCTGTATTCTAATGATGAATAGAAAAATATTTTCAATATAATTTTGTGGTAAATGCTGATTAAATCAAACATTATAATACAGTAAACATTTCAGATCAAAATTCATCTAGTATTCTATTTGGTTAGGATATGGACTTACTGATCCACCTTTGGGCATCGAATTACAACTAGCTCCCCTTGTAGAGAAACTTCACAAAGAAGAATATGGCTGTGGCAAGATATCAAAAATTTGGTATATCAAGTAGAGATGAGTGGCTTTGCTTGGTGTCCCACTATTAACAAGGTAAATTCACCTGTACTGCTTCTTACTACTTATATTTATTCGACAAAACAAAACCCAACCCAGATATCTAACATCGCGCTATTTTTATCCCCCGGCACCCCACGTGATGAAAGGAGAAAAATTGTTTCTGGCAAGAGAGTAGACGTTTTTTTTGGGGGGGGGGGGTTACGTACATCAGAGATGTAAACAACATTGAGTATTTGGGGTGAAAATATGAACACGTACTCAGTGTGTATAAACTGAAAAGGATCAAAAAGGTATGGATCGATATGAAGTGAACAAAAACTAGTAACACCTGAACAAGGAGTGGTTGGGGATCGTTTAGGAATGTACTCATTCATTGGTGTTTGCCACTTTTGACTGTTGTTGATCAAATAAGAAAAATAAATGTCTTTAAATAAAATAAATCGGAGAATCTATCTAGTCAGACAGAACTGAAAAAGCAAATTAAAAATATTTTCATTTTTCAGCATACGTTCTTCTAGAATCTAGATCAGCTGTTAAGTTTTTGTTTAAGAAAATTAAAAAAAAATACTATTAGTGACATTTAAAATGACTTTAAAAATAACGATCTCATTGTAACTAACAATCAGTGTAAAATGTAAATTAAATCGAACACTAACATCTTTTAATAAAAACTGAAGATGATAATTTTCAGTTAAAAAATGAAATCGAGTACAAAAATTATTTGAAGTATAAAGAGACGAGGTATAATAAATAATAATTTAAGAGATAGAATAAACTGAACATGTCTTGTTTACTTTTTTTTTAACAAGTTTTTATTTATTTTTTTATTTATTTATTGTTTTAATAAACTTTTAATTTGACTCAAGCTCACATATGGATCAAATCAAAGCAGACGAAACCAAAGCCCATGAAGAAACGAATTATTTTCCATATTTCTTTTATGACTCCCCACCATTTTTTAAAATCTATTTTACCAGCTGTTTTTAAATTATAATCTAGATCCTAAAATTAAATCATTTAATGTTGTCGTTTGGTGACTCTTAAATGCAATAATAAAAATTACCACACAGACTTTCTTAAAGTTTCAAAAAGCGTAAAGAAAGACACTTTTCATTCACATATAAATTTAATAACTTTTTAAATTTAAAAACAACTTTCAAATTTAGTGCCAATCCTTAAAAAAGTTTGCTCAAACAAGAAATTACAAATAAATAAAAAAAAGAGCCAAGCGAAAGATGACAAGTATCCGTCCATGTGATTAAAAAAAATAAAACACAGACTTTAAATCTGAAAAAGTGATCCCTCAATTCCTGACCGAATGAATAAGCAACATTTATGCGAACACCTTTCAGAAGTTCACGATTCAGGCTCATAGTAAAATTACAGCAATTCATATTGATTAGTTTAGTAGTCAATGAAATTGAAAGTAAAAATAACATGCCTACCTGTGAATGAATACCAAGTGACGATCCTGGCTCCTGCCTAATAAAAATTCCCGGAAGTCGCTTAGGTTAAGTCCACTTTCTTAAGGTAGGGATGGCTGGTTATACCATTTTCATCTTATAGAGGGATTTTCATTAATAGAAGAAAGATTATAACAAGTGCTTTATTTTAGAAATGCTTTTTATTAAAGAACAAAATATCTAAATAACACAATGTAAAGTTAAGTTTATATTTTTATTTCTCTAAATTTCATTAATTTTCCGATTATTTTTTTTTCAAAAGTGTAACATGGTTTCCATAACAAAACTTTGTTTTGTTAGTTTGACTGACCCACGTGGCCAATAATACGGATTTTAGTACAAATACTGGATTTAGTCACTAGAGAAATACCTACTTTGCTTTTTTATAAGAAAAAAAGTTTTTGTTTTCCTGGCCTGCAAACATGTTTATATACAGGTTTCTTAATGTTTTTTTTACTTTATCGATTAAAAATAATAGTTAAAACAAATATATAAACATTTTTTCTATCATGTATTTTGAGAAAAAATAATTTGTTACAAGAAGATTCTGGCTGAAACACAAAAAATTCAGACGCAAAAAAAAAAAAAAAAAAAAAACCATAAAATTAACAATGTTGTTGTTACCTAAATTAAAGAGATGTTCGTTTCAATAACAAAAGCAAATTTTATTACTTCTACCAATTCCAAAGTTAAGGAGGCGCCAATTACTGAGTTTAGCCTTTTTATTTCAATTTATTAATTTTTAAATTCAAAGAAGATAGTTTGCTTTAAAAGCGTCAGTATCCAACAAAAAAAATATTTAGTTAGATCTCCCATTTCCTCTCTGCGTCGATGAGCTGTTGTGTGTTTTTTTTGTTGGTTGAGTTAAAAAAAACTAAAAATTATTCTAAAGTTCAATTTCTTTTCTTCAGTTTTTTTTTCTTTTTTTTTTTTTTTTTTTTTTGTCAGTTGTCACCAATTTGAACCTATGTGACTGAACAGTTCTAAAAATTATTATTATGAATATTTGTTCTAATTTTACAATCAAATCGTAGAAAAAAATTTTCAAGACACACAAAAAAGCGATTAATAAAATATGAATCACTCTAAGTTAGCTAGTAAGACTTAGTTAAAAATATCGAGTTGCTATCCGATTATTAACTCAAACAAAATAAATGGAAGCCATTCATTCAGATGTCTATATTTGGTTAAATTCGGCATAAAGCCAAATTATACCAATTTTTCAAAACGGGAAGATTACCTGTCTTGTGAATCAACATTTGAAAAATAACTCTTTCTTTACCGGTAATCGAACTCCGACCAATAGAAATTAGTCGCAAATATTGATTTCTTCCAAACGACATATAGCTGCAACAACGGTCATCAAATAATGATCAAACTCAAGCCACTCACCAATGGGGTGGGGTCTCTTAAAATTATTTGCCCCGAAAATAATGTGAACGAAGTGTATTTTGATTTCAAGGCCCCCACCCACACATTCAAAAGGCTCTAACATGCCTGATCAAACTCATTACATTCATTACAATAATAATTCCCTACAAGACTAGTTTGCTCTATTTTGAGGTGACCGTGAAGCTGATATGTATGTAACTTTATTCACACTCTAAATAGAATCCAAGTTACATTATCACAAACATTTCCTAAGTTATCTTATTGCATAATGATATAACATAAGAGAGCTAGGGAAGAAAGGTTTATTTTCCCATTTATATTTCCCTCATTATGAGCATTATTATATCCATGATATAATAATACCATATTTCATGGATGGGATGGAATGGCTGTGTCGGAGTTAACTCCTCCTTCAGTCAGCTAACCCTTTCACCAGGGGTCTCTCTTCCCTGGCTATAAATAGCCGCTGACTCTTGGCCTCTTTCTCTTTTTTCCCTTCAGGCCTGTGCACTGACACCTTGAGGTAAACTCTCTTATTCCTAGAGGATTTTCAGCTATCAACCTCAAAATGTAGTCGCTAACAAGGGATAGCGTGGAAACACGCTAAGCACAATATTCACACATGCACGCACGCACATACAGAATATTCACACACACTTCGTCCTTTGTACTGTTTCCATGTATTGTAACTTGTTATTAATATATATTTGTATATACATATATTATCGGTCTTGTTTTGTTTGCTTTCTTTACCTTCTACTTGATTATTTCTCTTGTTGTTGTCTTTGTTACATTTGATATTGTAAAAATTGTAGAGGGTCAGTTTTTATTTCTATTTATAACCAATACAAATTGGCTGACCCACTATAGCTGAAAGGAAAAGGAATGCTTTGTTTTCAGAGAGATTTTTATACCACTAAGACACATAAAACTATATATACATATTTACACATGCCCCTTGCAGAGAAAAATATATTATATATCTACACAACAAACAGAGTGTAAGGAGAAAAAAATGAGGGCCCCAAGTCACATGCAGACATGTCTGTCAAAAATAGACACATACAGGCTTCTCCATTAGCAGAACAGCTTGGCATATTCAGATATGGGCCTCTCTGTAATTTGTCCAGATCTGGGTCTTTGTCAACAGCCTCATGTCAATAAAAGGACAGGGTTCAATTATACTGAACAAAGTGCAACACACACACACTATTCATGGGTGTGATTTATTGACATGAGATGGTTGACAAAAAAACAGATCTGGACAAATTGCAGAGGAGCCCGTATCTGGATATGCCAAGATGTTCTGCTGCTAACAGAGATACCTGGATGTGAATTTCTTTGACAGACATGTCTGCATGCGACCTAGAGCCTCTTTTGCATCTGTACTGAGATGCATTCACCACTGATACAGGGGAGAACTGGTTTAGGTGAATGAAAAAAAATGGTAGTGAAAAGAGTGTTTTTTTTTTTCTGGAGAAAAAAGTTAATTGATAGTCATGCTGCATGATTACACCTGTCCTCATGTTGCAAATGTAACACAGCAAAGAATCATGGAGCTAGGATGTGAAATTCTTCTACATGAAGCATATTTGTCAGTGTCACAAAAATATACACAGGTGCCAAAAATTGTAATGCCAACAGCTGCAGGTCACAAAAAAAAAATCAACAAAGAAACTACACATGGACATCAAAACAAAATCCTAAATTCTGACGATATTCAGTCCCCCCCCCCACACTGGGGCAGCATGTGTCACAAGGCCAGTTATTTAATGTGGGATCTCCGAGCCCATGTGCTCGGCTCAAAAATAGGCCCATTGAACCCGTATAAATGGGTTCAGAGTCGGTTTACCTCCCCGAAAGAGACTCTGCCCTTTGGCGTAGCCTCATTCAGGTTCTTCCCTGCCCGAAGGCAGAGAGTCCAACCGAACAGCCAGTCAGGAGATGAATGACTGACTCAAAATCCTAAATTCTGACTGCCTGGATCTCAAAATAAGGATCTTATATACACTCAAGGTGTCTACAACTGGTTAGAAATAAATTTGCATAGGCTGCTGAGTTATCTATCAAAAGAGAGATAGTAACAAGGTTCAAGTTTTTCAACCAATTTCAGCATAGAATACACACAGTACATGAACATTTCAGCTTCTGTGTTCTTTGTTTCAGTATTCTTCAGATCTTTCATCACTTAGATTGTTACTTATTTTTCTCCATGCAACATTCCTTGGCAGTTGCAATAATTTGAAGATTTTTTTTAATCAGTATCACCCCCATGCAAGGCAGTAAAGCCACTAAGACACAAGGGGTTACTGGAAGAATTAGGCACAGAAACATTAATAATGAGCAGGAAGAGGAAAGAGTAATCAGAAGGACAGTTGATAGCAATTGACATTGCATTTAAACTTTTGCAGATTAAAGTTGACTGGAAAGTATAGAGCTGGGAGGGAATTCCACAAGCAAGAAGTATGAGAAAAGAAACTGTTAGCATAGAACTTATGGTGATATCTACCCAGCTTAACTGTAAATTGATGAGATCTCAATGCCAGTCTTGTATGTTGCTTAAATTCATAAAGTCTAGGTATCATAGTGAAGAGCTCATCCAAACAATTACCATGAAAGTATTTATAGAAAAGGCAAAGAGAGGCAACCTTACAGTGGTGGGAAAGTGACTGAAGACAAGCCACCAGATCAGGACCAATAATATTGCTGATTCTTCTTTGGATTTTATCAAGGAGCTCAAGGTAAACAGCAGGGGCACTGGGCAGTATGTGGCAGCAATATTCTAAGCATGGACGAATGGTAGACTTAAAGATATTCTGGAGAGAAAAATTGTCTCCACATCACACAGTGAACCAACTTTCTTGACAGTTGACCTAGCAATGGATTCAAGGTATCAAAAATTCCTGAAAGAATTCAGTGATCAAAACTGGAATAACCTTTTATCATAAAATACACAATGAAAAGTCACATGAAGTTAAAGAAAGCTAAGAAAGTACTTTGTTTAAATTAAGGCATCATGATTTTTTCCTTTTGTTTTAAATAAAAGGGAAACTTTTAGATCAATCTCAATGAAAGCAAAAAACATATTTCTTCTCACAGAAAAAGAAATTCTAAAAGTAAAACTTAAGCAGTCTTTTTATATATAACTTACAGCATGTTCCAAGTAACAAATTACACTATGAAGAAAAGCAAAGATATTTAATGGAAAAAATATAGAAAATATATATAAAAAAATACAGTGAGAAATTATAGAAAAAAACCCAGAACAAAGATATTCAATAAAAAATCAGTATATTTTCAAACACATTTGCACACATGTTCATCTTAAAAAACAGGTTATTCAATAAAAGCAATTGCAACTCTAAGGACTGCTTTAATATGAACTCATTAGTAACTGTGTGCTCAATTCAGATGGTTCTCTTTCATGTTGACCATCATGATGGTAGACTGCAACATCATTTGGATTGCAGAGCCATTGGTTGCTCTTCCTCATAACTACAATCCGTAGTAGTCTAGGCCATTCAAATCAGAGAGATACAAGAGTAATAGGTACAGCCTTCCATGGGCCGAGCCCACAATCCAAGCTTGACCACTATAACCAGCACCTCATTGTAGGTGTTGACATTGACCCTGAAACCCTGCAGGAAGAAGTGAGCTGTTATGACATGGTCTTTGTTGCTTATGACTTTCAGAACCATCCCACACAATAGGAATTTGTATGCATCAACATGGTTGCCACCTGTTATTTCTTCTATTCACCTGACAACTTTCAAGAATCTCATTATCTAAGTCATTGTAGCTGGCAGCTGGCACCACAAGAACACTCTGCTTTTTAAATTCATGTGTCAAATTGTATATTGCCATGTTAATTCTCTCAATATGTCAGAAAGAAAAATTTGGCAAATGTTATATAATATTTACATTAGATAATTTTCCATCTATGGCTTGCTAAATATAGTGACAATCTTTATTTGTGCACACAGGTCATTTTATATCGCACCCCCTCCAAGGGGACCACTACAATATATATATATGTAAGTGGAAAATTACTCATCATAATTATTCAAAAATTAATATCAAATATACTAATATCAAATTTTCCCTTTTAATCGTAGTAAATACTTTGTAATAAGTATTACTAGCCACGTGAGAAGTTCTTTAATCTTCTACTTTAACCATTAAGCTAAGACTAGTATGATTACTTGTCTATTATTATTATATTGTTTTCAGTTTGCTATAATTTTTAACCAAGCATCTTGAATAAAAGTTTTGATTTACTTCCCTTTAATTTACAAAGTAGCGATTACTTCCCCTTTACTGTCACGTGATTGTTTTGCCGTACCAAAATAATTGAACATCGCATATCGTTTGTTTTTCTAGTTTTTAATCTTTTAAGAAATTGAAAATGTCAAAAAACAAAAGTTCTGGCAGTGATCTGAAACAAGAGGATGTCTTACAAGCTGTTGTTTTGGCTGATTCCTTTGATTTTAGATTCAGCCCTATTACACGTTCTGCACCTCGGGTACTTAAACTTCTCCTATCTTATTTTTTCTTTGTATTTTTACACTTAGTTGGTTTCCCCACTCTCGCTTTTTTGCCACATGTTGTGAATATAGAGTTACTTTCCACTTTTTTATTTTATTCTGTGTCAAAACTTACGTCATCATAATAAAGAGTGTTTTAAAAAATTGGTTATATTTTAACTTTTATGTCACCGTATGTTAAAAAAGTAAAACAAAACAAGAAAATATTGTCATTGATTTTTTTTTTTTAAATTAGTTCTAGTTTTTCATTTTTATCGTGATTTTTTTATGTAAATATTTTAAAAAAGTATAGATTTTTACATGAAAATAAATTATGCCATCAATAAGTTCAAATTTAAGTTTGAACTTATTCATAGCGCCGAGTGATAGTTTCTTCTTCCCACGTGAAAGTAAGTTTGAGAAGAAAATGCCATGACTTTTTTTAAGCAAACATGCAGATTATCTTTTTAATTTTGAGTATTCCTTATGACATATTTTTCCTTTCATTCATTAATATTGCATATTGAACAGTTTATTGCAGAAATATTGAACTTCTGCTCAAACAAAATCAACTCCTTTTTTTTTTTAATTTTTTTAACTGAGTTTAAAAATAAACCGATTTTCATAAATATACATTGCAAATAGAAAAAGTTTGTACGAAAATTTCTTTTAACAGTTTTAACTCGTCTTCAAAGATAAGTTGAATCATATGATAAATCTCAAAAGAATTAATTAATTTTCTAGCCATGATCTCTAAAAAGTGCTTACACAAAAGTCGAAATCTGATTTTTCTTAGAAAATTTTATGAACTATTACTTTTTTACTGTATTACATCACTTTCTTTTCTTTTTTGCTTCATCATATTCATTCATTCATTAACAAATATTAATTAATTTTTTAAAGCTTAAGACTACAAAACTACTTTATTTAACAATTTTTGTATCATGTGATTCATCATCAGAACTGTTTTGACTTGAAGGTACATGTATGTGAAAATCCGTGATTTTTCACCTTCAGCATGGCTACTCTTTTCCAAAGCATGTTCATCTGCTCAAGTTCATTTTTCTTTTTTCTTTTTCTTCAACACCCACAATTCCAACATGTGGTTTATACTGCAACTATTCCGAGCAGTTTAAGTATACGCTCCACTAGGGACACATGCGGTTTTGAATTCAGAGTTGTCTTTTTCCTATAATTGGTTGTCGACCACGGCTAGAGAGTCCAGTCTACCCTACTAAAACTGAAGAAGATTCAAGAAGATGCATTCGTACTTTTCCCAAGAGTATTTATGCGAAAGTGAATATAACGATCTCTACCGGTATTCGAACTCGGCTCACCGATTTCTCGTTCCGAGCCACTAACCATTGCACAACATGCACATCCATTTTTGCACTACCTATGATCGAAAATTCTTTGTGGATTTATTTATTTTACTTACACGCACACACATGAAAGGGAGATAACTTTCTAGTAGCCTGTTCCTATAAAGCTGTTTTAAAATCCAAAATATCTGACTTAGTAATCTGTACGCACACTCAAGCGGGACATTGCACAAGCCCGAGTTTATAGTTAGATTCTCACGCATGTATGATATCAGAGTAAAAAATTGTTCAACTCTTTCAGGACACCATAGTACCAGGGATTAACCCTATTCCCCACCTTTGGGAGAGATATTATTTGGAGCTGAATTTCTAAATAACAACTTAATTCTTCCTAATAGCAGTTAAAAAATTTGAAAAATTGGTTTGATTACTCCCTGAAAGGACACTATTTTCTGAAATACTCTATTATTATTATTATTCATAATGAATATATAATGGGCACATATCCAGGTAAGTTTCTTTGGGGAGGGTTTTGAAATAAAATAAATTGTCCCTCATCGATGTAAAACAAATAAACATAATAATTATAGCATAATATTGGGGTTTGAATAAATGAAACCAGAGACCACCCGAAATGCAACATGCAGGAACATGGTTGATTTTGCAGTTAATTTTTTTTATGAATAGTTTGTGAATCACTGTGCATTAATGCTTCTAACTTTCTTGTCATTTTAAATCAGAAAATTCATGTTTATATGACTCAGCAAATTCCAACACTCAGTTGATAAAGGATTAAGAATTGAAATGTTCCTACATTGAGAAATGATAACCAGAGATGAAATACAAGATATGCTATGACTAGCCAATTAAATTGCTGATGAACTTACGAAAAGAAAAATATGTCATCTTTCAAAACACTTCAGCATACAGTAAGCCTCAAAGTAGTTTCAATGCATACATATACAAATTCTCCTTAAAGAACAATTTAATTGTATCCTGCAATTTTAGATTTGTATGGACACAAAGAAAAGAAAAATGAGAAAAGCTATCAATATATATTCATGTCTCTGAATGTTAAGTGCGAGTTGTTCCTCATTAGTAATAGCCTTTTTGGAGTTTGTTTAGATAGGTGGCATTGGATTCTCTCTTTTTTTTTTTTTTTTTTATGAATATAAATAGAATACTTGTATAAGATTTATCAGAATTCAAGTTTGAGGATCTTTAAAGATATCCATAGGATACAGTTTATTATATATGTGTGTGCATTCTATACTACAAGGCTTATGGCTATATCATGTTGAAACACTGGTTCTCATGCAATCACTGAAGTTAAACAATATCAAGCCTGGTCGGTACCTAGATGCGTGACTGCTTGGAAATATCAGGTGCTGTAAGCTTAGATGTGTGGGTGGTGTAATGCTTGGAATTAGAAATCAGAGAGCTATGTTCCAATTCCAGTTGGGTTCATTATATTCACTTATGCACAAATACTATTATGGAAGGTGTTATGAATTTAAAAGTAATTCAAAAACAGCAAGAAGACAAGGCAGCAATAACTTTAACCTTAAGAAAGGCTTTTATTCAAGAAAAGAAACTGAGCCAAATGGCACAATCGGTGTCTCTCCACATAACCCCCTCCCCAAAATACAGCAGAATTTATAAAAGAAAATGTATATTCCTTTGCATACAATAAATTTACATACAAAGCACAAAAGAAGAGTTCATTTCATAATGCTCTACCCTCCTGCAGGAAGGAGAATGCTTTACTCGTATAACAAAATCTTCATACTTTCTTGGTACCTTTTGTGTTCTTGAAGACTTTCATAGAACATTACCACCTTTGGGACTAACCTGAAATTGATTAGAGGCTGGTATACTATCATAAAGACAGACCTTGAATTATCATGCTGGGGCATTGTTGAAGTGAGTACATCGGGACCGCCTGAATTCTCAGGACTATGTTGGATATTCGGGATACTTATTCTCCCGTTCAATTCAGTGGATGAACAAGGTGCCAGGTCTTGAAGAGATACTGTGGACTCTTGTCCATCAGGGTACCTTACATTTGCATATTATACAGGATTTATGTCAAGCAATTCCACCCTATTGTCAAAATTATCATTTTACTTAAACAGGCAAAGTTCCTCAGGAGTACAGGTCTGGGAACAAGTCATGATGGTAAAGATGAGCCAACTGAAGATAGCTGAGGAAAATTGAAGAACCTTTCATGTGGTGTAGTATTGGTAGATGTTGACAGTAGGGACCAAGGAGAATGGAGAGCATTTGGTAGGACTATTTCCCAAAGTTTAGGTCTTTATTGTATGTTTTTCAAACCAGGCGAATATTTCTCCAAAATAAGTCCATTATACCGTTCAACTTGTGAATTGCCTGTTGGGTGGTATGGAGTAGAAGTGCTTGAGTACTTTTAACCAGACTTTTCATGTGTATTCAGATTAGCTGTCAAATTTTATACACGTCTCTCTTTCAATCATAAGTATTTTTAAGATTAAAAACATTTTTTTCATATATAAAAAGAATTATTCTGTTTATTTTGTCTGGAAATGTGATAGGTTTATGGCCACATCATGTGGAAACACCAGTTCCTGAATGGTCACCAAAATTAAGCAACATTGAAGCTTGTCAGTACCTTGATGAGTGACCACTTGCAAATACCAAGCTTTGATGGGCAGGTGATGTAATGGATAATTGCTTGGAATTGTTAATCATAGAGCCAAGGTCCAATTCCCACTGAGTTTGTTATATTCAGTTACATGCAAATACCCTTGGGAAAGGTATAAATTCACCTCCTCACTCAGCTATGGGTTAATTAGAAAGACTTGTATCACTATCCCCCCCCCAAATTCTTACAATCTTAAGGTATTTTCTGGTTTTAACTAACATGCAAAGGGTTGATAAGTCATAAAAAATGAATAAATCAGTCAAACAAGCAATCAGGGTTCCATGGTTATCATCTACCTGGATATTAAAATAGCTAATGAGGATGTATCATCATTCATTGGGAATAAGTGACAACAAGTCCCTACCACCTCTCTACTTTATTAATTAAGATGTCATCAGTAACATAATTAGTTTATCAAAGAATGAACAGCACAGGGAACAAATAACAACAAACCACAAGTACAAGTCTCTTCTCCACACCCTGTTACATCTGTCCAGGCAGTGAAAGATGCATGCTAAATTTTAACTTTTAAATACATTAATTTATTAAATTTCAATATCTGACTATAATTTTTTTTATTTTAACATTAAAAGCTAACAAAGCTGTCTGGGGACTGGAATTTAATATCTTCTAGTGACTAGATAGCCTCTGTCAGCTTTTAATGTTGAAATAAAAATGTATTTTCATAGCTAATATTGAAATTGAACACATTTATGACAGGCTGTTGAAAAGGAAGTTCTTCCAAAAAGATTCTAAACATTTGGTCAGATTTCCAGAAGTGTGTCAAGTTGAGATCTTTTCTGTAACCCTTTCTGGTGCCCAGACATTGGAATTTAGCATATTTTAGTGCTTGCACAATCCCTGTCAGCATTTAATCACCCTCTAAAAGTAGTTTCTATATTATTCCAATTTTGCTAATTAATTTTTTTTGTGAGGGATTTGTCAGCTGCTTAAAGACAGACAAATAAGTTGTAAGTTATATTTTTGTTTCAAATTAAATCGTGAGAAATCATTTTGTTTCATAATTGCTAATTTCTGTAACCTTAATATGAACATTAGTAATTTCTTCAAATAACTGAGAACAGCTAAATTCACAGTTGGTTTTGACTGGAAGCTGTTAAAGTAGGTACACAAATGACTTCTTTTCATTACAACAATTCTTATGGCTACTTGTAGACTAATGACTGTCTTCACTACTACATTTCAAGCATGAGGTTCCTGTGAAAAATATTGTGTACAGTTTACAAATCTAATTACTTTATCTTAAATGGGATTACATGTACAATTCCATTCTAGGGCAGGAAAATTGTATAACATGATTTTTATTCAAATGACTTTTCATTGAAAAACCTTTCTCTCAATATTACAAAAACTTATAAAAATGGAGATAAATTATTTCTGAACAACAGGCCAAAGCTATTGATGGGTGCACCAAGAAAGAAATCACAGCACTGCATTGAATGAATGGTTAAAAAAGATTACAACTGAATGTCTTGCTGTTAATGATCAAATAATTACCTCTCTGCAATCTATATTATATCCTTTATAAAACCCAAATTTATTTTAATGTTTTTAAAAACAAGAAAATTTAAATTTTATATTTAAATTAAAAAGTAATTCCAGTAAAAATCACGGTACCAAAAATTGTTACCATTTATTACTGTTAATCATTTTTGATTTTGACACACCAGGTTTCTTTCAAATCTTCCTTCTCCCAAAAGGTTGTTTAGTATGGGATCACATTCTAAACAACCTTTTTCTGTACAAAGAAACCCATTACAAAACTTTATCATTGGTGATAATTTCTAATCCATAGGTGATTTTACCACTTGTAAGTATTCCTATGTTGGATTATACATTGGAAGCCCTGGAAAATGCTGACTTTGATGAAGTGATAGTTTTTTGCAGCTATCATGCTAAAGATATTGAAAAACACCTTGAGTAAGTTCACATTTCCTTTTTTGTTTAAATAATTCTTTTATATATATATATATAAAAGTTGGTGTATATTGTATACAATAATGTATATTGGTGTGTTTTTTAATATGCTATTTCAGATTTTTTTAAGATCTTAATTAATTAACCAACTGTTGGTAAAATTTTCAGTCTATATGAGCAATATATCCTTAGTTAAAAAAAAAAAACAATATCAAGAATAACTTGTTCTTGGAGTGTCAAGTTTTACTATGCAAACAAAGAACAACACTTTTTTTATTTATAAACCAATCCAAAACATATTGGCCAAAGAAAGATATATTTGATTAACCCAATATCCCATATACCTGAATAATTATTTTTTTATTAATCTATTTATTAGTATGGGCATCTTGACATTTTATAACCTTCATCAGTCCTTCATTCATTGGTTTTAACTTTTCTGCTTTGTCAACTTTAACATTACTTTCTATTACTTCAATATTGTTTTCCCTTCTCATATGTATCTCTTTTAATGATGGACCCCAAATTTTCTGTTGGATTGATATTTGGAGAGCCATTCCATTAATTTAGCAGCTTTTGAAACAAGTAGGCAATAGTGTGGTATTCCAAACACTAACCCATCTCCTAAAAGATTTAGGCCAAAGAGATGTTGATGTTGTCTTGTAAGTTGAGTTGGTTGACTATTTTTCATGAAGGACAACCTAACTTCTAAATTATCATCAGCTCTATCTAATGTAGCTCTACATTCACCACTAGAAATTACTGTTGAGAAATCATTTGTCCTGTATTTTTTCATCCAACTCAAAGATTTCTCTTTGTGATGTTTACTTGAAGGTTTTTTGTTTTCATATCTTTAGCCAATGTTCATTTTGCAATTTTTCTCTCTGTTTACATTTGCAACACAAACTTCTTCAAATATTTTCTTGTTGGTCAATCTGCTTTTCTTGCTCATTATTAACATTTCAATTTTTCTATAATTTCTTTTGACAATATTCTTAAAGCCAGTTTTCTTTGTCTTTTTCTTGCTAAAATTCAAAATTTCAATTCTTCTTTTGATTTTGATTTATGATCTCTATTCAACTATTTCAAAATTTCCAACATTGTATTTGCAACATTCAATAATTTTATGTTGTTTCTCTTTTGGGGTTATTTCTTTTTTTATGATACATAGCAATCTTTATCTATCTGGAATTAAAACATTTTAATAACATACTATTGTATATGTTAGACCATAGAGTTTAGTGAGTACTTCCTCTCCATCAATCAAATAAAGTCTGAATTAGTTTTGTATATGCAATAAAAATCAATAGCATTACTGGTTGTCTATATTTCTGAGATGAGGTATTGTAATTATTTACATTGTTTGGACTATTGTCTTCATCTTTGTTGCCATATTCACAATGTTGTGCCCATTGTACACTCAGGCCTCCTTTAAGTGATTGGAATTTCCTCAAGGACACATAGCCCAGTGGATAAAAGCGTTGTTTGAACTGATCCAGTGACTTGACCCAAAGAGTTGTGAGTTCAATACCTGGCTACAGCAAAGGTGAACAAAAACTTATGAGTTAAAGGGAAATAACTGATACTGAGATATCTGGAAGAGGCATGGCATGCGGAACTAAAACAATCTAATCTGAAGGGTTCAGTTTAAAATTCCGATCACATGAATAAGGCCAGAGTGTACAATTCCCAAAATGTCATGAATATGGTAACAAAGATGAGGTTAAGTCCAAAGAATGTAAAATAGTGTAAGCATTATTGACCTTAGTATTAATTTTTATTGCTTATTACTTAGAATTCAATGACAGGTTTAGAGAATTGGTGATTGCCAGCAATTGAAAGTCTGGTTTTGTATTTTTACTGGAAATGGTATGAAATACTACTTGATATTTTTAAATCATATTTACATTTTAATATGTCTGTTCATAGCACGAGAAATAATTTTTCATTAATTTAGCACAGTTAATATTTTACAAGCATAAATTTTCTAAGCAGACACAATCACTAGTCTTTTAACCTTTATCCATCACTATGTAACTTTAAGTAAAAGTTTGTTTTGTCACTTCAATTTACTCTTAACTGTTGAACTATTACTGAATAATAAAGTATTGAATTCATGGTTGTGTTGTCAATGTCATGGTAACAGAAAATGATATCAACTTTATGAAACAATGGGGCTACTTCAGTTAAGAGGCTTTGAGAAAGAAAGCAGTTGAAGATAGAGTAATAACTATGAATAATGTGGAGGGATTAAAATAAACTTTAACATAAAGTATAGACATTGAAAGAAAATTAAGTTGAAATTTTTCAGCTGCTGCAACTTCATGTGTTGAATATTTATTTTATGAGAAAGCCCTTTATTTACTTCAAACTTCTTTCATAAATCCAAAGAATGAAGTGTTCTCAGGATATACTTGCTACTAGGACACAGCACTTTTGTCACATGCATTTGAAATTCAAGAGTCTAGCTAAGTTGCCATTATTTTAAATATATTTTAATGACTGCAGTTCACTTTTACTACTATAATTTTGGAATTGTAGTATATTTACACAAAACTTTAGTTTCAATGTTATCTCTCACATCCTTACTCTCATATTTGATTGTATCAGGTTTGGTACAAGACCACATTAATGTTTCACCTGGCAATGGTAATATTAGTTGTTTCTTTATAATGAAACATTTGACATTCGTTAACTGAGCAGACACAGCTTACTGTTGGTTGGAAATGATAAAATCTTTCTCTTAAAACTATATTTCACGAAAACAGGTTCCTCAAGTCCAGTAACTGTTATTGCTCTTTCCAGTATTGATGGGGGTTTCCTTCCTAACTTTTTGTTCAAATAATGTGGAACGTCAACATCTTGATTGTCATTATTTTCTCTTTGAATTACATGTGTTATTCATTTTAATTGTTGCTTCTGTTGAAAGTTCTCGAGTGATGTACTTTCTTCTATTATCTAGTAGAGGTCTTTGTTTTTGATTCTGTCATGCTAGTTCTTGAGGTTTGAAGAAGGATTGTCATTGCTGAGGCCAACACACTTCACTTGGTCAAAGCTGTTTTTAACCATCAATTTGAGAAAGCAGTTGTATGCAACCAACAGTTTAGCTAATTCTGAACAGGCTTGACACCATGCACAAGATCCATATGAATGTCTCAATCTGACAAGACAAGAATGCTAACCTCTGTGCTATTGTAGGAGTTGTGTTTGTGTTAGTTTTATATTTTATATGCAAATGTTTGTGTCTTATGTTTTTCCTTTGAGTCTTCAGCTTAACACAGTGGTTTATCATTTCTGTTTCAGACTCTGGCAGAAGAAAGCTTCATTCAACCTCATTGTATTGACTTTAAAAGGTTGTTTTTCTCTTGGTGATGCAATGAGGGACATTGACAATCGTAGTCTCTTGAGAAGTGACTTTCTCTTGTTATTTGGAGATCTAGTTACCAATTTGAAATTAGATGAACTTATTGAAGTTCACAAGTAAGTATTGTTGTCTATCACTTTGTAAGCCTTACGAGTTCATTAATAGCTGTTTTCTTGATAAATTCAGTCAATTGAGAAAATTTAAAACTGATAATAAATTTTAAGTTTTGTCAGAGAAATTAAATTTTTGAAAATAGTTTAATTTTTCTAAAATATAATTTTAAAAAGTCATGCCAAACTTGTTTTTCTTTAGATGAGGCAATTAAACAGATAAATTTATTCCTTATTAGAATTGTAATGGTTGAACAATAAAGCCATGAACTGTATATGTTGAGAATGTCTGTGTTATAAAGTTTATAACAACGTTGATAAATTAAATTTTAATTTTGATTAACTAGAATGTTTTCTTTAAGCAAAATTTATAAGGTGAGCAATGAGAAGCAAATTCATTATTGGCTTGTGTGGAGTAAAGAGCCATGGTCAAATGCAAAATAAGTAACTGTCTGACAAATAGAAGTGACAAAGTTTGCAATAAACAAGAAGAAAAGAACAGGGTAAAAAAATAATATAAAGCAAGCAAACAATACATGCAAGGCGTATTAACAGTAATAAGGCAAAGCAACACTAATATGGCAAAAAGGTCACAAAATAAAAATTGGAGTTGACAAAAGAGCAAGTTCAGACAAGCAAACATAGCGTTCTGACTTCAAGACAAAACAGATCAGGACTAAGTTTGATGAAACCGAGAACTGACCTATTCTATTGGCTAGGAAAAAATCCCAGCATGCATTTGTGTGTTTCTGCCTATAAAATCAGGAGGGGCAAGAGTTTTTCAGTCATTCCTAATCAGATTGGAATCAACAGCTTGTAAATTGAATCTATTCCTCAAATCATGACTGTTTTTCTCCATATTTCTCTGAAGAAATCTCTTTGCTATTTTGAACCTCTCCATTTATTTCCTGTGTTTATTTAAAGCTTCTAATACATTCTCAAAATACAAGGTACTTTATAATCTCCCAAACTTGTTAATTTAGATTAGGGGGAGGATATTCCATTCCTGACGTCTAACATATTTTGAATATGTTTGCTTAAAGTAGTATTTTCTACAGACACTTTCTTTTGGTAGTGGTAATTGTATCTTATCATTTGCATACATTTCCACAACAGGTTCATTATGAAAATGAATTTTGTTTAATGATTTTTATTGATATCATTCATTTTTGTAGAGCAAATCGACAAAAGGATAAATCTGCTGTGCTTACTATGGTGATGACAGAAGTGAATCCTTCTCATCCCAGTCGACATTATGACAATGATTATCTGGTGGTCGTTTCTCGAGATAATAACCGTGTCCGGCATTTCCAAAGATCTAGCCATGAATTTAAAATACCAAGTGTAAGTTGTTAGTTTATTCAATGTAAGGCTTGTATGCAAATTGTGTTCATATGTAAAAGTAGTCTTTTAGTGTTCTTTTTAAGTATGTAAAAATATTTGCATTTTTTAATACATTGTCTTAAAACTGCCATTTGTTCTATTAGCTTCTACTTATAAATTATATATTGAATAATTTTTCACCTTTATCACTCTGTATGCAACTTCATTTGTAGTACAAAAAGTTTATCCTGCCACTGAAGGTGACTGATTCCTCAACAATAGTGTGTTTAAATTTCATAGTTGTGTTGTCGTATCCTGCTATGGTAACAGAAAATAACTTTGAGTGAAATTAACAATAAAGTTATTGCAATTAAGAGACCTTGAAAAATAATGCAATGGAAAGGGAAGTAATATTAATAATGCAGAGTGCTAAAGGTTAAAAAAAAATAAATAAATGTTTTATTTACTTTTATCCCATCATTTTCTGACCTAATAAAAATATTATTTTATATATAGTAGGCAACTGATTAACTTGCCGGCTAAAGGTGGCACTCAGTTTAGTCAAAATTTAATCCTTTGGTGGTGTGACTGGAGTGACCTCTCCTGGGTGCAGACCTAGGCAATGGTATGTGGAGGCCATATTCTGCCCAGATCACATTTCTAAGCTATTATTGTAAGCCAATTTGCTCTTGACTTCTTCCAAAATATTTTATTTACTACCAGAAGTCCACAGTCTTGCCCAGGTTTATAAATACCTAAAATGTATCACATGAACTCACTATACTTTGAATGTATCAATTGGTTCAAAAAAACATTAGCAATCTTCAGTTAAACCAGGTATGTTCTGTCCTGGGTAAGATGATAAACCACATCTGACAGCAAGGTCTTTGATCAGGAGCTTTTGAAGAGCATGGAACCACCTCTTAACTGCTGGTGTTCCCAGGTCCATCCTGACCCGGGGTGGTAGCACCTGTCAAGGTCCCAGCTATGGGCAAATAGTTAACCCCTGCAAGGTGTCAAAACACTATGAAATTATAAAAATAGGTTTTAATACCAGCAATACATTTTTGAAAAAAAAAAAATGTTACCAGCAATACATTTTTGGAAAAAAATATTACCAGTAATAAGAATCTTGTCAGCATTAAATAACCCATCGAGGTGTTGATATGCCATAAGACAAACCAAACCAAACCAGGAATGTTGATTGTGAAAGAATTGTTATTTTCAAACAATTTAGAATCTAAGAATCAGTCCTATTAAGCTTTTATAACAATTTGCAGAAGTGTAAATGTAAATAAACTCAAATAATATAGAGTATAAGTGTTGTATATGTATTCTTTTTTAATCAGAAGTTTTTTTTAAATGTCATTTACATCTTTTATTCCTATTCCAAATTTTCCAATTTTGCATTAGTGCAAAGTGAACACAAATTATCTGGGTCAAAATTACTCTCCACTGGTATTTTTTTTAAAATAAATAATTACATAGACACATTTACAATTAGGGTGTTTGTGATTTATGTGCTGTCACTTAAAAATGTCCCTTTTGTAAGCAATATTAAAAGAATGGTGACAATATAAAAACAACACAAAAAAATAGTAAACAATTTTTTTCTTAACAGGCTGTAGCAAAAACTGAAGTCAACATTCTCTTTGGGCTTTTAGACTGTCATCTTTGCATCTGTTCACCTGTAATACCTCAAATGTTCATTGATGATTTTGACTTTCAAACCAGAGATGATTTAATCAAAGGAGTACTCTTAAATGAAGAAGTAAGTTTTTTACTCTTTATTTCTTCTTCATCTTTAAATTCAAAATTAACACAAGCTTTTTATGCTAATCAGTTTTTGTTTTTTTTTACATTTTCTTTTTTTTCTTAGATAATGGGTAAATCAATATATTTACATGTGCCTAACGAAGGATATGCATGTCGAGTGATCAATCCTCAATTATATTGTGCTGTCAGGTAAGATTCTTAACAGATTTTCAATTTTTTGGATACTGAAATTTCTTTTGAAATCTTTTGAAATTTGAATTCTATGGAAATAGGAACATGATTGATGACAACACTTGTTTTTAATTAGGATATAAAAGTTTCTTTTACTTTAGCAAGCCCATTCCAGCAAATTAAGTTTTTTTTCAGCTAGAAAGAAAAATGTCCTTTTGGTAGACTTATCTGAAATTGATAACTAGGAGGGCTTGCTGATTGGTTAAACTAAGACTGAAGTGACACACTAAATGGGAGTACATGAACACCTTTCTAATAATTAAATAAAGTTTAAGTTTCATTAATTCTTGTTTAATAGAAATGAAAATCCCAAGCTATTCCACCCCATATAAGAATTTCTTTCCTGCTTTTTCTTTTTAAAAAAGAAAAAAAAGCCTCTTACCTTTTGACCAGCAAGTGAACTTGTACAAGAAAAAAAAAAAAAAAAAAAAGCATAAAAATTCATATTCCACTGGCAGCTTCTTCTTTTTATCAAAATAGTAAACTAGCTAGGAAGCAAGTGAAAATTATTAAGAAAGTATCAAATTTGCAGCCAATTTCTCTTTCTTTATTTTTTTCTTTTTTTTCCTTGAAAGAAAAAAAAAGGCAATTAAATAACATTACTCATTACTAAACCGATCACTCAAAGAAACAAAACTTCAATTAGTAGTTCTAGTTTAATTTTACACTATTACAAAAATCTTTTTTATCAGTTAGATTTAAATTTGATTTGGCTTATTTTGACTGAGAAGACTACAAAAGAGTCACTTTAGTTAAATAGGAAGTAGATTAATTAACAATAAAACAATTGAATGCAAAATGGTTTATTAGCAATGTAAAATGAATTCATTTGTAGACTTATCTGTTGATGAACATATTTGAAGAGGATATTTCATTTTGGGACCAAATAATGACAAATACTTATAATTTGAAAGCGTTAAGTGTTTTACTTTGATCATATCTTTTTGTTTAATTGTATACCATTTAATGTGCAAAAGTATAAGATCTATCCAGAAAGTATTCAGGTATTTTATATTAATAAAAAAAAATAACCAACTTATGGTGCCTTAGTCTCAATCCTAGTATTTCCCTTTGAACCTTGGACACATTCCAGCATCCTTTTCACTTTTCCAAACAGTTACCAAAATCCTCATTATATTCTCCATAATCTCATCTAGGCTCTGAAATTTTCTTCCTTTCAATGATCATTTTAGATTTGAGAAAAGCTAGAAGTTGCTAGGAGTGAAATCTGAATGTGTAGGGATGGGAAGATACTGTGGAATCCCAAGATCTTTTAAATCTCACATTGTCAATTACCAATTTCCCTTAATTGTAGCCAACATTTGGCATATTGGGAGTGTTCTGCTTTGTAGAATAATTGACCATGGTTAAGTGTAATTAAGAAATAACAAAAATATGGCAGATGACATCAAGAATTAGTCTATTTTATTGGTTAGGAAGCAATCCTGGCATGCATCTGTAAGTTTTGTCTGTGAATTTAGGGAGGGGAGATTTCTTAGCAGTCATTCCAGAAGAAATTGGAAGCAATAATGCTCATCAAAAATATTTAATTCTTGATTTCTTAAAAAAATTTTATTTTACAGTTAATTAAATTATTATGTAAATATTTAATTTATGACTTGTTAAAATGCATCCTGGGTAAGGCGATAAACTACATCCAACAGCAAGGCCTCTGATCAGGAGGCTTTGAGGAGCGTAGAACCACCTCTTAATTGCTGGTGTTCCCAGGTCCACCCTGACCCAGGGTGGTAGCACCTGTTAGGGTTCCAGCTATGGGCAAATAGTTGACACCCAGACTGGGGTCAAAACACTATGAAAGTGTAAAAATAGGTTTTAATACATACCAGAAAAAAAAGTTATTACCAGCAATACATTTTTAGAAAAAGATATTACCAACTATAGATTATTTTGAAAGAAATAAAAAATTTGTCGGCATTAAATAACCCATTGAGGTTGATATGCCGTAAAACAAACCAAACCAAAACTTGTTAAAATGTTTGTTTTACTGCCAATAAAAATTCTAATCAAAACAATTTAAAACATTCCAACCATAAGTTTGGTGAATTTTTCAGTTTAAGCATGGCCAATTACTCCACAAGTGTAATTGGCCATGCTTAAGTGTGACTGAAAAAATTCACCAAACAGAATTGACAAAGTTTGTCAATAAACAATTAGAAAAGGATGAAAAAGGACAGGGCAAGACAATATTAAGCAAACAATATATATGCAAGTTAAAATTGGGCAAAGCAACAGCAATATTGCAAAAAGTTCACAAAGAATTGTGTTCACATGCAAAAGGGATACAGTCTAGTGTTTATAGCACATCCTAACTCCAAGACAAGAAAGAACAAAAATATGGCAGATGAGACTGATGATTGGTCCATTTTTATTGGTTAGGAAGAAATCCCAGCATGCATCTATAGGATTTGTCTGTAAATTTGGGGAGGGGATGTTCTTAGCAGTCACTCCTGTAGAGATTGGAACCAACATGCTTATTGAAGGCCTTCTAGAAAATGGATTCTTCTCAACAAATTCCCATCTAAGTTTGAAGTACCAATATTTTTACTTGGGCTCTGCTTGCTGAGTCCTCTCCAAAAGTCTTTATCATTTGATCAGATTCTATGGATGAAGACTTCAAGCCAAACTTGGTGCATATTTGCTGTGAATGTGACATTCATATAATAAAGCTCAATTAACAGTTGGCACATGTAGAGCAAAATACCTTTTACTTGGTTGTCAAGTTACATCAAGTTTGTGCAACCTTTTCTTGACAAATTAAAAATAGGTCTCATGCTTTCTGGTCAGACTTTGTAAACTAGCACCCATTCTTCTCAATTTCTTTATAGCTTAGGAATACATTAAAACAAAAAAGAAATTCAATAAGTTGTTACAGGGGGTGCTGAAAAGTTCTCACCTCAACCTATTTTCCCGAACATGCATCTTTAGTTTCTTAAGAGGTTCTTGGTTCAACTGAGAAATTTTCAGCAAGCCTTGTATAAACATTTGACTTCTGAAAGTAAAATGAATTTCTATTCTAATTAAAACTTTTTCCCCTTTCAAAATAACTGTAAAATAATCAAAACATTATTTATTTTGATAGTAAAGATTTCTATTCTACCTGGTCTTTCATTACTGAAATTATTGATTGCGTTTTTTTTTGTTTTGATTCCAGTCTTGATATCTTGAGGAGGTGGTCATACCCTTATGTTCCAGATTTATTTATGCCAACATTAACTAGCAATAAAGAAATATATCCAGTTTCTTATCGTAGCAACAACGTTTACCAAGCTAAAAATGTAGTTTTAGAAAGGTAAGGAATCTTCTTTTTTTATTTTAAATGATGTTCATTGATTCATTTATCATTTAGTGCTGAACAAAAAGAAAAATACCTTTGTGGGTTTACATTGTTTAATTTGAATCTAATTTTTTTTTTTTTACTTTTTTTTTCCCCAGAGGTTGCAAGCTCTTAAAAAATGTATTTGTTGGTCAGAATACAAATATTGATAGTGGTTCTGTGATAAGTGATTCTGTGATTGGAAATAACTGCATTATTGGTGAGTTTATCTTTATAACCATTAATATTATAATTACAGGGTGCCTCAGTCTTGTGAGGAGATTTGCATGAATTTAGTAAAAAGATGCATAGCCCATGAAAGAAAAGGTTTCTTTGAAAATAAATTGGCACAAATAAACTTGAGAATCCTTTTATCACACCTATTAAGTGAACCCACCATTATCATTATTGGCTGCTTCAGTACAGGGTTGGAAACATTGACCTCTGTCCTGACTATGCCCTGTGTGTTGTAGTCCAGTGGATTATGATCTGGTGAGCTAGGAGACTATGTTTTCAGGAGAACATGATCATGGAAATTGTCTTACATCCATACTAGAATTGTCTTAGCCTTATGAAATGGTACAGAATCTTCTTGGAAGGTAGACATTCTTCCATTGCATACGCTGTCTATCCAAAGCTTCACAGCCCTCTCCATCACTTCAGCATTCATTCTTAAGCCTTGAGGAAAGAAGAGGCATGACATCTCCCTCATTGACAAATCCCAGAACCATTGTTCTTACTGGGAAATTTGTATGCATGGTCCTTGGAACCTCAGTCAGATCTCTGCATCACTATATGTTGTTCATTTGGTTTACCTTTTAGTCTTGATCAAAGTTTTTCTCATCAGAAAAAAAACAAAGCATTCCAGTCTTTTGATGTTTTAGTTTGATCAAACAATTCTCTCTTGTCTTTTCTGGCATAAACTGACCTATCTGCATCACATACAGCTTGTACTGGATGTCTTCATTCACAACTCTTTGGATGAATCCACTCTGACACCTTGAGGTCCTTTGCAATGACTGTCTTTCCAGGCCTCTTATCGATTATTTTCTACACCTTTCATACAAAGCTAGATGTTCTGATTGTATTAGGAAACTTAGCCTACAATTTGCATTTAGCTGCTGCTATTGGACCCCATTAGCAGTTTCAAGTGTCTTTCAAATTTTGATAACAAAAGATCAAGAAGTGGACTGTCTCTGTATCACTATGTTGCACTTCTTAAGCAATGACTATAGTGTGCCTTTTCATTGGCCAATCCAACTTGATGTCTGACATTATTCATCTGAAAAGATAAAATAATAAATTAAGACCTCTTGATAGACATGTCCTCAAAAACCTGGCACACCCAACTTATTCAACATTGTGATTAATTCAAGAATTTTATTGAAAGAAATAAAATATTTTTTCCTTACTATTCCTTTAATATGTGTCTTTTCTCCTATTGTCTTTTTCTCCTATATATATATATATATATATATATATATATATATATATATATATATATATATATATATATATATAATTTTGAAAAACAAAAAAAATCCATAAATGTAGTTAAAATGAAATTTTAACTACATTTATGGATTTTTGTTTGTTTTTCAAAATTTCTACATTCTGTCGGATTTATATCCATTTACACTTGCTTATATATATATATATATATATATAATGGTTTCATAATCCTGTAACAGACAAAACCAGAAAAATAAACACAAACTTTTTTAAAAATATAGAATTTGATATAAGCCTAAAAACAGACCTAAAAGAAGTAGATTTCCTCAATGTCATACTCAACCTAAGAAAATGTACATATCAATCATATAGAAAACCCAACGGCAAGCCTCTTTAAATACACACATCTTCCAACTAGCTGCCAACATTAATCAAGCAGATCCCACAATCAGTTAACTGTAGGTTACCTAATAATTCTAATGAAACTATCTTCAATGAAGCCAAATAAGAAATATGTAATGGCTTAAAAAGATATTAGATTTTCAGTGACACTCACATACACACAGTGCAAAAAAAGAGCCAACAGTACCATACAACAAAAACATAAAAATAAACATAGGAAAAATATTCATTAAACTCCTCCAGAAACAGTTCTCCCACCAAGCACTCTCCACATGATATTCAACCAAAACACAGTAAAAATCAGCTACAATTGCACCAAGAACATGACACTATTATTATTTGTGTCATGTTCAAATCATTTACATAAACCAATCCCACCTGTACCTGCATGATTTTCCCTTAGATGGCAATTTTCCTGCAAAGCAATATAATTCATCTATCGCACTTCTCACTTATGGAACTCTTTTCTTGCTCCTGAGTCAACTTTGACCTTCAAAAATTTAAATGCAATGTCCTGTCTTCTTAATTCATGTTCTTTTATTGTTCTCATTCCTTAACGGTAGAGATTTTTTTTTCTCATATTCTCTAACACTCAGTAAACCTTTGCATCTTAGTGGCTTTATTGTCTTACTTGTAATGAAATGATTTTAAAAAAGATATACCAAGCCATTGTAAAAACAGCAGATAACAAAGAAAAAATATATGTGGCAGTAACTGAAGGACCTTAGAAACTATGCACATGAAACATCCTTACAGTTATATTTTTGTTTTGCTAGGATTTTATATAAATTATTTTATTTCTATGATAAAGAAGTTTTCAATTATTCTGAATATGTACTTGTTTTATTTTACAGTTGAATAATGGAAATCCTTATTTGCACTTGAAAATAGTAAAAACTTCTTTAACAAGTTATTACTCCCTCTCCTATGCTTCGTCTATTTCCTCATATTCACACTTTGAGTTGCATTAAAATGAAGAAATGCATTTTTAATTTATTTGAGCAGTTCAATTGCTTATTTTAAAATACCCACCTCCCACCAACAGAAAAAAGATAAAACTATTTCATTTTAAGGTTATCTGTTCTGTTTGTCTTTATCATATTTGTATCAAAGTAACTAATATTTGATTATTTCTTTTTAATTATCATTTTTCTCCTCTCTTTTACAGGGAAGAATGTAGAAATCACAGGTGCATATTTATGGGATAATGTTAAGATCTCTGACAGTTGTATTATTCATAGATCCATCCTGTGTAGCAACACTGAACTGAAGTCTAAAGTAACTATAAAAGATAATTGTATTCTTTCTTGGGGAGTAAGTAACTTTTCTTTATTTTTACTATATGCTCTTTTTTGCAAAACAAAAATACAGGAGAAATAATTTTTACTTGAGTTTACATTCAAAATTTTGATTACAATTCTTATTTGTGTATAAATCTGGTTGTTGAGAAGTTGAGACTGGAGTTAAATTTGGTGTAGATTTTTATAACATGTGAAACTGCACAAGATAAGAAATTTTCAAATGATAAATATAAAATATTAAAAGTCATGAAGTGTGAGTGCATTATCATAAGTCAACAAATTTGATAGTAGTACATAGAATATTTAATGAATTATTATTCTCCATTCTGTACAAAATTCAAAATCAATGAGCAGTTATTGAATAAAGTTACCAAATAGTAACAAACTTTGGCAATCCTTAACCTTTGTTCCTGCCAAAAAAATGATGTGTCAAAAGGATGTTATTTTTTCCTTGACACTGTTATTACTTTAACTACTTTCATTCCTAAGCAATGTTTATTGTTTTAAAAAGCAATGATTAAAATTGTAATAAAATTTTTGTTGTAGTAAAAAACAAAAATCACTGTAAACTTACAGTAGCAATAAACACCTGCAATAGGTTTCTTCTGTCTCTCATCTACAACACTTGTAGCCAAATCACAGTCCAACAGGCAATGTAGAAACAACAAAATGGGGTCACAAATCCAACCTTCACTTCTCACCAGCAAAAACACATGTTTGACCACTAAGATTAGAAACATACTAAGACTGAAATATTTCGCATATTTTACTTTCACTATTAATCAGAGCTTCATTTTTTTTTTTTTTAAATCTTTTGGTCAACTATAGCATGTTTAATAGCACAAAGTTTTAAAATTCTATTCAACAAAAATGTCAGAATATTTTATGTATCCAAGATCAATTAAGATGAATCTACATGCATAAGACTTGACAGTTTTATTGTTAGTTGCAAAATGATTAGATTTTATATTTCTTGTCTTGATTCATCATGGTTGAAGTGAGTAGCCATGATCAAATGTTAAAAAATAAAAACAGAACTATCCAACAAACAGAATTAACAAAGTTTGCAATAAAAAGGAATTGGGCAAAAATAAAATATCAAGCAAGTAAGAAAACAATATATGCAAGGCAAATTAACAGTAAGAAGGCAAAAAGTTCACAAACTAAGAATTGGGGTTGACACGCAAAAGCAAGTTTGGACAAGGCAAATTGGGACTGAGTCATATCAAACTGCAAACCAGCCTATTATTGGCTAAGAAAAAAAATCCCTGTATGCATTTGTGTGCTTTTGCCTACAAAATGGGAGGGGCAAGTGTTCTGCAATCATTCCCACCATGATTGGTCATTCTCTATTCAAGAGTCACTCCTAACACAGTGATTTTTTTCTTTTATTGGAATATTCCATTTCCTGATAGACAAGTCCATTTTCATCTACATATTGTCCAGTCTTGTACTATTTTTTTTGTCTTTGTGGAATATCTTTGTGTTTCTTGTGAACTTTTTTGTTATTTGTGCTGGTGAGGAAACCCCTTTCATTATGGTGGAGTCTCCCCCACAGCAGTTGGCATCAGCACCCACTGGAATGTCAGCATGGGCTGCTAGCAGGCCAATGAAAAAGAACCTGGAGGAATACGTGGTGCTCCAGGAAAGTTATGTGCCAAAGGAAATGAATTCTTGACCATCCCCGAGTCCCTAGACACAGTTACCACCCAGACAATTTCTATTCTAATGATCAATGTGGCAACACAGCAGCTTCTTGGCATCATCAAGAATAACAACCCTTCCAAGGCAAAAAAGAAGAGACATTTCTCCAGAGAGTAGAAGATCTGTCAAATTGACAAGCAAGCCCTTGAGACGGACCTATCCCCTGGATTGGTCACCCTAATAAGAAACATGGGTGCAAACCTAAATGTCTGGTGGGGGGTGAAGGACACATTTCCTAAAGTAATTGAGATTGCCAGAACTGAAAAAGATGTCATGAATGTGCTCAGAGGTGTGGGGGGGGGGTCATGGTGCTTCTTCACCTCTCTCTATATAAGGCAATGAAATTAACCTTCCTAATGGATGTTGGCAGGATTGTCGCAAACAGTCGAATTACATCCGATATTGGCCTGGCAGTCTGGGACAATCTGTTGGTGGCCCAACTCCTGCAGATTTCCATCTAGTCTACCTCTAAAGATATAAACTTGAATTATGTCTATCAAGTTAGCCAGTTTAAATTATCTCTTGTCCTTTGGTGTAGATGTGGGATGTGATCCAGGAGACACTTTGTTTGCAATGTTGATGTTCGAGTACTGTCTAGTGACTTTGTCTTCTATTCAGCATACTGGAAGCAGCTGACCAAAGGTGTTTCCTTGATGGTTAAATGCATTCTGTGTGCGTAGGTGGACCATGTCCATATCAATGCGGGAGTGGGGGTCAGTTGATTGTGGCTAATATTACTGTGAACAATAGTTCATTTTGGATCATTGTGGTTTATGCGCCCAATGATCAGAGAGAGTATGTCTCCTTTCTCCATTAGTTGGGGCCATTCCTGGTGGATTCGTCACACTTAGTCTTAATGGAGGACTAGAATGCCATCCTGGACCCCAAGATAGATAGGGGGTGGGGAGCTAGCAGAAGGTTGGGCAATCGTAGCTTCGTTGATCTGATCGGTGAGTTTGAGTTCATCAATAGATACCGGGTTGATCATCCGGGTGGGAGATATGGACGTGGGCCCTTAAATGGCCGTTTACCCAGGTAGCCAGCTACTTGGATAGAATGTTAGTGAGAAGGGTGAATCTAGGTTTCTAGATTGTCCCACACAAAATTGCACAAGGAAGACATATGTTGAGGTTCCAATTGTTACATTCAGAAGGTCAAGACCCTGGTGGGACAAATATGCGAGGCGTTTCAGCAGCATTTTGAGAGCCATTTTACCAAGAAGCCTGTTCTCTGTGATGACGAGTTTCATAGCTATTTGGCTGACTTTCCTTGGCTTGAGCCGACAGAAGTGAGGTTGAGATTACAGAGGGCAAAGTTCACTTGACATTGAAGAGGCAAGTCTTTAGGACATAATGGGCTGCCCTACAAATTGTACTTGAGGCTGTCACACAGCAATTTTAACTGTTGTGTTTAACAACTGATTCTGACAGGGGTCCATCGCTGACCGGATCTCAAGAGGTGTGATCATGTGTTTAGCAGAGTTATGGGCCTATAGCCATCTAAATCCTTCCCACCACTCTTACCCTTTTTTAACAGCATGATCACACCTCTTGAGATCCGGTCAGGGATGGACCCCTGTCAGAATCAGTTGTTAAACACAACAGTCAAAATTGACTTGTGCCACAGCAACATTGAGGTGGTACTGAAGGTGCTTGAACAGTGCAAAAAGGGGATGAGGGCCAAGATTAAAACACAAGTCTTCTGGCTAGTGGTTAGGTGCCTGGAAGGAGGTAGTGTTTCAGGGGCCCTTTATTTCAAGAGACGGATCTGTACACATTCTTGGAGTGTGGTTTGGGCCCAGTCTCAATCTGAAGAAGAATTGGTTTGAAGTACAGGCAAAGGTCAGAGTGGCACTCTAGTCTTGGCTTCTATGGAGGTTTTTCTGTAAAGAGTGGGTCTGAAGCATGTACCACTTATGTCTTTCCTCTTATCCTTTATCGATTGGTTGTACTTCCTCTCAGCAAGAACTGAAAGAAGGCGCTCAGGGGCTTGCTGTCCTCTCTCTTGTGGGGTAGTTGCAAGTATCAGGTCTGCAGTGAGGTTGTTGCCCAATGCCTGTATCATAGGTGGGCTGGAATGCCACACAATGTACCATCAGCATGCCTCGAGGTTGGCTTTCCTATGCCAAGCATTGACAGAGCACTTGATTTTGGAGGGGAGTGTTAGGGTGCCTTCCCTAGCCTTACCATCACTCCTCCTGTATCTAGGGCTGAGCACTGTCATACTCTGGGAGTGTCAGGCAGCCTTAAGGGTCATTCTCCAGTCCAGTGACCTTCATAGACTATTGTATCATGTGTTAGTAGAGGGGGTTGCGAAGGATCCTCTCTGTGGCTGGCTCAGCTTTTCGGCATCTGAGTTGCATTTTCTTTGGTTTGGGTGCCAACAGTGGATCACCTCAGCAACCCTGAGTTTTCACTTACTTGGCGATTGATTCGGAATGTGCTATCTCTTAATGTTGTAGCCTTCAGAGGGAACTGGTTGGATTTGCCCAACTCTCATCAGTATGACATTGGCTTAGAGAAAACAGCATCAAATATTCTACCATTGTCCTCATGTGCGCTCATTCTGGGACTATGTTTGTGAGTTGACAGCTTGTATCTATCTCAAATATCTTGTGTCCATTGATCTCCCATGTGTGCAATAAGGTGTTGCCCTCATTCTCAGGTGAAACAGATGGTGTTAGATGTTGCTAGTTGAGGCAAGAATGGTATTGTGGATAACACAAAAGGAGGGAATCATGCGATATGAATGGTATTCTCATCAGGATCTGGTCGGATTCTTTGAACATTAGCTCAAGATGAAGATTAGAACTGATAGAAAGTGTCTGTTATCAACAGATTTCAGCAAAAGGTGGGTAACTGTGGCAAGCTTGGTTCAAGTGAACGAGGCTAGCCTTGATTTTCTTAAAGTCCTCTTCGCAACAGGGCGGTTTCCTCCAAACCCTCCACAGGCTAAGTTAGACCCTATTTGTTTACCTAGTTAGTAAGGTAAGTGTTGTTCCTGGCCTGCTCCCAGCATTCTCTTTTGTTATTATCCATGTTGAGATTCCCAACTTCCCCAGTTTGTTTTGTCCCCTGTTTTTTGTATCTCAACTGGGTCAGTCTTTGATTTTTCCCATTCTGTCATTTAATTTCCTTCCCACTCCACGAGTGAGTATGCTACTTGATTCTGTCTATAGGCAGAATACAGTGGCCACTCTTTTTATTTTTGAGGGGTGGATAGGTCATACTGACATATGTTTTAGTTATATTTATTTTTGTTTCTGGGTTCAACCCCTACCCCATCATTTCATGTTCATGAAATGTTTTATGTATTTTTGTAAGAAAAAGGAAAAAATGAAAACGGAGACATTTTGAGATTTTTACATCATGAGTTTTTTTGTAGCTTCCTCCTGTGAATATGTGGTATTGTGGTACATGTAGGATTGAATGATGATGGATGAGTTCTTGTGGTGAATGAGTAAATTGTAATGAATGAATGGGTCATGAATCTGATTAACTCTGTCTAGGATAGTTAATGTTGACTAGCCTTACCCCATTTCTCCTTCAACCTTGTGCCACAATTGTTGTAATCATCAACAATTAATCATTATTTCTATCCAGATTGAAATCAACAGTTGGTATTTATGCTGAATATAATCAGGAATTTCTCTGGTTATTAAGTAGAATGTAGAAACCATAAAGAAGTGCAGTACATACATCACTCATTAATTTTCTTCTTTTTCCCACTTTCTTGACTTGTGTCAACAAGATGGTCATTTGTGATTTTTCTTTTACAGGTTATTGTAGGTGACATTAGCAAGACAGTGGTTCTTGAAAGGCAAACCCAGTTGATACGAGCATCAGATTCAGAAGAAGAAAACAAAAAAAATCCTGGTAAATACTTTTCTTTTTTATCCTTTAGTATTAAAAAAAAATGATATATCTCAGTGACGAAACAAATATTTTGAATGTACTAAACAAAGACTTTAATTTAACCTGTCAGTCAAATTTTATTAATATAGAATAGACTTAATCTTATGTTTACTTAATCAGATTTTATAGCAGTGCTTACCTAACCAAAAATATCACTTTGGTTTTATGCCAACTTTTATTTTCTTCCTCCATCAGTATGATGCAACTAAAATAGGAATTTTAAGGACATCCCTAATTGGAAGATCAATTCTCTAATTCCAAATAATATTCAATAAAGTTCTCTATTTGTTCTCATAAAGTTTCTAAACAATACAGCCCTAGAGATGAGAAGAATTATTCTAATTTTTTGGCACTCTTTGATTCATCTGTCCTTGACTTGCTTGGTCCACTATTGATATCCTAAATCTCATCACTCACAGAATCGGTGAGGCACTAGACAACGAATATATCTCAAGGACAATCACATTATATATTTCAAGGGACTTTGACAAGGTGTGGCATAGAGCATTATTGAATAAGCTCTCTAGCTATAGAATCACTGGAAGAGTCTTCTCTATTATAAAGTCCTTCGTGTTATTGTTCTATATACTTACGTATTGCCCAGCACAGGAATTGAACTTACAACCACCAGCTAATAGAAACTAATACTTTGTTGTTGTTAGATTGGCCTATTTCACTTGTTCTTTGTAATGGATTCTGCCATGGAGTTCAATATAAACTCTTTCAGAAAAATGTACATTTATTTGTTCAGACCTATTCAAGTGTTGCCACGTGCTGGACATGTTTTTATTGCTCTACTGGAACTTTCATTTCTATTTTTGTGTTTGTTGAACTGTCAAATTTTACATTAAGTTTATCTTTATTTTTATTTTTTTTTTTTTTTTGCTGACTTTTTTTGTGAAAGCTTTTTTTTTTAATTTTCTTTTTCAGTTTTTATTTTATTTTTTTTTCACCCTCCCCCAAAGTTGTTTATTATTTTTACTGCGAGTGTAACATATAGTTTCACTGGACTATTCATTTATTTTTATTTTTTTGTGTAAATTGTATTTAACTTTAAGTTTTTATTTTATTTTTCAAACTTTACCCATAAACTCAATTTTTTATTTTATTTTTCTCATATAACTTTCTTTCTGCTTAATTTTTGTGGATTCAATTTTCTGTGTTACTTCATTCCTTGTTTTTTTTTTTGTGTCCTAACATTTTTATCCCCACATGGCCACAAGCCAATTTTAATTTTATTTTGAAGCATAACTTTTCTGTTTGTTTATTGTTTAATCTGTTTGTTTTTTGTTTTTTTTATGTTACATTGGCCATTTTGTTTAATTGGCAAGACTTTTTACTTATTTTTTTTTTTTTTTTACACGTTACTTTTTCTTTTTTTTTTTTTTTTTTTCTTTGTAGTATTTTTCATAATTTGTTTTAATTAAAAAAAGGAAACCTTTTTATATTGTTTTATTCAATTGTGTTGCTTGAGTAAATGTATTTTCTCATTTTTTTATATAGTTAAATTTGTTTTCCTTTTTGTAGAAGGACTTTGTTTTAATTTGTGTATATTTTTAAGTAACCTTATTTTCACGTCAAACCAGCTTTTTTTTTTTTAAAACCAGCTTGTTTGGTACTTTTGTTTTATTTTTCATTTGTCTTGTTAAATTTATTTTTCACTTTTTGTATCTGTTTAAGATTATTATTATTTAAAATTTTTTTAAATTTTTCCATTTGAAATAAAATTCATTTTTCCTTGAAAAAAAGAAGTAAATAAAATAAAAATGGTCAGCAAATATCAGTTGATTTAAAAACAACCTGTTTGAATCATAAAAGAAAAGACACGCTTGAAAAAAACACTAAAAAAGTGATTGCTGAAGATATAGCTAAAAAAATGATGACCTAATAATCGAGATGAAAATATGCAGGCCAATAATGGTCAAAATCTACAAAAAAGAACTAGTATCAGAAAGCAAAATCAGTGACAGCAACAACAAAAATGACAATACAATATAATGGCTGGGGAATCACCCTCCTGCTGGAAGTCCCCACTGAAGTGCGTCATCAACATTATTAAATCTTTGATGTCCCTGGTTGTTAAAGTCCAAAGAGTCAAAAGAAGCAAGGGATATTCCATGTGGGATGTACTATTACCCATGGCTGCCAACTGAGGATGCATTGAATCTAGATCTAATAACAAAAAACCTCATACTAAGAACTGAATATGAGGGCAGGCGAAGGAACCATGTGTACATATTTAAGGTTCCCTCTCGGGTCATTCTGGAGCACTTGGCTGCTTATTGTCCAATTTGGTCAGATACTCAGTGCTACCACCAGCGATCTGAACAGGGGATGGCGGTTTGAAATAATGTTAGATCAGAAAACCTTCATCTCCAACTGTCTGGAAGTGGAGGGCCAGCAAATGCTGGTCATTGTGACTGGCTTGAAACCAATTTGCTGGAAGTGTGGAGAGATTAGTCACCTCTCCTCTTCCTGCCCAGAGAGAATGCCTCTGGAGTTCTGGCTGCTAGCAACCAAAATCCCACTTTGGCTGAGTCTGTTATTTCCGTCTCACCTGTAATGGGTATGCCAGCAACTGGGACCTGTGTGGTAAAACCCTCGGTTGTGTCCATTGTGCAGCCTCCATTCCCCAAAAAGCCTTTGCTTGCCACTTGTGTGGTTGCAGAGAAGAGAAAGGGGGAATGGCAGGTTGTTGGTAAAACCAAAGGGAAGCTCCAAGCAGTGGGACCTCTGTCCCTATGAGCTCCCAAAGATTAAGGCACACACATCCCCACTCTCTCTACCATTTTCAAGGGCGACTTCCTGGCCAGCTATACAGAATAAATTAGAAGCAAGCACTTGATACATGAATCCAGTTTTGAAAAAATCAAGAAGTTAGAAAAACTGAAGGAGGCTTTAAAAGCAAAAAGATTTTATGAGTTAACAGTACGAAAAATTGGCCCTTCATTCTTAGCACCATCTTCCCCAATTATTTTAACAGCATTCCATGGCACCACTTCCAATGGTAAAATTGCTAACCCCCCACTCCTTCCAAAACAACCACCCTCAAGAAGGCTCTCATTTTCAGTCTACACCTGCCAACACTCCTAAACCCATGCCCTACCCAAACTCAGCACCCCCAAAAAGTAGGATCAGTAAAAAAAAAGACAAAAAATTCCCTCTACAGATTCAAATGATTTGGATGCAAGGAAAAAGTCTAAACCCATATACAATACTGGGGAAGATGTGTGGTGGGTTTTGAAGGAACAGTAAGGAAAAGCAGTGACACAGTGCAGAAAGTTCAATGATCTTAATTAAAATGAAAGAGGTGAATAGCATGGATGTGGAAAATCCCCCAAATTTTCCAAATGTGAAAAGAATATTGATGGTGGTGAGATCTGGTGTGGGAGCAGAACAAATCTGGGTGAAGTCAACCCTGATTTTAGAATGTTTCCCCTTTTAGCATTTTTTGATGACGTAAATGTAAAATGATTAAACCATTTTTGTTCACCCCTCTCTGTATAGAGCTCTAAAAATAATGTTCCCTTGGGACATTGGTGGCCTGTCTCCTGATGGTACCATCAAGAGTGAGGTGTTCCAAGGCTTAATGGGGTAGGCCATTTGTGTCCTTACCCCAGCCATATTCAGTACAAATTCCCAGCCCTAATCATACTTGTCATGTATCTCTGGTTTGCTAATATGAATGCCCAGAGCCTGTGGTAAGTCTCGCAGGGTGAGGCTTACTCATGATCTTCAGTGTCTCAGAGTGAATATATATTGTGTACAGGAGACGAGTTTTCTTGGCCATGAATACATTCTATCTAAGAGGTTTATTCTCTATTCAGCATGTTTTGATGGACATTTGAGAGATGTTTCCTGGCAAGTGAGCAAATCTTTGAAGGCAGTGTGTGCATTGTCTTTGCAGTTCCAGTGGGCAAGTTTTACATTCTGAATGTTATCATAAAGGATAAGTCTCTTCGTCTCATTGGAGTTTATGTGCCCAACAACCATGCTGAACAGCCTGATTTATTTCAGCAGATCGAGCTGTTTTTGACATGTCATCAGGTATGTGTAGTGGTGACTTACCTCGGCGACCCAAAAAGAGCCAGAGTTGCATGTATGTTTTGCAAGGGAGTGTGGAGACAGTGAATAGACAAGCTTCGGATGGACAGTGAATAGGACAGCACTTCATGGTGGTGGTGTCACTTGTAGCCAATTTTATTAGCTGTCTCTGGGCACTCATTGGATGAGTGTTGGCTGGGTCAGGTGTATAAAAACAGGGTATGCTTATTTAACAGGGCTTCAGCTTGTCGTTCGGGACAGTGAGTGGCATATTGGAGATCAAGGCAAGAAGTGTGGATTTGTTTTGCCTAGTGAACCTATTGGACTGGTACTACCTTTCTTTTTCTCTGTGTGTGCTTCCAGCTAGTTTTTGCAACAGAATGCCATCCTTGACCCTGATTTAGATCAAGGTTGAGTGCTAACAACCTGGATATGAAGTTGTTTCAGGATTTTATCAACAAGCTTGATCTTGTCGATAAGTATCAAAACAAGCACTCCTGGGAAGTATTGGGAACTTGGAATAATAGAGGCAACTTGGCTACAGTGGTGCATTCTAGCTACCTCAACCAAGTCCTAGTTAAGAGAGTTGACATAGGGCTCTTAGGTTGTTCCAGTTTTCATTCTATAGTTTACATGGTCATAGGCTTGGGTTCATGTAAACTCAAAGTCGGAAATCTGAGAAGCACTGAAGCTGGTTAGCTGGAACACAACTCTGGGATTAGATGGTCTTCCTTAGGTGACTGCCTCAAGTACAGTTCTTATCTTCATCTCTTTGCTGGTGCTGATTTACAACAACTGGATGAAGGTGACAGATAGTCTCTCCGATGTCCAGGCATTGCTCTGTAAACCATTATATCACGTGTTAGTGAGAGTATCTGTTCAAGCTGGCCTGATGAGCTCAGTCTTATGAAGTAGGAGGCTTGCTTGCTCCAAATGCTCTTGGGTGCCTGGGTTGAAATGCCTCACTAACAATCACTCACCTGGCTGGTGTTGCAAAGGCCCTCTGGGTGAGCAATACACTTTATTCGGAGGTCTTGGAAAATTCTCCAAACTGTCTTTGCTGTGGTGAGTTGGTGGAGACCTCAGGTCACGCCTTCTTCCACTGCAAAGTCGTAGTCCTGTTGTGCAAGTTTATTGAAGACGTGGTTTGCATGCTGTGCAGAAAGTTCTTTTTCCATGAGGCCAGTTCTGTTTGTAGCAATGTGGTACTGTTGTTGACTAAGGTTCTTGTTGACTAAGTGTTATGAGAGTCATGATATGGATGACACGACAGAAGGAATTCTATTGAAATGAGAGATTTACCTCTTCCTAACTGATCTTGTTCTTTAAGCATCAGCTTAAAGTCAAGATTAGGATGGAAAGGTGATGACTCCCTTCATCAGAATTTGTCAAAAGGTGGGGGAGTCTTGTGTGTCTGTCGAGTAAAAGGAGCTGACTTAGAGTGGCATTTTGATGCTGCCTAGGCAGTAGGATATTGGGAACACTGTATTAAATATTAGCAACCCCACCCAAAATAGGTTAGTTTGGGCTTGTTTTGCTTTTAGTTTTTTAACATCAACTTACCTAAGGGATGTATACTCATAGGCCCCTTTTATTTCTGTCCTCACTTTCTTTAATTTAATTTCCCACTCCTCCCCCTGCTGTTAGGTGACCAGAAATGTCATTTCTCTAGTGGATTTGGGACACTTTTCAGTTTTCAAGTGTTTTTCGTATTTATTGTTGTGTCTGAATGAATGTTTATTTGTGTGTGAGTTTGGTCGAATGATTGGTTTTAATTTATCAATACCCCACATTAATTTCATCCAGTTAACTAATATTTCTGCTGCAATTAAGGTTTGTGGGATGGGGGGTATATTATTAACATCATCTTGTTTAGTTTCTTGTATATATAGTATTATGCACATTGTAAATATTCATTGAGGTTTTCATTTTTAAATGTTGTTTTATTCAGACAAATTGTACATATGGAAGCTAGTTAGGATTTTCAGATAGACAATGAGGTATTATGTTGGTTGTAGTAAGAATGGTGAGTAAGAATGTGGTGTTTTGGTGTAATATTGTATAGTTCAGTTCTCTGAGACCCAAGCAATCAACGCAGGTGTCCCCAAGGCTCACTCCTTGATCTAACCCTCTTTCTGCTTTACATAAATTATCTGCCTTGTGAATATCTTTGCTGATGTTACAAAGGTATATGAGTGCACCTTCAAAACACTACAGGACTAGAGCATGGCAGCTGATCTCTCTTCTGATCTAGCTTTAACAGCTCAGTGGTGGGGAAAACTGGTTGGTCACATTCAGTGCTTCAAAAACCAAACTAGTGACATTCCATCATCAACTAGTGAACCCTGATTTTTCACCTATTGTGATGAACAGGTATTCTCTCAGGAAGGCCCAAATGCCTTGAATGCCAGTTTGAACTTAAACTCAGCCTAGACTTCAAGTGGAACTCATACATATGATCCATCTTTAAAGATGCTGAAAAAATGGTTGGTTCCCTGTACTGATCTAGTAAGTACCTGACTCCTCCTGCTATCATCTACCTTTATAAGAGCCCAACCAGGCTTAAAATGGAGTACTGCTGCCATATAAGGACGGGTGCTGTTCAGTCTTCAGTTTCCTGGAACCTCTCTGCAGCCTTGTGGATGATGGATTATTTTCTACCTTACAACCCCTTTCCCACGGGCAAAATATCACAAGCCTCTCACTGCTCTATTTCTATGAAAGTGTTCAGATGAACTACATTCCTTAGTTCCACCATACTATGCACATTGCAGCATACCACCCTCATTCCTTTTGTATTCCACTGTCTACATGTAAGTTCCACTTGAATAGTTTCTTCTCATGAACCTTTGCTTTGTAGAACAAACTCCTCTAAGAGGATGCTTCCCCCAATCACTACAATATTAACCTTTTCAAGTCTTGAGTTAACTGTTATCTTCCCCAAATATCCCCATAAGCTGTACCTCTTACTACATAACCCTCTACTTTGAGTGGCTCTTGGACCTTCTACAGGATGAACATCATTGTTAAAAAAAAATTATTTTTCTTTAATTTGATTCATCCAAAATTGTTCAAGAGAAATGTTCTTATTGTTTTTGTTTTCTCCTCTTGTCATAATGTATATTAAATTCCTTTATATTTTTTTCTTTGCTAGACACAGAAACATATGGATCAGAAACTAATGCTATAACTTATGACAACATTGATAATGATGATGGCTATGATGAAGAAGATGAAACATTTACGAAAGATAAATGGGGTATAAAGATTCTAGGCCCAGAACCTGAAGATGATGATGATGATTCTGATAGTGATGATTCTAATAGTGATGTTGGTTATTCGAATGTTGAAGAATTTGAGGCAAATGGTAAGCATTGAATTTTTAATTAAAAAGCAAAAAGCAAACATACCCATAAACAAAAACAAACCTGCATTAATTAAAAAGATAGTTTTTCTTTTGAAACTGCCATTACTGTATATTCCCTCATTATGTTTATTTAAATTTTCTTCTTCTCTAGTTCACATAATTTTTATAAATTTATGAATAAAACTTTGTTTTCATAGATATTTCTTTACAATATGGTAAATAATAAATATTACATTGCTTTTGTTTTACATATTTTTATAATCTTGTAAATAGGAAATTATTTTTGTAAATAAACAATCTAATGAATAAGTAGTAATTAATATTTTTGTTGTTATTTCTTGAAAAAAAAAAAAAAGTATAAATCCAGTTTCATATGTTTGGGCTTTTATTAAAATTCTAAAAATAGTTTTTTAAAACAATAAAAATCACCGAAGGAGTATACAGTAAAAATGATAGCAATAGAAAAATTGTTCTTTTGATACACCATTTATTTTTATTATTTTTTTTTTTTTGCACGCTAGTTAGTTAAACTTTGTCAAAAATCCTTATTGTTCTAGATTACTAAGATTAGAATAGTTTGACACAAGGCCACTCACTGGATAAATATGGAGTAGAACTTAGTCTAGTCTTCCATATAATAATATTTGCCTGCTTTGAAAGTCAGCATTTGAAATTTTGACTTTTATCTGGACACTAATTTTGACAATTGATGCTGTAATAACCCTTACAGCATCAATTGTCAAAATTAGTGTACCTGTTTAACTATCAAGTAGGCTAGTATGTACCTGTTTTAACTATCAAGTAGGCTATTTTTTGTTAGCACAAAGTGGCATTAGCTGATATCTCGAATTCAGAACATGTTCAGTCAGTTATGTGCCATGCATGATACACGCTTAGGCGATCATGTATCTTTCAGTACATGACTGACGAGGAAGATTTTTTCCCACAAAAAGTTGTCATTTCTTTTTGCGGTAGACCAGTTGCCATCCAAGGCTGTAGAACCTAGTCTGTCCTGCTATTTATCCATAGCTGGGGGAGAAGAATAGGATTCATACCTTTCCCAAGGGTATTAGCATGTAAGTGAATGTAATGGATTCGACTAGAATTTGAATTTGGATTTCTGACTACTCAATCCGAACAGCTATCCATTACTCCACCATGCCCTCCTCTTGTTCACTTATTCCATTTTCAGAACTACAATTAGTGTCAATTCATATGATATCTTTCTCATAAAAGCATCTTCATAAACTTTATTTCTTATTTCTGTGTTTGTTTTTTTTTTTAATTTTTGTCATGCTTAAATTTTGATTCAGCATTTAAAGAAATAATTTGTGAGTTCATTTACGTTTGACTTTTCTTCTTTTCAGCATATTACCCAGAATTGATTGATACCATGCAACGTGCTGAAGAAATGAATACAAGTCCAGAAAACTTAATTTTAGAAATCAATTCACTCAAGTGAGTAAATTAAGTTTTCTTAAACTTTTTCATAATAAGTTCATGTGTGAAAGAAAAAAAAAAACATTGTACAGAACATTTGCACAAAAGCCCAATAGATGTATCTAGAATCATGAAGATGGCTTAGGAATCGGTTCTTGAAGAAGAAAAATGAAGGGATGATCTGTGCAGTGCCTTAAAAACAAATTCCATCAAGTACATTAATGATAGAACAGCTGATTTAAACTTGTGTAGGAAAGCTATTGAAAGTGTGTAAGGTGTTATCTGTGACTGAACTCAGCCAACACGAAAGGAGTACAGATGACACTGTGAATAAGCAATCCTTCAAATACATTGCCAAGTATACAGGAAGTAAGTTTTACAAGTATTTACCACTCACAATTGCCAAGAATGCATAAGTGATGCTCATATGGGAGATGACTGTCTTGACTAACTGCTTGAAGAGCCACTCTTTAGTCTTTTGAAGAGTAGTAGAGGTTTATCCCTTGTTTCCTGTTTAGTGTTGGGTTTTTGGCTCATCCTAAAGTTTGCTTCAGCTCTATACTTCTAACACTTGTTCTTTCTGATGCTAATACAAATCCACACAGTAACCCCCTACTTTGAGTGACTCTTGGGCCTTGTATTGGCTGAATATTGTAAAAAAAAAAAATTGTACAAAAGTAGCTATAAAAGGATCCTGATAGACATTATGGTACCTTGGCATAAGTCAGAGCAAGCAAATGTACAGAGGTACCAATATCTAGTAAGGCAAATCTGAGAAATATACCAAGCAGCAGCTCAAGCTGTCTCTGTTGAAGTTGGGACACTCTGGATTATCTCCAAGAATCATTCTGCCTTACGTTTTGTTATATTTTCAAGTTCTGGCTTTTTGTTAGACAACTTGGTTTCAAGGTTGTTGATTTTAAGAAACTTGACAATTCTATCTTTTGACTGTCAAGATCTTGTAAAGAAAGTTATACTAAAAAATGTTTTTATTATATGAGTTTTTAAATTAATACTTTATTAAACTTAATCTGTTGTTAAATAGATTCATTTTATGTTCTGAATGTTTGATGTTTGTCTCTTGCTTTCAGTCATATTCAGTTTTCTTTTTACTAGTTTTTGTGAATGTTTTTTAAAGGTTTACTTTTCATCTTGCTTTGGGTGTAGCATTATTTAAAATAGTTTCATACTTAATCTCTATTAATTTACTGTGACTCTTGTGCTTGCTGAAATCTTAGTGAGTCCTTATACAAAAACTATTTGTCATTTATTTTCTAACCAGGCTGATTACTCTTGTCACTTGAAAGAAAGATCTTTTTTAACTGTTAACTATAATTTAAATGTTTTTGTTTTATTTTCAGACATTCTTACAATATTTCCATAAAGGAAGTCAATCAGACTGTCATGCAGGCCACAATTGAAATGCCTTTGAAAAAGATTCAAAGTGACAGTGCAAAAGAGATTGCCAAAAGTGTACTTGATGTAAGTAAAATATGTCTTTATTTGAATGCTATTTCTGATCAATATGTAAAAATCAGTTCTGTAACCAAATTCCTATTAAAAGAATATTTTAATCTAGCAATTTGAAAATGATGAGACGAGTATATTTCATTTGTGCCAGATAGCTTAACTCTGAAGAATCTTAAGAATTGATAAATTTCAGAGAAAATAGATCAAGCAATATTTAGCTTTCTATAAATTTGTCACATGGGATCTATTTTCATAGTCAATAGATAAAAATTATTTTCCCTAAATGTTATTGACCAAAACAATTCATTAAAAATGTAATAATAATTTAGGTAATATCATAAATCAGATTTATACTCATCAATTGCCATTCTTACCAAATATTTTACCTCCAATAAAGTAATTTAAATATCATTAGTTAACTTTTGCTGATAAATTAAATCTGGATTTAAAAAAAAAAGTAAAATTTATTTAAAATGAAGCAAAATAAATCTCTTCTGGTGGCATGAAGCCTAATATTTTTATTGATGCATTTATGAGCGAATGCAGCTATTATTTTTTTTATTTTTTTTTAGATACTTCAACAAGTGAGAAGAGTTTTTTTTGTTTTTTTTTTCAATTTGCCAATAGCTGTTAACATCTTCATCTTATCAATTTAAAATTTTTATTTATTTAAATAGTCTATTGTGTATAGTTTTAGAAGTATTAGTTTGTTCTCTTCAAAATTTTAAAAGATGTTCTTTGTATATATTGAGGTTTATAAATGCTTCACTTTTCAGAATATCAAATCAAAGCTTCCAGTATTGAAGAATTATATTCAGACAACAGAATCTCAAAGAGATTGCTTGGATGTTCTTGAAGTAAGTAAAACTTAATTTTAACTGGTTTGTCAAATGGTAAAAATAGCTGTAATTTTTTTTTTTTTTTTGTGGGGGTTGAGGATTCCTTATTGGTTGGATATATTATAAGGCATAATTAATTTTCAGATTTACCTTGTTTATTTACTGATTTAGCAACCTTAACTTGTGAATTCTTTTAGAAATTTTGTTTCTCATTTAGTCCTATAGTATTCTTCCAGTTGTTTAATTTCAATATGAAGGATGGAAGAAATGTTTATTTTTGATAAATTGCTTCTGTACATTCTACAAACCTCCATCATGTGAATTAAATGGCATCTTTAACAATTTTGTGAGCAAACAATCACTTTAGTCTATTATCCCAACCAGTGGTCCATTGCTGAGGACAAAAAATTAGAAGAGATAACCAAAATTGCTTAATTCCACTTTTTCTTTATTTCAGGATGCCATCAATTTGTTAGTTTGCATCTTCTAAATAAACATAAAAAAAATTGAATTATGTCCCTTGATCACTCTAAGAGAAAATTTGCTTTTCAGAATGTTTTAATTATTCTGTAGCAGTCATCTTTAAATAACCTTGAAACTTTTGGACCGCCTTTTTTTCTATTTTTTTTTCTCTTTTTGTGTATTATTTTTTTAAAAGCATTTTGAAGGAAAATGTGTGGGGGAAGTTTACACCTTGAGTGTTTGTTGTAAATATTTAAACTTACAAAATGGGCAGATACTGGTTTTGTGAAGAGTTCAAACCTACACTTTTAAATGGAGTTAGAAATTTTCACAAGTTTTTTTTTTTTTTTTTTTTTTTCTAAGATGACAATTAAATTATTCTGTCAAAATGATTTTATAAATTTTAACGTGGATGAGTATACAGTGTCTCCCAAGTCAAATAGATGAGTTTTCATTTCTGGAATAATGTTTGAGAAATAATCTCTTTATTCTTAAGAATAATGCTATTCAAAAATAAACTTAACAATGTTGAATATATTTGTTAAATCAGTGATTTGTTGAAATGTTCTTTTATTTTTATAGTCAAACAGCAAGAAAGATACAAAAATTGCAAGCATTTTGTTGGTTCTTTTGCAATTGCTTTATGACAAAGATATCCTTGAGGAAGACATTATTACTGGATGGTTTAATGAACTTACAGATGGCAAATTGAGACAAAAGGTAAGATTTATTTCATTGATTTCTTTTTCCTTTTTTGACAAACTGACTCTTCGTGCCATTCAAAGTAATTTTATAAACATTAACTAATTGCACAAATGTGTCTGGTTTGCCAATAAACATGCCTTCTGTTATTAACTCTTGATGAGAAATTGTTTTAAAAAAACACATTAATAAGTAACAAAGACAATATGATGAATTAGTTAACAAAATGCTTTGACTAGTCATGAGTTTATCTGAACTTTTAGGTGAGTAAAAATTTAGAAATCTCTACCATAAGGAATTAACATGAATACATTTGCAAATTTAAGTCCTTTTTTTTAATCTTTGTAGGTTTCACGTTTGATAAAATGGTTTGAAGTTGCAGAAGAAGAAGAAGAAGATGACGACTGATAAAAAATTAGTATAGAATAAAAACCAATTCTCTTTGGGGACAAATTGATGAAAGGCCATACCAGTTGTTTTTTGGTATGCTCGCTTACTAACAACTTGCCAGCAACTTGGGATTAAATCGAATTCAGTCTGACTTTTCATTCTGATTCTATTTTATCATATATTGAAGCTTGTCAGGACAAAAGATTGTGGCTTTACAATAAAATTATTTTTCAATTATATTCATCTTCATGCCCTACAAATCTCTGTCAAGATTTATCATTTTGAATCTAACATAAATTAACACAAATTCTCAACTAGAGAATACATCTATTGATATGGTTTCCCTTAGGAAATGCTGTACCATGTATAGTGGGAAATTAAGAAAAAAAATCAAAAGACAAAAAATAAAAAATAATGCCCTTATTTTTACTAATTCTCAAAGGCAAAAAGTTACCTCTCTCAAGCTCACAAAATAAATACCTTATTCCCCCTAAACCCACACTGCATCACATTTCCTTTCTCCACCTAAGAAATGCACCTCCTCTCACTTCCTTAGTTTCCAGTTTCTCCCATTTGTTTGCTCCAGAAGACATTGTTAGTCGAGAAGGTCGTTTTTTTCCCCTTCTCAGAAAGTTAACTTAATATTTTGGCCAGAGTGTGCAACAGCTGAAATGTTGTGAATATGGCAGTAAAGATTGAGACAACAGTCCGAATAATGTAGTTACAATCTCAGAAATAGACAGATCTTGACATATATTTGAACAATTTGGGATTACTTTTTTAGGCCTAAAGGTTAGTCCTAAATTATTACTAACATACAATTGAGAAAATAAGTTGAAGTTTTAAGATTGTTTCAAAACCTTGAAAATTTTTTGAAAGGAACAGATTGTGATGATTTAAAATTCCACATTTCAATGGAAGATTATTTGCCGTTTTATGATGTTGTCAAAGGTTTCATAAAAATCTTTGCAAAATGCATCATTTCCATATCAAAACAATGCAAAGAATTATATTGTTAAATATTTTTTTAAGAATCATTGTTTGATTCTCTTTAAGGCAACCAAAGAACCAACACTAGATCTTTTGAAGTTGTTTTCAAATTTTAACATGGCATTTTTTTTCCATGAAATAAAGTCAAATAATAGATATGAAATTTAGAAATATAATTCTGATATTATCAAATAAAAGTTTTGAACATTATGGATTCTCTGTATCCCATTCATTTTTACATAAAGTATTTTTATGCTTCATTGATTATTTTTGTAAAAGCTGAATTCATTTTCTAATTGATTTCTACAGCTACATTTTCTCTACTTTCTGATCAATAAGAAATGATAATTTATTCCTAATCCTAAATAGAATTATCTTATTATTGGATATCATTAACAAGTCACTTGATAACATTTTTATCAACAATTGTAGGTATGTAGTAATTTAAGACTAACATACTCGCCTCCAGTTACAGGTACAATCTACAAGGCTAGCAAGCCTTTATTTGAGATCACTTAGTACAGTGATTACCAAATTTTTTCCGAAAAAGAATATTTAAAAAAAAAAACAAAAAAAAAACAAGGTTAACGGGAGATAACTGCTGATTCACAGAACATAATTGATAACTCTTCTCCAATTTGCAAACCCTAGTTACTATATTCTTAATACTGGATATGAGGCAAAAATATCACAGTGATATGAATTTTTTGAAACTGTGGTGGTAACACAACGATTCAGCTGAGTCTCAGTGGGATGACCAGTGCAGGTTCCTTTATTTTGGACACCCTGCAAACACGTTTGGCCTTCTCAAACCATTCGACGGAAGTCGGGCCTGCTTTATACAGCCAAGGACCGACCACGATTTGCATGCGAATGACGAGACAATGAGATTTCGCATTAACTGTCAGAGACCAGCTGGCATAAAACATGGGCGCCACCATTTTGGTTCAATTACCGTTGAGCAAACTGGAGTTTGCACATCGCACAGTTTCGCAGGCGTTTCCGAGGTAGTCCATTTTCACAATTTTCCCCACACTCCCCCAGATCTCATGATCACAAACAGGGCAAGGAGGTGGCGATCGTCGCCGTCGAGTCCCCCTCTGAAGGAGGACAACACAAGCTTCATCCTCATGCGTGTTCTCGTCTTTGGTTTGAGTGTCGGTAAACACTGTGTCCGCCGGGAGGCTGCTGTTATCAGAATCACTGCCCTGCAGGTCTAACTCAAAGCAGATCGAACGCTCACTACTCTCAGACTCGGAATCGCTTTCATCGCTCAGTAACGGTAGCGATTGCATCACCGGTCGCAAGTCTTTAATGTGATGAGGCACCCCATCAACTCTCACAGATTGCGGGCTGATCACTTCCGTAACACGTCCAGTGCCGTATTTTGTCGTACACTTGCCGCCTGGGTTTTTGACCCAAGCAACATCTCCTTTTTTCAACTTCCCTCCAGTCACTTCTAGTTCAGGCAGCGGGTTGGCTTCAATGCCTTTGAGTCAGACATGATATTTGTGCAGTGCATCAGCCGGCACCGTGGACAGTGAAACGTTATCTTTCGGGGCAACATTATACCAGTAAACTGCCTCCGATACTGTACAGCCCTTCCTGGTTGCGATGGTCTTGGCAGTTCTGTGGTTTCGCTCTACGATGCTGTTTCCACTTAGCGAGTAGGCACATCGAAACTGCAGATGCACATCCCAATTGTCCGCAAATTCTTTAAAGTCTTTACTGGTGAATGCAGTATCGTTGTCCGTCAGTATTTCCATGGGTAGGATTCGCTCCAAGAAAACATTTTCCAACAGTCGAATGACGGTGCTCACATCTTGTCTGTGCAGCGGCCACCATACTGCAAGCCTATAGGGACCACAATCAATAAGCGTTAAAAAATTCTCACCATTGTAGTAAGTTATGTCCATCGCTAATCTGCTCCAGTTGCTCTTCATGCTCAGTTCTCCTCTTTCCCAGTGAACAGGTACCGGATCAATCGACTGACAGGTTGTGCAGGCCTTCACAACAGATTTAACGCTTCCTCTGGACACCTACGGGTCGACTAACCTGGCAAAGTACAGAGTTTGTTTCACGCCCGGATGTCCGCTTTGACAATGGGTATTGGCCACCTGGTCCTCGTCCAGTCGTCTACCTACCACTGCACAGCTCTCGAATGCTGGTTCTTCTCTCTTGAGCAGTTCTAGCCACCTGTGCGGTACTCTGGTGAGGCGATCCGCACGGTTCTGACAGGACTGTACGAGTGTCACATCTATGGTCAATCCATATTCTTCCACCAGTAATCGCATAATGCCCAGCTGTCGCCTAACCAGCATCTCGCCAGCCGCCCTTGTGTTCACCCGTGCCTTCCCGGTCAAGGTATCGGAAATCCACCGGTGCACACACGCCGAATCAGTAACCAAGTGCAATGTTGTCACCTCCCCCTGGAGGGCTAGATTCACTCCTTTAAGCGCCACATCGAGTTCAGCCAAATTAATGTGCCTGGCATCATTAGTTGGACGCAGCCAACACTCATCTTCGATGACATTTCCGTTCGCTTCCAATGCGACTCCTGTCACCACGGAACTCGCATCCACCCAGACTGTGATCTCGTCACCACTCATGCACCAGTCTCCTCCAATGGGATCCAGTTCCCGCACTCTACTTAACATCTCCACTAGTATGCGACAGAGAGAGGGATCTTTGATGTTATCATCCCATCCATTGGTTGCTGTGGTTGCCAGGCATTTGACGAATGCAACTGCCACCCTGAGCCATCCACACACGGGGAAATGTCCAACAAGTTTCCCACACTACAAAAATACATGCCGCCGGGTCAACACATCAGGGATTTCCGGGATCTGACTTCCTCGTTTCCTTTGGAGGGTGCCATTCTCTTCCCAGACTTGCAAGCCAAGAACTCTTGCTCCATCTCTCAGTCGCACCGGATCCTTGCACACCAAACCATAATCCGAAAAGTGTTGTAGTACACGCGATACAGAGACCAAACTTTCATTAATGAAAATATCATGAACATATGCTGATGTGGCACTTAAAATTGTGCGGTCTTGCAATGTGATGGCACCTATAACGGATTTCATAATGATTGGCGCCACATTTAGCCCAAATCCTAGCCGCGTAAGACAGAAGCGTTGACCTTTGAAAATAACCGTTTGAAGCGCTTTGTCATATGTGAATCTGAAGATATGCGTGCCGCAGATCCAGAAGCGACACATTGACCCCCTGCTGCCGCCACGTTCTCAACTTATGTGCGCACACTTCTGCATCGGCAGTAAAAGCATCCACAAAGTCGTTCAATTCGCAGTAATCGAGTACCGGACGCACCTTCTGTTTCTGCTCCTGCACAACTGCCATCAAGTGAATCAGACCCTTTGGGGGTCCTAGTCTTTCCTGGGGGTACGAAATCAACCAGCCATTCACAATCCACTGTTGAAGCTCTTTCTTGTATTTTCCTCTGATGCTGTCGGGAACTTTGTACTCTGCGACCTTGTTGTGAAGCTGAACTGGTGGGTCTTTTTGGGCCCATTTCCACCTGGCAGTCCACACCCTCTTGTCGAAATTGAAAGAGCCGGCTCACTAATGCAAAGGGCTGCACACACCTTTCTTCCTTTACCCAGTTCCACATTTCCGGCTGGCGTGATCATCATGCCTCCTAACACTCGGATCGTGATCGATCCCAAGCAGCAGGTCGAGAACTGAGGGGCCTTTGATGTGCCACCAAAACGTCGACCTTGGCATGATTCCCTCCGTCTGTGAGAATTGATACAGTCCCAACACCACAACAGGCCCGGGACACTCCATCAATCGTCCGAATCTCAATTTGTTGACTACTCCATGTCACGCATCGATCCGCACTAACGATCAATCGGGAACATCAAGTGTCAATGAGCGCCGAACATCGTTTACCCTCAACGCACACGTTGACAACAGGCAATGCCGCATTTAGTGACTGAGAGGAGGCAAGGGTTGCGACAGCACCTTGTCCCCAGACTCGTTTCCTGAGCATTCCTGTGCTACATGGCCTAACTTGTTGCAGCGATAGCAGCGTAGACGTTCTCATGTCCGTCGGCTGCTCCCGCCTCCTATGTCACCTCGGCTCCAGCAGTCTCTAGAGAAATCGTTGGGTCCACCGCACTTGTAGCACTTTGGGCCCTCCCGTGGTGTCTCGGGCGTTCTCACGGCTGCTGCGACCTGTTCCATGTCTTTCAAGATGTTTCGGGCTCTGGCTAGCAATTCGTCAATTCCCAGTGTGTCCAATCTTGAAGACGCTCGCAGGAGCTGACTGGTATCGTTGGGAAGTCCTGCCAGGAAGGCGTATCCCAGTATGTGGTCCGTTGCTCCGCCAGCCTTCGCAAATCGGCCAGGTAGACATCCACTGTCTCACCCGGCTCGAGCCGTCGTCCAACGAACTGTTTCCAAGCGATGAAGGGGCCTATTCCAAAGGCCGTATATAGGGCACCCTTGATCTCTTCTAGGTCAGCATCATCCCCGAGTTGTTGATATATGGCGTAGGCTCCCCCCGTAAATCTCAGTGGGATGACCAGTGCAGGTTCCTTTATTTTGGACACCCTGCAAACACGTTCAGCCTTCTCAAACCATTCGACGACAGTTGGGCCTGTGGGGGAGCCATCGAATTCTGGGATCAATTTTAGATCGAACTTGTCCATTGCCGAAATAGCTTGTGGTGGTAACACAACGATTCAACTGACAATAGCAGATAGGAACAACAAAAAAAAACTGCGAGGAGGGTAAGCGACAAAAACCAGTGTCACATGTCCAACCTTCCCACGAGCAAAAAGCTCACTGATCAGAAACAAAAACGCGCCTGCTTTATACAGCCAAGGACCGACCGTGATTTGCATGCGAATGACGAGACAACGAGATTTCGCATTAACTGTCAGAGACCAGCTGGCATAAAACATGGGCGCCGCCATTTTGGTTCAATTACCGTTGAGCAAACTGGAGTTTGCACATCGCACAGTTTCGCAGGCGTTTCCGAGGTAGGCCATTTTCACAACTTTCCCCACAGAAACTGTTTCTAAGTCTTTGATTGTCTTTCAATTATTCTGCCTCAACTGCTATCCAATTCCACCAAACATATGATGCGTGTTCCACTGTTTGGGAACCACTACCTTTGTAATCTCCAAGTCGCAAATCTTCATCAGCAGTAACCAATAATGTTGTGCCAGTGTCAACCCTTACGTTCACTCAGAGTGCCGTGGTTACTATTTAGCTCAAAAAAAAAAAAAACAATCCGTTGGATTAAAGGGTAAAAATGTAACAATGATTTGCTGCTGTTGAAATACTCCTGTAACACTTCACCGATTTCTTTTTCATTATTGTATAGAAAAGTCATGTCCAAGTGTTGGTAAACTATTCAGTCATCAGAAAAACAGATATGTGCTTTGTTGCCAAGTGAGAAAGAACCTATTGCAACTTTATATTAAAGCAGATCTGGTTGCCATTGGAATAATATTATCAAAAGAGATGGATTTGTAAATCAATGAATATTAAAACTGTTTTTCTACAAGGGGAAGGTATTTATTAGAAAAGTCTCCTTGTATCCTCCTCAGAGGCCAGTGTATCACACAGTTAACTTTAAAAAATGCCAAGATGTTTAAATGAATTGTCAACTGCTTCTCATTTGAACGGAAAGAAACTAATAAAACTGGGAACACTTTCTTCACCAGGCAATTTTTACGTCATCCTCCAATGCTGACTTATTTTAATAAATAAGGTTTTTCATACCATTGTCATGAGCCAGATTTGTTAAATTTTTGTCAGGCCGAAAATGAAGTATTGCTACCACATCTATACTGGAGTTGCCCAATCCTCACTTTCTAGCTTCGACCAAGTTCATAAGTGCTTGCACAACCTTGTGGGTGATGAATTGTTTTCCACCTTTTAGGCCCTATCCTACAGGTGGAACACTGCTAGCCTCTTGCTGCTCTACTATTGCTTTCATGGCAGATGTTCCTTGGTTCCTTCAGCCAAGACCATCACAACTTGGACCTGTCATGCCATGCACACTGAGTCAACTCCTCCTCATTCCCTTTGGATTCTAATGATAAGGAGGAAGTTCCACTCAAACAGCTTCTTCCCCAAAACTGTTGCAATGTGAACTCCCGAGTAGATGCTCCCTTGATCACTATAATTTTAGCCTCTTCAAGTTGAGGATCAACTACATATACTCATAATATGCAACCCTTACCCCCTCACAACATCTCCATCCAATAATTCTCTACCTTGGGTGGCACTTAGGTCTTGTATTTGGTGAACAATAGTGTGGTAGGGGGGTGATGTCAACCCTGTACTAATAATAGGAGGATATGCTGTAAAACAAAAAACACCAAGTGAACGATAGGCGTTTTCGAATAACCAAGATGTTAATATGCCATAAAGACTTTGAAATGTAAATGTTACAGAAAGTTAATTTAGAACACGAAATACAATCTTTTTGTAAGTGTACAAAGGATATCAGATTACTTACAGAAAATTACTGGAATAATAATTTGGAACTTTTTATAAAAAGAAATGGATTTTGACACTATAAGAATCAAAGTTAAAATTAAGTATGTTTTGATCGAGAATTTATTTTTAAACAAGAATCTCTGTAGATTACAAAGAGTGACAAAGTAATTAATAGCAAGGTGAACCTTGGAAACCAATCGATGAAAAAGTAAATTGTTTATTTTCAGAGGAGTAAAGTTGTATTTTGGTAATATGTCGGGACGTTCGCACTAGAAAAACACGTCAGAAGTCTGGGACACGGAGGCCAGTTTTCATAATAAAGAGGCAAGCCAACTGGAAGGATATAGGAGTTTTGGGTTCATCTGTTTTCAAATACAGTCAAACTGAGTGGAGAGACATCAGATTGAAAAGGAAGCATCTGCTGTGTGTTGCTGAAGTTGAAGGCAAAGATGCAAAATACCACTGCTAACTTCAAAGTACTGCTACTCCTAATATTACTACCACTGAGAACGAGAACATTGAAGGTTGTAGCAGTTGCGTGAAGAACAGACCAAAAAGTGTTAAAATGAAGGCCACATCTCTCTTTACCAAAATTATTCAAAGTATGTGTTTGGTTATTGTTTACATCTAAAAAACATTCAACTTTGTGCAACAAGAATTTTTTTTGTGTCCTTTCAAAATCAAATTGAATATATTTATAATTTTCTGTTAACCCAATTCTCACCCAACAAACTCACAGGTGGACCAATGGAGAGCTTTCGAATTTCTACAATCTGATGACCACTCTCCAGGATCAAAACGATCACAACGTGGCTGGAAGGTGGCTTCGAATTGACATTGGGAATCGAACACTTGTGTCTAACCTGTAATACTGGATCATACCAGACCAACAGCCAGTCTTGTGGAGTGCATGGGTCCAGCGGGGTGAGGATACAGTGTTACAGTAGTAAGAAAAGTTAAATCTGAAGAATTAGGCAATTTTTTTAAAAATTATATTGGCTTGAATATAAAGAATGTTGGAGAGAATACTCAGAAAAGATAAATATATAAAAAAAAACTGATGCCTATCCCCATTGGGAATTAACCAAAATGTTCAATATATCATAAGAAACAATTACAAAATCTGGAAACTTATTGGTTTGTTAAACTAGATCAGATGTGAACTATGACTTAAGTGAAATGATTTCAGAATTGAATCAAGAAACCATTGAGTTTAACAATCAATTTAATAAATCTGTTAAGAAGGTTGAGAGGAAAATCTAAAAGTCGTTACTGTTTTGGGAAACTTTGATAAAATAAAGATTGTTGCTTACAGTCATGCGTTATTTGCTAGCCTATTGGATGGATGATTGTCATAAAAATACAAATAGGCAGCTAAATTGGCAAGCAATTAATTCCAGATTTGAGGAATAAGTGGAGTGATTTGAGTATTGAATCAAGAAAGCATTGAGTTTAACAAACAAATCAATAAATGTGTTAAGGCTAAGAGAGGAAAATCTAAAATAGTTATTCTTATTGCGTACTTCAACATGTAATGGTTAGCAAGCTTGTCTTGCTAGATCAATTACAACTAGGTAAGTCTTGATTCTCATTAATGGGCTCTTTATGGCCTTGTGCCATATCTAAGCTTCAAAAAATCTAAAATAGTAATTTCTGTTTTGGTTAACTTTAACAAAATAAAGATTATTGCTCTCAGTTGTGCCTTATTTACTAACCTATTGGATGAATGATTGTAAAAAAGATATTGATTATATTTGGTTGGTAATAATAGCAAGTATATGTCAGTGTTATAGCAGTATACACTGACATGTACTTGTTAGAAATGTATTAGGGTACATTAAAATTAAATCTATTAGGACTGATGGGATTGGGATAAAATAAAACTTAATATATTTGATATTTCACCGATGCTTCCATTTGCATTTTATGTTACAATATGATGAAGTAATGCTAGATATAAGCACTGATAGTTTATGACATCTAGATCAATGATATCTAAGGTTTAAAGTAGATTTTTAAAAAAAATCACTTTTTCTTGAAGCTTTCATTTTAATTTTAAATTAATAGATTAAGTTTAATATTTCCAATAAGCAAAATACTTTGCTGTATTTCAAAACTAATTTAAACTGGCTGGAAGCTTTTGTTTTAAAATCACTAAACATCACTGATTTTAGCATCATTTTTCACCATCTGTTGGCACAATGTAATTCCCTTTATTAAAAAAATCTTTCAAAAATAAAATACTTTTCTGAAACTTTAAGGAATATTAGCTGATTTAAAGTTTAATTAAAAGTTTGGGGCATTTTTTCATCTTATGTTAAATTTTTTTTTTTTTTTTTTGGTGAATCTGTGGAGGTACCTATTAGGTACCTCCAAAATTTGCTTTAAAAAGGGGTGGGAGATAAAAAAAAGATTTATCATGAAAATGTTTATTATTAAGAGGAAAAACCAAAGTATTGATTATTTTATTAAATTTTTTAATCTTTTCTAGCTTGTTCGAGATTTTGGTTAAAAAAAAAGCTTATTTTTCTTGGGTCAGCAATGATTTAGCATTGAAATTTTAGAGTCTTTCTTTTGTTTATTTTAAAAACGTTATTTTTTAAATTCTTGCAAAAATCAATTCTCAGATTTTAATGAAATTTTCAGGACATTAGATAAAAACTAGCTGTAAACAAATAAAAAATGCATTTCTGAAATATTTTAAACTTAAATAATAATTATTTTAAATCAGATTAATTATACTTTAAATCGGTTAATATACCTCAGTTTCATAAAAGTATATTTTATTTTTAGGAGATTTTTTTAAATAAACAAAATTACATCATTGCTATGAAAGACGACTTCAAAAGAAAAAAAGTAGAGCACTAATCGGCTATTTTATAAAAAGAAACTACAGAAAAGTATTTTGCTTATTGGAAATATTTAAATTTATTAGCTTGAAATTAAAACTAAAATAAAATGCGACAAGAAAGACTTCATTTTTTATAAAAGTTCATAGATTTTCCTGACATAGGAAAAGAAGTTTAAGTACCACTAAAAAAATTGCTTTTTTCCGAAATGAAAGCAAAAAAAAAAAAACAATCGGGGAATTATGCAATTCAAATGAAATATAAAAATAAAGAATTCAATAATACTCACGAATGATTAATAAATCATTAAAGAAAACAAAGGCGGTTCGGGGAGTGACAAGTGAACGTGTCAATATTTTAAAAAAATGCCTAAACTTAAATTACATACGGAAATTAATTTTTTTTCTTTTAATATGGATTCATTAGTTTTTTTACTTTATTTCAAATAAAAGCAAAAAGACATTTTGAAATTATTTAAAATGCATTTTTGTTTGTTTTTTACTTTTTTATCTACTTTTTTTTTCATTGTTGATTTTCTTGATTGAATGTCTGGAAGCTGTTAGATTTTCAATTTTTAATATCATAATGCAAATTAATTTAGGTTTTTTTTTTTTTTTTTAAGGAAGGTGTGTAAAACCAGACGTAACTAATAGCGCCTTAAATATCTTGTAAGTGATAATTGAATAAAAGGACATAATCTACAAACATTAGATTTTAGTTTGTAGACCAGTCCAATTAATAAAAAATATCACGATGGTACGGAAAGTAAATTTTTAATACATCTGTTTTCTTTTTAGTCATATTACCCTTTGAAATTTATGTCACCGAAAATTTCAGAGTTGGGTATCATTTAAAACTTAAAATGACAATTATCTATAAAATATCAAATCATAAAATATATCAAACTTAATTTTTAACAAGAAATGTTTGTCTTTGCACAGTAAATATTCAAAAAGGGATATTGAAGGGATATTCTGGTTGTTCCGCCCTGTGGGGAACATCGTTGAGAAAAGTGAAAAATCGCTTCACTGTGTCAATGTTGGCAATAGCATTCATGTCTTGGTCGTTCAGCTGAAAATCGAAGACTTCGAAATTTTCCTTTATGTGCGCCGAAATGGAACTTTTTGGTATCACACGAATATCTCTCTGTATGAGGTTTCTGAGCATTATTTGAGCAGGAGTCTTATTGTATTTGGCTGCCAATTCCTTAAGAACAAGATCGTCGAGCACTCTTCTATTATCCACTGTAGCATTGTTGTGGCCAGGTGAACCGAGCGGTGCAAAAGCAGTTAGAGTTATGCCCCTTACTTTGCAGAATTCTTGCAACTCTTTTTGTTGGAAGTAAGCGTGGCATTCAACTTGGTTTGTATAAGGATTTATGCTTTTCGCCTGATTAAATATCCGTTCCACTTGTTTCGAATTAAAGTTCGATAAACCAATATATCGAATCTTTTTCTCAGTTACCAATTCCTCCAGAACGTGCCACGTTTCGATTAAGTCGTAGTTGGCCAGTTCCAGCTTACCCTCTTTATCCCGGGGAAACATGTTCATGTTACCGGTATTTTTTAAGCCGAAAGGTGCGTGTATCAAATAAAGATCGAGATAGTTCAATTGTAGGCGCTTCAGACTTTCTTCAAGAGCAGGCCTCACATCTTCTTTGCCCATATGAGTTACCCACAACTTGCTCGTAATAAAAATCTCTTCTCGTTTTAATTTGCCGCTGTTGAAATACTCCTGTAACACTTCGCCGATTTCTTTTTCATTATTGTATAGAAAAGCAGTGTCCAGGTGTCGGTAGCCCAGGTCTAGGGCTGTTTTCACTGAAGATTTAGCTTCATCTCCAAGAGAATGACAAGTTCCAAGGCCCATCATGGGCATTTCAATGCCTTCTATCAGTGCCATGGATTTTTCTTCTAACAAAAACAAAATAAAAAGTATCCTGTTTTATTGCTTGTTTTATCCACAATTCTCTGCTTCAAAAAAAAAAAAAAAATTGACCTGGTGTCTTCTCAGCTGACCTTTGAATGTTTATCATTAAAATTTCGAACAATATTATAAAAAATTGTTACAATTTCAATAGTAACAAGTAACTAACAATGATCTCTATCAGAGTTCAAAGACTACTACTGTGGTGGTGAAAACTAACACGTTTGCAAAAAAAAAAAAAAAAAGGCACCGAGAGGAAGAAAAAAAATGTGACGCCAATTTTGAAAAATGTTTCGAACAGTTTTTATCATCCGGTCATTTATTCAACGGAACTCGCCAACAACAAACCTGTATGGTCAAATAGTAAGAATCGGCGTCAGTGTTAACTGCGTTCCCTGCCAGTGTTTGTTCCGGGCGCCAGCCTTTACATTTTAGAGAAAGTGTCACGTTGCTAAGCGTTCACTCCAAGAATGCAGATTTGCGCAGAACTGGTCGAGGCAAAAGTTAATTTCTCATGCCATAATTTTTCTTTCTTTTACCCTGCAAATAGTGTAAGATACCTGAAGCCATAACTAACCAATCCTATTACTATTTTCTTGAATTTTAATTTTAAGAATTTTCAGAGGGGCTCGATCGACTACACAGTTTTTTTAGCAGACAGGCTAAGTAAATGCAGTAGCGATTCATCACTCACTAGTTTTTATTTAATTTAAGGAAAGAAATTTCTTATGTTGTTATAGTTATCGTTAGGGCTTTTATTTGAACGTGATTTTGTCATTGTTGTTTAGGAAATTGAATTCAATTTCTGTTAGGGATGAATTTAATTCAATTGTTTCGGATATAAAAAAAAATAGTAATGAATAATCATGTCTAATAATTCAATTATTTTGGTAAAATAGACAACAAACTTTTCTATTGACTAAGTAGGCAATAAATCAATAACAATACTGTTTTGTTTCCCTTGTGGCGGACTTCACCACATTAATTTAACTTAGATTAGGAAACCAAACTGACGTGAAGAAAAAAGGATAAGCCAAAGACATCATTACACATAAATTTGTATTTAACAAGATATACAAACAAGGATGTGAAAGAAAGGCATGCATTGAGTAAAACAAGAGTTGTCTCTCTTTATTATTAAAGTTCAAGGAAGAAAGTTTGTGATAGTTTCTTGTAATAATTGTTCTCAGCAGATTTGCTGTGTAAGAAAAGATTATGTGAGTGTATAATAATGTTCAGCATGTGAGTGGTGGTGTGAGTTAGAAGGTTGGAAAAGTTCGTAAGAGTTCGTACGTACGTGAATGCGTGAAGTATTTAACGTCTGACCGCATGGTCGAGACGATAATTCTTAAGGGTCACATCTTTGCAGGAAGAAGAGAGAAAAAGGCAAACTCGTGTTTGCTATTTATAGATAATGTAATCACGTGACAGGATTACAGCATCTTGGCGAGGAACTTGACTTAGTCGCGAGCTGGAAAATATATTGTGCGTGGGTGGATTGCAACACCCACTTATATGTTTGTTGACCAATTAGAAGCTGATATTTCCTGAAAATATTTACTAAGCTGAGAAGGCTCTTGGGATCCGTTTCCCCCAAAAGTGCACGAAATCGACTACATGAAAATATAGCGATTATAAAATTGTAGCAAAGCTGCGATTTATAAATTGTCCATTACACAGTAGTGTTGATTTATTATCCAATGAATGCTTGTTGTTGTATAATTTGAATTTGTGTAAGTATGTATGTATGTATGTATGTGTGTGATGATGATCATCACATCCTAAACGAGCCCGCTAAAAGTTATTATTCGTGTCAAAAAATAAGTTTCTTGGAAAAAGATTTTAAATGTTATAAAATCACCGATTGGTTAATTTTTCATCCAATCAGATATTTTTTGAGTTCTTTCAAATTTTCTCCTGCCTTTGTTCCCGGAGCCTACCGGTAGTAATAAAAGCGGGATTTTGTTCCAAAAATAGACAGTAGAATTCAGCAACTCACACGCGTCTACACAGACTATTCATTCTACTCACTGCGCACACACAGACACAGAACTTGAATTACATTTCACCATCAGCTCTCTGTGAAAAAGCTAAGTTACACACAACGCTGTTAGTTATACAAATAACACACAACTGAATTAACTGTTCTTCTGAATACAACATTCTATTTCAACATAGAACTTTGCACATTCTATTCAATAAACTTCCTTAATTACATTTAATCTTATTCAAGCTAACAGATAAAGGGAAACTGCTTTTTTCTCCTTAATATTCACACATTACAAAAATTGTTTTGTATTTGTTGATTTTAATATATGTTTTATCGTTGAAACAAAAATCGGTTTTCCATTGTTTTTCCTTGTTTCAAAAATGTATAAATGTTAAATGCTCTTTAACACGCAGCCACATTAATCTTTTCAACACAGCCAGCATTTACAAGTGTTTCTGTAAACAAAATTTGATTAAGCTAATTTGTCAAAACAAAAAAAATAAATAAAACTATTTTTTATTCTTCCCAAAATAAAGTATTTTTTCTCATAAGAATTAATTTTGATTTGAAAAAGAAATTTGCTAATTCAATGATTAATTGAACTGAAGAAATACTTTTTGTTTAAAATTATCTCCAAAGAATTACTAAAAGAAGAAGGATACGTGATGTGAAAATGCACCTCAAAAAACGTAATAAAAACAGAATTTTAATGTTATTTAAGACTTGAAGTATTATGGCGAGGAAACACACGTGTTCAAAGCAAGATCAGGAATTTATTTTTTTTCAAGTTTACTCATTTGGAGTTGTGAGTAGCTTATTTCAGGAGAAGGAATCAAATATTTTTAAAGTTCGTAGTTTTGATAAATTGTCAAGAAGAGAAAATGTTTGTCGCTGTTAGCTCCTCCTTAATTCCCAAATTGTCACTAGAGAGTCTTTCTCCCTATACTATAAATACTGGGCGACTTCTCGCCTCGTTCTCTTTTTTATTTCTCCATTTTAGCGACTACAATGTAAGCTCACTTACAAGATCCGCGTCTTCCCATTTGTGGGAGACGCCATGAACATTATACACACATACACGTACGTACGAACATTCATCAAAGAACAGACACCAATGTTTACACACACACACACACACAAATGTTATTGTCCATTGTAAAATTGTTTTGTTTAATACATATATTTGTTTATATATATATATCGGTCTTGTTTGTCATCTTTATCTTCAGTTGGACTTAATTTAAGTCCAGCCATTTTCTTGTAGTTGGATCTTTTAATATTCTACCAGGAGTTACACACGTGTTTCTAATACAACAACACACAAACACACTGTCCTCTACATGTTTATAAATCATCGGACACAAAGTAATATTCCAAAAATAAAAAGTTTAGAACAATTTGAGAGAGTTCGTTTTTCACATAAAACTTACGGTTGTATTCAACATGAATGACAAGATAGATTTTAAGGTACTTAGCTTTGGAGTTGAATAGAGTTCTTTGAAATTACCCTGCTCTCATTAAAGGCTGATAATGAATCAACGTGTAATTTAATACTGGCGTCATTCAGACGCATGGAACTCCACCTCCACTCCCTGAGGCGGCATAGTGGAATAGCGGCTCAGACTGAGAGCTTGGAGAGTCGAGTCCGAATTCCAGTCAACATTCATTACATTCACTTACGTGCTAATACCCTTGGGAAAGGTATGAATTTTTCTTTATGGGTAATTAGCAGGACAGACTGGGTTTTATAGCCTTGGATGGCAACTGGTCTAGGAGAAGGACAACTGAATTCAATACCTGCAGAAGGTTCTTTGGGACCTTGTATTCAGCCCTTCAAAAAGTGTGGTTGGTTCTGCACAAAGCCTTCACCACTATAAGCAAATCATATGTGGCTGTGTGTTCCTGACCATCATACGTCGAATACGATGGGAGAGTCCACCACATATATCAAAAAGCCATTTGACATCGCCTTATTACTTTTTCTTAGTGTGTAAGCCGTTCCCTTTTCCATTAGTCAAAAATAAAAAAAATTTCACCTTAAACTTTGCCTTAGTCTTTTCTTCAGCCCAGAGTCAATCCCTTTTTTTCTATTGGTCAAGATAAATTTTCACACAATCTCACGAATTTGAAAACAGTGAAGAAAAGAGAGTTATTTTTATTTTGTATTCACCACAGGAACGATCAAAAGAGAATGTAAGAATTTTTTTATCCATGGAAATTTTGGTTAAAAATCTTTTTTTTCTGTCATCAACACTGGACCTTATATTTGTACAGGAAATTTGAGCATTTTTTTTTATTGTAAAATAAAAAATGTAATAAAACTAAGACATTTTTTAATTAGAAAAATTGGCAAAATTTAACACTGAGACACACAAACAAAAAAGGCAAACTGTGTGCCAAAAGGACAGGTTTTTCTTTTGACAATACTACTCCCTCGACTATATTTGTTTTAATGAGTTACGCTGAGAATTTTAATAGCAAAAAAATTGCATGCTATTTAGTTGTTAGATTATTTATTTACAAGACTGATTATAAAAATATGTGAATCAACTACAATATAACATCTATTTATTATTTACATACATTCTATAATTCTAATTATACACAAGGAAAATCTTATCCACCCAATGAATAGGGAGATACACGCTCAAAATACTGGAGTCTCATCTAAAATTTGTGGAGCGAATACAGAAATAAACACCTAGACAGTCAGTCATCAAATGAAAATAATGGTTTCTGAGTCGGAGGACCAGTGCATACTTCTGGTTAATAAATTAATCCTTTGAAAATTAATATTTAGCATGTTCAATCAACGGGTTGTGTTCCCGCGAACAAAAAAAAAACATGCTTTGTGATCCCTTTGAAGAGTATTTAAGTAAATTTTCTAGGCAGACAAAATCAGTAAGGATATAGAAATGGACACATGTGAATTCAGTTCACGACGGCAGCTTAAAAGAGATTCCCTTACTCATTCACCCATCTTCCTTGCCAAGCAACGTGACACTTACACTCTTCCTCACTAAGCTACGTAACAAACACACTCTTCTTCACCAAGCTATGTGACACTTACACTTTCCTCCTGAATTTCTCCCTTGCCTCTTTTTTCACACATATACACAAAGTAATCACATTTCTTTTCATCTTAACAAACAACTACAAAGCAAGAACTTTAACACTCATACATGCTAAGAAAAATTTAGTTGTAAAAACACGAAGATACAAATATTTTATATTTAAAAAGCTTTCTCACCATTTTCTTTCTTGTTGTAATGCATTTTCTGAATATTCCTTTGCATTATAGTTATGGGTCAGTAACAATTCCAATGGAAATAAGTGTTTTAGACTCAACAGACCCGTCTCCTTTCATTATGCCAGCTAAGCAAACCCTTTCATCACTTCCCAAATGTAATTTTGTGATTCTGCGCAGTTGCCAGAACTGTCTGGGTTTAGCTGGGTTCTTAATTAGCACAACTTCATTAATATGGATTTTACTGTGATAATCCATCTCATGCAATTCTTTAAAACCATCTCTGAGGTTGAATAAATATTCATTGTACTAATTTTCTTTAATTTTTTCTAATAGTTCCTCTCTGTTTCTCAGAAACTCTATCAGTTGGTTTCTTGTTGGTTCAGTACTGTTGTTAACTGGTATATTCTAACGTATTGCTATTTCTTCATTCACATTTGGGTGTATGAATGAATTTGGTATTAATGGGATGAACCCCTTGTCTGAAGATCATCTATACGTCAAAGGTTTTGAATTAATTGACCTCTGTATATCTGATAATAATATCAATAATTCGTAGTAATTAATTTTCAATCTTCCAATTGTTTTGAAGAAGCTGATTTTTATTGTTTGATCACTTCCTACCCATGGAGAATAAAGAGGCAATTTTATGTGTTTTCTTCTTGTACTTGCAAAAGTGTCAGAGAACAATTTATTATTTATATGAATATCGATAATATTTTTGCCCAGGGTCATGTTAAATGAATATGACTGAATATGTAGCTTGGTGCACCATAAAGATTGGTAAAACGTGTTAAACTTAAATAAAGGACATAGTGCCCATATCTGGTACAGTTTCAATATATACAGATCGTTCATTCAAACATGTAAATATTAACAAATACATCTTTGTTGCTTTCTTTTTCTACCCATATCTGGCCAGTGTAATCTACCCCTTAATGTTGAAACGGGTTTATTAAATTCACATTGTGTTTAGGTAGGTAGGTTGGTGAATCTGGAATATCTATATGCCAGACTGTTGTAGCATTTGCAGACATAACATCCGGATATCACTTGATTAACTGTCTTGCTTGGGTTATCCAATATCCATATAATCTTATCTTTGTAATGGTTGCACCAACTCTCAAGTGTTTACACTGATGATGATTATAGTTGTGTTTTCAACGAGGATTTTCCAGAATTGTGTAACCAACATTTGAATGATAATTCTAACATTTTTAGGCATTTGAAACAACATGCCTAGCCACATACACAATTCCAGAAAATCCGAAAATATTTATAACAGAAGCCATTGGTTTATACCAATGGCTTCCCATATTTAACACTTCTCGTTTTCATTCTCGCGTGGTCATGTGTGATGTCATGAGCCGCGGTGCGATTTTCGCTCCAGTGGCTCGTATACACAAGTTTGTCGTTGCTTGGAAATCTTCCATGCAAACAAAACAGACTATCATTATTGATATGTCCATGTATTGTCCAATTTGCTGTAATGTACATGTCATCTCTGATGATGGCTTATGTAAGCCGAAAGCTTAGATAGGATTAAAAAACATGTATCAATATGGTGATTTTCTTTCGTCTTTCAATAATAATGTTATGAAGCTTATCAGACGATATGAAAGGAATTTGCTTTAAATAAATAGACAAAACTCGTCTATATTATTTAATGAAACACACACACACACACATATATATATATATATATATATATTAACTAATAGTCACCATCCGCAGCAATTCACCAGTACCAGATTTCCTGTCAATTGTGGGATCCGACCTGGACGTCGTTTTCCGTAAGTGAGTGGACCTCTGGAACTCGGCATCTGTGTTAAGACGTTTGAACTGCATTTTCAGCAACAATAATTAGTCTCGTTATGTAATGACATTTCAACAACAATATGGGACATTTTATTTCCAGTTCAAACCTGGATACATTGGCTATCCTGCAACCTACTTGTAGTATTCCATCCTTATCCAGGAAGATGTTTAAATATTCCATTAACTTGGGGATTTCACCTTTATGAGGATCTCTCAAATACTTTAATTCTCTTTCAAACAGTTCTTTCTGTATTGATTTGATGCGATATAACTTTGCACCCAGCTTATGATTTTTCATGCTAGTTTGTTTTCTGCATTTATGTATGAATTCAAGTACCATGGATGTTGCATTACATAATTTTGTAAGTGTAAGGAATCTCTGTATGTTTATTAAGGTTGAATTCACCTTGGTAGTTGTTCCAAAATATAACTCCGACGTCACAACATCTTTAGCCTTTGAATTCAAACACTCCAAGCTGCTGCTGCTGAGCCAGTAAAAAGAGTCTTTTGCTAACCACGACAGGCCATGTTTCCAGAACTCCAATTTAATCACAAAATGGTCAAGATTAACTCCTCATGAAATCAGGTCAGCAGGGTTCTCTGCTGAGGGCATGTATTTAAATTTCATCCTTTTTTATGATTGTTCTCAATTTGGTCTTTCATGGCTTGTATATCCTTAAGCCAGCTTCTGAAAAATAGGTTTTAGGTGTATCACTAAGTAACCATGATATTACAACCTGTTTATCCACCATAATTCACACATTTTCAATCATGACATTTGAATATGATTTCAAAATTGCAAACAATGCTTTAAAGGCCATGTACACTGTCAACTTTTTGCTTTGAATATACGCTCTTTTTGCGCTAGAGGGCGTCGTCAGTGATGGTCTGAAGTTGGATCATTGGGCAGTTTCGGGTCTTTCAAACATCATACTGACCTCACCAAATCGACCCCATCAGAGCTGATCAGACTCTGATACGCCCTCTAAAAAATGCTTGCAGACACTGACTTCTATAAATGTACCCCGTTATCACACATTTGATTGGAGGTTGACCAACAGCCAATCACAACGGTGCGAAATCTATTTAAGCTGTTTACGGGTAATTTTTTCTTTTTTTCATTTTTTTTTTTGAGTGGACACCCTATCATCGGATACTTAGAAGGTAATTATGTTTTCCGTTTTTACCCACTTCCTATCAAGTTTCATTTCACCAGCTACTAATTACTATTTACAGAGATAATAAGAAAAATTCAGCAATTAAAATTAATAAATAAATTACAGCGAATTAAACCGAGATTGCTTATAAATATCATAATAAAACGTTTAAAACATGTTGACGAATAAAAAAAAATTACAGCGAATTAAACCAAGAGTGCGTAAAAATATAATGAAACGTTAAAACATGTTGACGAGTAAAAAAAAAGACTAGAAAACTCGTTTATGCGATTAAAATGAATAAATAAATACAGCGATTTAACCAAAAGTGCTTATAAATATCATAATAAAAACATTTAAAACATGTTGACGAGTAAAAAAAACCTTTAAAATTTAATTTATGTTTTTAGATCGTTAGAAAAAAAAAAAAAAAAAAAAACGAAACGGGAAGAAGGGTAAAAAAAAATAATATTGGTGGGAAAGTCGTGATCAATCATGCTTTGCATAAAGTCAAATAGTTGGGGAGAGAGAAAAAGGAAAACGGAAAATAAGGTCATTCCTGTGCCATTCTGCTCTCCGTAAAGATTTCATTTTGGAACGGATGATGTCACGGAGCTCTTGCAACGGTCCCTTTTCTTCCGGTTTTGCTTTTTTATATTGCTTTCGGATAGCTCTTAATTCCGCTCTACATTATTTGATTTTACTTTCCCTTCGATTTTCTGTTGTTTTTTCTTTTGTCTTCCTTTCCTCGTATCCGACGCGCGCTGAAGCGTAGCTAACTATGATTTTTGAGATAATACTTAAACGGGTATCCACCGAGCCTTTTGAGATTGTCATTAGTATTTCGCTGATGTCTAAATCGAAGTCGTGCCAAGCTTTTTTGTCGACGGCCGCAGGCCATTTGATCTTTTTCCGAAATGTCTCAGATGGTAATTCAGGGGATACTTGTGCCTCTGCTTGGAAGAACTGGGCTTTGTGGTGAGCTTCCCGGCCCTGTATTTCCTGCGTCTCATCAGGAGAATTTTCTGTGCGCTGCAACTGGCTAGCTTCCAATTGACATTTCATTTTGGCTTGATGGTTTATGCGCCCAACGACCTGAAGGAGCGGGTCTCGTTTTTTCGGAGGCTGGGGCCGTTCCTGGTAGACTCAACTGAGAAGGTGAAGATGCTTAAGGCTATTTTTTCCCGGGCGGTGGCGGGGGTAGGGGAATCCCCTAAAGATAGTTTTAACTAGGGAGGCCCTGGAGCATTTGACTAGCGAGCGCTGCATGGGTTAGACATAGGCTAAGCAAGATGTCTTCCGTTGCGGTGAACATGGGCGCAGAATTTTGCAAGGAAGAGATCCATCGAGGGTCCGATCAGTACATTCGTGAAGTCAAAACCCCGGAGGGGCACACTCTTCGGGCCACTGACGATATGTGCGGGGCGTTTCGGCAACATTTCAAGAACCGGCTGCATCTTTGGTTATGATCAAAGTTGAGATCCCCCCCCCAGCTTGTTTTGGTCTCCCTTTTCTTCTCGCCTGAGTCAGCTTTCATATTTCCCATGTCCGTATGTATATTTTCTCCTTTCCCACTGCCTTAGCGAGAGAGCCTCTTGATTTTGTCCAATCGGCAGAATACAGCGGCTTCTCCTTTTTGGGGGTTGGACAGGCGCTACTAACATCAGTTATGTTTAATTTACTTTGTGTTGATATTTAGTTTGATTATTGGGTTCATCCCCCTCTGCTCTCATATTTAATCATCCATAAATTTGTATATATATGTATTTTATTATCATTAAATTTCTAATATCATGGGGTGCGTTTTCTGTAGGTCCCCCGAGAGGATGTGTTATAGAGGATTGATTGGTGACGGACGAGTTTTTATGGTGGATGTGGAAATTGTAATGAGTGAATGGGTCGTGAGTCAGATTAACTAGGTATAAGATAGTTAGTGACGACCAGCCTCAACCCCTCCCCTTTTTCGGCCTTGTGCCATAATTATGTATTTTTACTACATAAATATCGTGATACCTCAACTGCTAAAAACGAATCCACATTTCTAACCACACACCAACCTTCTCACTCACACACACACAGACACCCACATGGTGATAATAATTTGTACACCTTCACTAAAAACTTCTTTTGATACAATACTTTTCAAACACTCATGAACATTTATCCAGTGAACTTTTTAAACCAAATAATTATCTCTCACCGAACTCTTAAATAACATCGAAGGGAGGCAACTCTTGATTAATTCAACAAATGCAAGTTGGGCACCTCGAGGCGGTGTAATGGTTTGCAAGTTTGTCTCGCTAGAACAGTTACCACTGAGTAGTGAGTTCGAGTCTCACTGGGTGCCCCCTACTTTCGGCCTTGTGCCACATCTGAGCTACGCTTGGAAAATCATTACTTAAATGCAAGTTTTCTTTCCTATCGTTGTTTGATATTGTACATCTTGTTATATTTTATGTGCAACAATGTCTCGTAGTTACTCTTCTTGCGTGAGTCTTGTTTTCTTATCAAAGTTAAATTAATGTGGTGAAGTCCGCCACAAACTCGTTTGGGTTCCTCTCCGCCCGGAGGCAAAGAGTTCGACAATAGAGGAAGCATCCTCCTCCTCTTTCCTAAGCCCGTCGTTTTACCGCTGAGCAAAAATTATTATTACGAAGTACACACAAACGTCTGACGTCATCCACTGCATTTCGCAGACATTTTTGAAGTGGTGTTAGGTTTTTTTTTCCCCCCCTGTATTTTTCATAGAGAAATTATGGATGACCTGTATGCTAGTTCTGGAGGCAGTCTTAAATTAAAAAGGGATTCAAAAGTGAAAAAGTAAGTTTATTTATTGCTTATATTTTTACGGGAAAAGGTCTTATACTGTTTTTGTTTTAAGTTGAAGTGTCTCTACTAATTGTGAAAAAAAAAATGGACACTTCATATCTCGGATAAAATATTTCCAAAAAAATATGTTTCTGCTTAACATGAAAATAAAAAGTTAAAGAGGAAAGGTTATGAGTTATAGGCTGTTTTGTTGGGTAAAGTTTTTTTTTTTTTTTTAGTAAAGTCAAGAAGAGGAATTTTTGTTGTAAACAATTTTTCAGAAAATATTTTCTACCGAATAAAGAGTATATTTTTTTTTTTTTTTTTTATATATGAAATTGATTTTTAAAAGACTTATATTTGTTTAAATAATAAAAAGAAATATTTTAAAAGCCAATTTCATGTATTCACCTGTCTCAGTTCGTTTTCATGTCAAGAATTTTTTAAACTCATCATCCCACTACGTGAATTACAAAATATGTCAATTTCTGAGCAAAAGTTCTCATCTCGATTTGTTTGCAATGGATAATCATGTCTGATCTAAAAATGAAATTCATATAAAAATTGAAGAATTGTTTAACTTTACCTAAAACGAAACTATTATTAACTAATAACTATCCTCTCAGTTTCTTTCCTCACCCAATGACCCCCTTGCTAGAGTCTTACCTAGCCACTTTTATAGCCTTGCTTGCGGTGAAATGATTTTTAAAAATGGTACAACACTAAACAAAATACCCCCTAAATCAACATTTATGACAAAACAGAACCAAATGTAAATATTGTAAAAAGTCGACGAGAATTACAAACGGAAAAAGAGGCTCGTTAAAAAAAAAGTAAGATACTTCTGTGTGTGGGGGGGGAGGGGGGAATAAAAATATTTTTACCATGACTTTCAAAAAATTTCATTAAAATCCGACAATTATTTTTATTTTTGCAAGATTTTACAAATTAATGTCGGTCATAAAAAAAAAGTACTTCCGCTTCTTACGCAGAGAAACAAGGTTGTTTTTTTAATCAAAACTTAGAATGTTCTAAAAAGACGGAAAATTTAAAAAAATAATTTTAAAATACTGTGTTATTTCCTTTTTAATAGTAACATAAACATTTTGACGATAAAATTTTGTTTTCGTCAAGTTTGAGGTCTTTTTCATCATTCTATGCTCTTTTTTGGCGAAATTGTGGATGACCCTAAGAACAGGGTTCAAAAACAGATAACGATTGACGTTATTTTTGAAGATCGTAGTTGACAGGAAAGTAATATTTTTGTGTTTTAGGACAGTTTTTCGGTAAATAATAGTATCCGCTTTGAAGTAGATTTAAGTTTTGTTTTTTTGTAAATTTCAAGACCCAAGCCAAGGTAGAGGAACAGAGTATGAAAAGATAAGGGCACAAGTTATGTGGGGGAAAGATAACTGTTGACCCTAGACTCGAACAGGTTATTGTAGGGATCATCATGGGAATCGATTCCACAAGAAGTTAAGTAGCAGTTCGTGGGAAGAAGCTGTTCAAGTGGAACTTACTTCAGTTCACCAATAGAATACGAAATTAGAATTTTCGTCATGGTGATTGATACCTTGTCAAAACTTTATAAATATGCCTTATGAAGTATCTGTATATGTGTATTATTTTGTAATGTAGTAAGTAAATTTATTTTGATAACCTCTTGAAATCTTTGATATAGGCTTGTAATTTTTGTATAAGATTCGATTGGGATTAACTGAAGCAAAAGATTTTTATGAATTTTCTTTGTGTAAGTTTCTTTGCTTTTTTTAAATACGATATTCATTTCTTTTGTAAAATTCTCCATAAAAATTAAACTCCAGTTTTGATTTAACAGGTAATATAAAACTGGACGCCAATTTTGTGACCGCTTACGGAAATCGCATATATGGTTATAAATATATGTGTATCCCGATTCTATATCACTGTTTAAAAACGGTTTCTTAAATTCAAAATAAACACTGATTTTATTCCATTTAACTTTTTTTTCCCCCTCAATTAGTGTTTTTATATCATACAGTAGGCCTTAAAAAGGACTATCCTTCAAACCTTGTGGATTGGCACTGCAGAATCAAAAAGTAAGAACTGTACCAAATAACAGAAACCACATCACTGGAGAACTTGCAGCAGCAACTAAAATCGGTAGCACATGTAACTCAAAGAAAATAATGACATAAACTAAATCTTTACACTCCATCAATACTGGAAAGAGCAATAACAGTTATTGAACTTGAGAAACACATTTTTCCTAAAAAATTATTTTAATAGAAAGATTTTATAAATTTCAACTGACAAAAGCACTGGCTGCTCAGTCAGTAAATGCCAAATGTTTCCTTGTAAGAAAACGTCCAATATTATTGTTATTCCAATTGAGCTTTGCATTTCTTTTGCAGTCATATTTGTTGACGTAATGTCAGGGCCCAGTTTGGCATTTTATATTTAGTAAATAAAAAAATTTCAGGACTTATCTCCCAACTCTGTTTCACAGTTAAATCTGCATATACATATATTGTTAACTGAAGCAACTATTTCACTCAATCCCATCTTCAAACTTAACTTTTATCAAAAATAAATTAAATTTCCCAGAATAAATGTCTTATTTCTACAAAGCAAATCTGCGTACATAAGAAAACTGCATTTTTATTAACCCTGAAAATGCACTTTTATTAAATTATGATTGACTGTCATAAATATAAAATTATTAATTGATCTGAAATAAAATAATTATCGAGTCTCAGCTGTGAGAAAAATTTTTAAAAGTACTTTACTACAACATTTGCTGATGTTTTCAAAATAAATTTGAAGAATTATTTTGTAACTTTTTAAAAACATTTTTATTGTAAAAATTTTACAATGCACTCTAAAACTGCTCAGTCAGTTAAGTGATACACACTTGTGCGATTATGTCTCTTTCAATTCATGACAAACTATGCAGAAGATTTTCCTGCAGTAGGTTGCCATTTCTTTCTGCAGTAGACTAGTTGCCAACCAAGGCTATAGTACATAGTCTGTCCTGCTATTCAACCAGTGGTGGTGGTGGGTTGTGGATTCATACTTTTCCCAAGGGTATCTGTGCAAAAAAAGAATGTAACCAACCAAACTGTTATAACAACTATTTTTTAAGCATTTTATTTATAAATGTGACTTCACTTATTTTGAAAGTTGTATGGAAATATTTTAATATATAGATATATTTGTAAAAGAAAAAAATCAAAAAAGTATGTGTTAAGAATGGGCTTGAGTAGTCACTTGTACATGAAGTGAAATTTTAAAGTTAATTCTTAAGAAAAGTCTTCACAGAATAAATGTAAAATAATTTTACTTTTCTTTGATTTATATTTGGGAAGATCTGAAGAAGTGTGTTGTATGATTTTTCTCAATTTGCTCTATTAGCATATTCCATGAGAATATGGTTTGTTCTTTCTTGTCTCCAAGATAATAAATCATTCTTATAATATATTTAGTGGATAATCAATAAACTCTATTTTGTAATTCCTATATGTAAGTCAATTTTTTACCCTTTAAGAAATGAATATTAATTGCAATTGTATTTTTCAGAAAAAAATCAAAGAAACAATCTAAAGTGATTAGTCAAATCACGAATACTGAAGATCCAACTTTAAAGAAGGTGGCTAACCGAATGACCAAAGCTGAAATTGCATTTGAAAAAGCCAGGGAAAAGAGGGTAAATTATTTTCTTCTTTTGCAAATATCTTTTTTTTTAAATTCTTTGTTTCAGTAAACATTTTCATTTATTTTGTTTTTTTGAAAGGTTTACAAAGAAAGAAAAAAAGCATCTGTGTCTAACCTAATCCTTTAATTTGACATCTGCTATATTAAAGATGCAATGATAACTTATAGAAAATATCACTGCATGGGCATATTGTCAGATCAATTAGGAAAAATAGAAAAATAGACAATTTAAAAAAAAAAATTTTTTTAAGGCTTAATAAATATAAATAGGTGGTGAGATTAGTTCTCTGCAGACAGTGCATCTGAAAAGTACTTTTGGTCACATTTTTCAAAAGTTGTGAAAAGATCTTTAAGATTTTGCTATTGTAGAAATCAAATACTATACCAAAATTCAATTTTACAGAGAAAACTTGAAAGGTATGGCATCTGAAGAAACATCATATCTCTTCATTCCATAAAGCATAAGACTTATTGTTTGGTTCTTTCTAGTTTCTTGGCTATAGTTTAAGGTGATACAACTTAATTCAAACTTTATAACAAAGCAATAAAGAAATAAAACTTCTGAGAACAGCCAGTCTTTATTCCAAAATGAGTAAAAGATTTTATCATTGTAAGAAAATTCAGATGAATACACTCAAAAAAAGATGAAACTTGCTTTAGAATGCTTAACATAAAGATTTGGAAAATCTAAAACTCAAAGAGATTTGACATATTACCTTGTCATGAAGATTCTAAAGGTAATGTCATAAACTGTATGGAAGTGACAAGCAAGAACCATGTCTTATACCTGAGGTGATTAAATGGTCACGCTGCTTAGAATGTTTTACTTTTTCATGTAAAGAAAATTGATGACAGCAACTTGCTTTTAATGTTATTTGACTCTGATATTAGCCTCTCTCTCTCTTTTTGCTATCATTGCTTATATTTTCTTGTTTCCCCCTTTATTTTTTCTTCGCTTATTTTCTCCTGTTTGTTATATACATATATATAAGCTTAACATTTGAGATAATTACTGGCTATATTTAAAGTTAATTCATAATGTCTGTCATTTGACAAGTCATAAAAGTGAAAAGAGAATTTACTTAAAAATGCACAATATGGGTTATTGTACTGTTATTAAAGAGTTTAACTTGTAAGCAAATCTATGAGAATATAATATTTGCTTCCTGCTTATATCACCATTAAAATACATACTTTTGGGGTATATGAGAGAATGACCCAGAGGTTTCACTGATTATTGTATGTATAATGTTTTAAGAGGTGATCAGATAGCTAATCTTTAAGAACATATCTTGGTAACATTTCTTATGAAAGACTTTAAACAAAAAAATCATGCTAACAGTTTTAAAGAAATGTTTAAATATTCCAACTATATTTTAGGTAGATTTATTCAATATTTGAGATCTAGGATTTTGAGAGAAAGATTAAACAGTAATGAAAAGCTTCAGCTTTTCTCCCTGACCATCAAAAGAGGTTAAGTGTAAGTCTTCAGTTAACAAAATGGTGACCTAATTATTTGAAACATAAAAAAACATTACTCTTTGATTTCTGAAGTTGAAAACTGTAACAAGAAAACATTATGCTTCTCTGTTTGAAACTCATTTGTAAACATTGAAATAAAATATCGTAGATAAGTCACAAAACTTGTTTCTTCTGTTAGCACATTAGTAGCATCATGTTTGTATTGCACAATTATGTTTAGAAATTGTTTATCTTACTCCTTTAATCTAACATTTCATTTTCATCTAATATTAGAATATAATTTGGTTGGTAGACATTTTGCACTTTTATAATTTCTATTGCTCTGAAATGAAAAGTAGAACTTGGATGAAAAAAATCTAAGAATTTGTAGCATACAGTGATTGGCTATCCAATTATTGAATTATTAGGAGAAAAAAAATCAAGAGAATTATTCAACAGGGTTGGGGGGTTGTCAGTCTCTTAGTTTTGAATGTTGGTAGTGTGAGAAGTATGTTAGGAGCAATGAGAAATTTCATTTGAATAATCTGTGACCATTGAAAAGATACTTGTTTTGAGAAAGTGTTAGTCTTGGTCACCTACACACAAATACAGTTAATGAGGACAGAAGCAAAGAAAGCTAAAATGGTTCCTCATTTCACCCAAGAAGATTTGTGATCAAAAGACTCTTTAAAATATGTTCTTTTTCTAACCACACCCTCCCCCACTCCTCCATGTGATTTTCTGTTCTAAATGTGAAAATAAATAAATTAATTTCTTATAAATCCATAAATTTGTTTTGTCCATTAAGCTTTCTAATGTCTTTTCTCTTCATTGAATCATTTATTGACATTTGACATGTCTTGTCAGTTTTTCCATTTCTGTGTTTGTAATGTTAGGAAGGAGAAAACCCAGACCATCATCATAGCATTGTTGAAGAAAACCTAACTTTAAATGGGGCTATATAAAAAGTGAGTTTCTCTACATGCTAAGAGTTTAAAGCTATAGATGTTTAAATTACATTCATGTTTATGCAAAGATTTATACTACAGGGCAAATGGATTTTGTTCTAAAGTAGGTTAATATTTAATAAGTAAAAATTGTCCACCTACTCACACTTATCTAAAAAGGGATATATATTCTAAGATTCCTAGCAGCTGCCTCAAAACACAGATAGTACCAAACTCTCTATATATGTTTTTATTCCTATACATCTGCAAATGCTGAAATGTTCTCAGCCCAACTTATTGAAATCTGGCTAAATGACTAAACATGAGAATGTTTGTTTGTTTTTGTTTTTTTTTAAATCTCTTCTTGGTTAGTATAAGAACTTTTCAGCACTTCCTTGTACATACCATTCTTAATGTTAAATGAGACATGACAAGAGATTAACAGCAATTAATAACCATTATAATTCAGATGTTATACAATCTTTTTAGTTTAAATACATTTCATAGATTTTAGGAAGTGTACTTGAATTTTTAATTAATATATGAAGCTGAAATAGATATGATCGTTTTTCAAATCTCCTTATTCTCAAGGAAATAAATTCTTAATATTTCTCTATAGATTGCAAAAATCACACTGCATTCACTTGAAAAAAATTGAATTTTTTTTTTTTTTTTAATATAATGAAGTTAATTTTAAAATATATATGAAGAGCTGATATATGGCTACTTAATTTTGATGACTATTTGTAGTGGTTATTCAGTATTTATTTTTCTTCATCTTTATGTATATAAAATTTATCAGTCTTCTTAAGGTGACAAATTGGTTAAAAATTTCCACAATACTGTTTCATGATGATTTTAAGATTTGAAAATTCTCTTTATAATTAAGAAACTTTTCAGCACTCTTTTCTAGTTTGTTACTTCATATTATTTTCTTACTGACTTATTTCTAATATTCTTTGTGTGCTTATAACTATACAAATACTTATACCTGTATTTAATGGCTGATAAAACTCATGGGAAGATATAAATTCTTTTTCCATTTCAGCAGGGTATATTAATGAAGCAGAAATTATTGTAGGCTCCATCAAATGTTCCTGGAACTTCATTCGTGTTTCCTGTTTGCCTCAGTTTAAAATTAATTTCATTTTTAGTGTGATTTCTAATATTTGAAGGGAAGAGGTTGGGTCATTGATATGCCAGCAAATATTGTAATTTGACTTATAGAAGTCGTTTATAATTGGATTTAATTGTTCCTGTGGGTTATAGGATTGAATAGATACATGGTCGAGTGGTTAGAACATTTGTTTTCTGACCGTGAGACTTTACCACGGTTGGTTTATCAAGAAGGTGACTTGATGTTATCAGCCTGAAGAAGGCAATCTCAGCATGCAGCATCTTTCAAAAGTGCCTGAAAACCATACCACAGTTTGATCCAAGCCTTGTGAATGATATTGGGTAGATGGAACCCTTCGAGCGTGCCGATGGTTGTGCTAGCCCAAAGTCACAAGTCATGTTGACCAAGGGTTTGAGTTTGTTAGCCTTGTTCAGACTCTTGATAAAGCTAGATAATGTGCTCTCTTCTGGAAATTGTAACTAGGGTCTGCTCAGCATAGTTATAATGAGTGTTGAACAAACACAGATGTGCCAGAGAAGACGTCTGCAACAGGGATTGGCTAGCTGCCCTAGTAGACTGGCATCCTCAGGTATGAGTAGCCATCCACCCATTCATTCATTCATTTATTTATTGTAGAATTACAGTAGTCTTCCTACTACTGACTAATCTGTTGGTTTGTTGGGACATATATCTTTTCATATGAGTTTTCAGAAAGCATGTATCTCTGCCAGTGTGTGTGTATTTTCATAAAACAACACCAAATTAACTCTATCATATTGATAGTGATATTTATTTTATGACCAGTCTTTGGCTGACATAGAATCTCTGAAGAATTGAGTTAATTAAAAAAAAAATGGCATCTTTATTAATTTCTGCTCTGATCAAAAGAGATTCATAGTATCCAAGAGAAATTAAGAGAATAAATCCTCTCCATTTACTATTTAAGAAAAATGAAAAGACAGAACAATGATTTGTTTATAAACACCAAGATGGTTACTTCTTTGTTATTGGTTTACATGCATTTTCATTTGAAAATATGCCAACTTAGGATTTCTGCTGTCCACCAGAATTAAGATATTTGTCAAAGTAACTTTACTTAAGCTCAAATATACAGAGTAAATGGAAAAGAATGGTAATAATTATAGTTTGGCCATCACTCCATTGTAGCTGTCATTAGTCCAATAGGATACCACAATATCATACACTTAGTATTCAAATATGTATTCAGCAGAATATAAAAAATTGTAGAAGCCCACAGAAAATACATTAATGGGAAAAATATACTGTATATATAGAATATGAAGGGAGTGGAGATGGCAAGTCTTATCGGTGAAGGTTTAAAATGGTGGAACTAAAGAATGTAGTGCTTCTGAACAGTTTCCATGGAAATAGCAACAGAGCGGCATGAGACATGCAACTTTTTATGTGAAAAAGGGGTTGTAGGGTGGGAAATAATTCATCACCCACTAAGATGCAGATGCTTTTTGACTCTACTGATAGATTCAAATGTAGTAGTCTTTTTTTTTTTTTGTTTATGATGTTCCCAAAAGGGAATGAATCATATCTGAATTTTGAACGGGTGCTGAAAAGTTCTCGGCTTGAATAATCAGCCTTTCAGTTTGGTTATTTAGAGAAATGAGTCCCAAGAACTTTTCAGTAATTTATTGTGGATCAATAAAAAAAAACAGTGTATTTGCATATTTTTTTTTTTCTTTGCTTACAGTTGGAGGAACAAATCATGGAACGTGCAAGTATGTCACACAAAGAACGTATTATGGTATGTAGTCATTTTTACCATAAGATCATTTGATTTTATTTTCATTTTTTTAATGCTGAAAATTGTATCTGTAACTCGTTTACAGAATGATCTGGCATTATACATTAAATATTGTAAAAATAAGAAAAATAGATTATTTTAAAATGGGTTATGAATGTATATTAATTAGCAGTAATCTATTAAAACATAAAATATTTGTTTACATTTAAGAATTCTCTATTTCACATCTTACATGATTATTTTTTCTTCACAGGATTTTAACAGTCATCTCGATACACTCACAGAACATTTTGATATTCCAAAAGTCAGTTGGACGAAGTAATTTCTCTTGCATCTTTTCATTTTTTCCCCCCAGCCATTGTACATAAAAAAAAAAAATTTTCAATAAGATTTTTTTCTTTATAAATTTTCAACAAAAATCTGACACAAAAATAAAAAATATGAACCTGTATATTGTGTTTGTTTTATCTTTGGGAGATGGGTTGATGCAACTGAAAATTGTTTAATTATCCTTTGTCCCATATTTGTGATCATCAAATCAAGTTTTTAATTCTCAATTCTTTGAAAATGTCTTGTTTTGTAACCATGCTTTCAATATTATCAGACTGTATATAACTATTTTTCCAGAGATGCTGATAGCTGTGTTCTACATCCCTGAGACATAAAAATCTTAAATGATGCATTAACTTACCTATCTGTGTATCCCAGGGATGCAACTAAAAGTGAGGGATATATTGCACAAAACCAACCCATGACACTTATAACATAGTAAAAGGAATTTCTTGTTAGTTGATACTAAGTAAACAATGACATCAATGACATAAAATATAACTAAAATATTCTTTCCATAAATGATTAAAATTGTTTTTTGGGATGATGATGAAAAAAAAAAAATTAGTTCACTTTAACACAAATTTATTAAGAGACTTTAGTTGGGGCCCATGGAATTTCCCAGGGATGCACCCAAATCACTACCTATCAGCATTACTGCATATATGCATATGTTACTTGGTAGCATTAACTGTGGCAGGGATTTTTATCAGTTACTGCTGATGGATTAACTCTTACTGAGTTACTAATTGAATGCATTTAACTCTTATTTAAGTCAATAAACACTATATAAAAATGTGAGTGATGATAGATAATTCAATTATGAAAGTTGAACATTTGGTGTTTTATATAAGGTATATTTAGGTAGCAAGAAGTCATTCAAACAAGTTTTTGTTAAATTCAACTGATACAGTCAGTCAGCTTATTTTTTTTTTTTTTTTTTTTTTTGTATTTTGATATTGTTTTTGTTTTTTAGTACTTTTGACTGTCTCTCTCATTATTAAGAATTGGGGGTTGTCAGTAAGATACAAAATATTTTGCTGGTGACATACTGGATACTTTTCTTTTTTTTTTAATGCTGGGATTCAAATTAACTCAAAATGATATCCTGTGTAAAATTTATACAGAACAGGACCATGACAAGTAAAAAAAAAAAATATCAACTAATTATACATGTTGTATGCATATGCATTAAAGATAATCTCTTGTGAAAAATATTTAATGTCTGTGGTTTCTTTTGTATAATAATGGCTTTCATTGCAATGAGTGTTTTATAGAATTTTACTATTGTCTGCATATATTTGTCTTCTGTTTGATTTGTATTTTGACTAAAAATGTTCCTGTTTTACTTACCATGTAAAGATAGTGTTGATTCCACTAATTAATTTTTCAAAATACTGCAGTCAGATAAGCCTGATAATGGCATCTAGCACTCATTTCTTCTTGTACAGCTCTATGTAACCATTTTAGACATGACAACACTTTACATTAATTTGAATCCCAGCATGCAGTGAACCAAATCTTGTCTATCATATTGGCAACAGTTTCGTTTTGGAGTTATTAAAATTAACAAACTACTACTTCTTCCAGTTAGCAACAGATTGGAAGTCATTTTCCAGATCAGCTGCCAATTTGATTTTATTGAATTCGTCAGACTTAATATTAAAAGAGGAGTAAGTAGTTGTCATTAGCATGGATATTAAGTTGGGAAATGATGATATCAGGAATGTCATTGGATCCAAGAATAGAGGGTTTTTTTTGTTTTTTTTATCCCTTCCCCTATTAATACAAAATGATATAGAGGAGTGGCCATTCAAGATAACTTACATTACACAGTTTGATAAGAAAATTTGAATCAAATCAAAGAAACCACTAGAAACACTATAACCCTTCAACTTGTGAAGAAGACCAGCATGCCAATCCAGACTAAAGCAACAACCTGGGCTTTGACATTCATATCTAAAGCTTGACACACAGCAATAACCGCCAAATTTTTTTATATATATTATATAATTTTGTTTGGTCATATTACAATGAATATTAAACTAATGTTTAGTATACAGTTCCTATTTAATTATTGATGTTACTTCCAGTGCTAACAAGAAAACTTTTATAAATATTTTAAGTAGATTTTGAAGAACCATTGTGTTTATAGTGTCATATGACACACTTTTTCTTTGTCCTCTCTTCCACACAAATGGAAATTTAATTTACACAAAAGGGTGTAATTACATAAGATAAGAAAATGCATTTGCAGCATATGTTCACAGCAGATATTCACAGCTGTTCAATGACAAAGATCAACTTGTCCTTATGTCATTTATTTTCTCCAAATGTACTGAAGTGTAACTTAAATTATACTGTTAATCATCATTTAAAGATGGATGTTGTGTATTTGGTCAAAGTCGGAGGAATTTGCTTCTAATGATACAGCTTCCCAATTCCTTTTTGTTGTGTTATTTCAATGTCAAGTCAACCTTGAGTGGAGCTGTCAACATATGCTGAATTAGACTTTTTACATATCTTAACTTTTCTACAATATTTCTTATGCATTTCAAGATCTGAAATGAAAAAAAAAATACTTCTTAAAAAGAATTCTAATAATAATGTTGAAAATATATAACAGAATGTATGAATTTCCCACTCCAAAATATTTAAAAAGATTTTCAAGCAAAAGATTTTGATCTTCCTCTTCCACAGAGTATGTCACATTTGCTTTTTCTATCTCTGTCCCATGATGAATGTCACATGTTGTGTATGAAATGTGCCTGCATAATTTCACTTGATCAATAGAAATGCATATCCTCTATTTTACAACACCTTTTGCATATTTATAAATTTGGTGACATAGTGGTTGTGAATTTGATCTCTTGTTTGTACAGTCTATACTTGCACTCAATGGAAACAGGCGACTAATAACTGAACAGTACTAAATAAGAATAAGGCCTATACGATATCCCTAGATATGACTAGTGGAACAAGAACAGTCTACCTCTGTAGATTAAATAAAGGGTTCAAAATTTACTGTAGGTTACCCAGATCAATATAAACCTGAGAAAGGTTGTCGGGTGCAATGACTGAAACACTGATAACAACTACAAAGATGACAATAGTCCAAATATAATTGTGTAAATACATGTAGCAGCCTACAGTGGGGTTGCTATTTATCAGGAATCTTAATATAAATAATATACAGGCATAAATTGATACCAAAAACTTGAGTTACAACAAAAACAGAGTTCTTAATAAAAAGTCCAAAGTTTTATTATTGGTAAACAATCAACAACTTAATAACAACTATGTACATTTGTTGAATTGTAAGGATTGAAAAAAGTCACCACCTGATAAAGAGGTGAAATATTAAAAACACAAAAATGTTTCATGTGTTGATATGCAAATGTGCTTAAATTATTAGTCCTGAAAAAGGAGAAAGATAACCACATGCAAGTGGTAAATCTTTGGAAATATTTGGATGTCATCTAAGTTAAACCCAAATGAAGTCACTTGACTGAAGTAATTTTGGACTGATAAGTAAAATCCTAAAATGGCAGCATGCTAAATGACAAAAATATCACATGTGCCATGTTGTTACATAAATCCAGAAATTGGCAGGAATCCCTCAGAGATCCAAGAAGGTTGTTACGGCAACATAACTTGTTTTTCCTATTTGTTTGCCTAAGAAATTAAATAGACATTTAGAAAACGTCTTTTCTTTAAGCACTTATTAATTAATGAATTGTATACTGAATAGGTTTAGTAAAGAGCATGGAAATAAAAATAAAAAATGCTAGAAACGATATGATAATACGTAAACTTTGGAAAGAGCATGATTTTTTTATTTACAAGATAAAAAAAAATGCTAGGAAGGAGTATATTTTGTAAATAATCATGTTCTTTTCAAAGTTCGTGCAGACTTTGCGCATTAATTATTGTTTGTTTTTATTTTTAATGTAAAAGAAAAGCTTTACTTTATTATTTTTTTTTATTTAAAAAGAAAGATTTACTATAAAAAAAACACCACTTGTCATCGCTTTACGACGTAACTTAAATGCGGAGTAATTTTAAACGAGTAAATTCAGTTAAGAGCAGTAAAACGGCTCTTAATTAAACCTCCGCTGGCTAAATGTTCAGCAGTGAATGTAGTAAAACAAGGCCAGTAATGGCCGACAGCTGAACGCGACTGAGTTCGAACTTTTATTGTCGATAACTAAAAACCGGTAGGTTTCTTCATAATTTAATTGTTAATTCGAGTTCAGCATGTACTTTTACACGGAATTATGACGATTTGGTAACATTTTAAGAGATATTTAGCGCGGGTGTTAAAAAGCAAATTTACCGTAATGTTTAACCTTTGTGGCCGCAAAAAAATGAATATGAAGCCTATAAATTTCTTATAAAAAGATTTCTTCTCGAATTTATTACTTTATAAAATGGTAAATAATAAATCTTTATAAAAGTTAAATAATAAATATATTGCATTGTATTTGGTACAAATATTTTTATAATCTATAAACATTGCTGATGGAGTCAAAAGTGTAGGCATGAAGGTTAAACAACCTGAATCCCCCTCCCCTCACTTACCATTATAGACTCAAAATGAAAACAAAAGATTTAAAAATACAATACTTATCCTAGAGATATGTTTTGAAGTCATTTAGTAAGTTTAAGGATTAATTCACTGGAATTTTCAGAAGTAATGTTTAATCTTTACTTAAATCATATTTAACATTGTTTATTTACACTATTTACTAGCTTAAAAGCTGCTCTGTCGGGTGGCATTTAAACTAGTTTCTGCGGAGGACTCTTGATTGGGCCTTCGTCGCAATAAATAGGATGGAGTGGTAGATGCTATAGGCAACAATAAACTACAGAAGAACTCAAAATTCATCGCTGCATTTAAGTATTTAAGCTTACCTTTTAAAAGTTCAACAATAATTCTTCTACCGCCACTTAATTTAAAAAACATTTTGATGTATGTAGGTCTTTACTTTCCGTACAAACAATTATTTTTATTTTATAGGTGACTTTCACTGGATTTCGCAATTAATTTCGATTATTCCCAAAATTACTTCCAAGTTATAGAAATTGTTATCGTACAAAAAAAAAAAAAAAATTCTTCGAAGAAAATCACATTAAAAAATCGCCGAAAATAATTGTATTAATGAAAACTTGGAAATTCAAAATTTCAGGATTGCGACTCCAGATCTGGCCCTCAATGTTTTTCATTTGTTCACGGAGTCGGCCTTATAGAATACAAATCCTATATTCCAACAAATGACTAAAAAAAACACAAAGTAGATTTGCACACCCGCAAAATCGGATCAAAACGACCTAAAACAGATTTCACAATAAGGTGTGAAATTAATTTTCTGACCAATGAAAGGAGGCGATTTGCTAAACCAAAAAAAAGTTAACGAGCCAGTGTGAAAAAAAAGTCAACAATAAATACGTAGTTTTCAAGTCAGTCAGAGAAGGGCGCAAAAGATCACAGAAGATTGACAGTAAATTTCATCACTGACTCAACCCGAAAAGTGGAGTAGGAAGGAACAACAACAACAACAACAAATTTACAACCGACTTCAAAACAATTCATAAGTACATTTTCCTTTCATCTTTATTCCACATTTACACTTGCTTTTTTAACTTAAATTGCTCGCCCCTTTTTCATTTTACAACTATACAAAACAAAAGAAACAGACATTATTCTGCTACTCTGTTAAAAGACAGCGAACACAGACATTTTTATCAAAATCACATTTTTGCTTAAACGAACTAAAATAGTAATCTTTTTTACCCTATTCACAAGATAATAAATATACAATGTTCTATTTTTTATAAACGTTCCTTATCGTGTTGTTTCTTCTTGAAATTTGCGTTGTATTTTGTGGGCAGGGTATCCCGTATTAAATTCTCCTTTAATCCGGGTACGCTGAACCCCACAGCCTGATTTCAAAATGGTATGATATGTTGGGTTACGGCCTCTAGGAGTAAAGTTGAAAATGTGTGACACACTGACATTCGCATTTATTATATAGATTGGAACAGTTGACAAGACGTCGGTTGATTCAAAATATGGGAAATAATAAGGATTTTTAATAATTTAGTAAATGTTTATAGATTTATGAATTTAAAATTGTTTTAACATTTATTTCTTTATAAATTAGTAAATGATAAATATTATGCTTTGCGTTTGGTTCTAATTGTATTAGTTTTTTAGAATCGTGTAACATTATTCTTGTAAATAAACAATGTAATAAATAAATAGAGTTTAATAGTTTTGTTGTAAATTCTCAAGAACAAAAAATATATAAATTCACTTTCATCATATGTTTAGGTTTTATTCCAGTTCTAATCATCACGTTTTAAAACAATAAAACATTACCTAAGAGTGAAGGTCTTTAAAAAAAAGCGATGTCATAGGAAAAAAAACTGTCTCGTTGTGGGCATGTTTGTCTACGTTTATCAAAAAGTAATAACCAGTACAGTAGAGTCTTCCTCAATTTTTCGAAGTAATATCATCTCACTCAATTCTTCTATCATTCCTGTCTGTGTTTTCACTCCGGCCCGGAAGTTGCGGGTGTGCTCTTTAGTGACAACTGTCTTACGGGAAATCCTGGGCCGCTCCGAGCCGACTTCTCTGAGCCTGTTTTTCCGACTGTATGTGTTTTCGTTTCAGTCGCGGGAAACGGGACCTTCTTTGTTGGGCCCGATCTCCAACTATCTGTCAGCCTGGGGTGAGCTGTCGTTTATATAGATGACTCCCTCCTCAAAATTTAACATTGATATATCTAATTTCTTCACTCGACTGTATTAACCTTAGGAGCCCTTGTTTTAAAAAAAACATATGGTACTTTCTTTGTTTATTTAGAATCTTCTTAGATATCTTTCCGTAAAGATAGTTGTGTTCTTGGGCGATCAATATAAACAAATCCCAATCTTGGGTATAACTTGTAAGAACACGCATTTGGAACAAGATAGCCTTATGTAAACAAACTTATGATTTTTAATTTCTTAGGATCTAAGAAATTCGTGTCTTATTATAGAGAGGAATTGGATAGAGTTGGGAACATTGTTTTTCTTCAGTTTTACTGAATCTTGTCTAGTTAATTATGAGCTCGAGTCTGTTTGGAATTGTGCTTTTTATTATTTTAAAACAAATTATAAGGCATTTCATTTTTTTTCTCAAACATTCAACAGATCCAATTAGTAGTTCCTTCAACTCACCACCCTGTAATTTCATGCAATTAAACGTTTAAACAGGGTTAGTGCCTTATCACAGATACCCCAGTAGAGCCAGCATATAGCCACACGTCATTATTTCTGTTCACTTGGCCTATTTAAAAAAGCTATCTACCATTAAGTTTAGTGTGGTTGGCAGCTAGTACCACGATCGCAGCGAACCTTTTCATTTTCTGTGTCAGAAGCTACCATATTAATGTTCTCGCGACATTTAAAAGAGAAATGAGAATGTTTAAATTAGGTACATGCCGCGCAACATTACGTTAGGTCATCTTCCATATATGACTCAATAAAGAGGTGTTCTCAAATACTTGTTCTATAGATATAAATCTTCAAAACGTTGTTTTTCTTTCTCTTTTGGGAAGATTATGATAATACAACCAATGACGCGTTGACGCAAAAGATAAACATTTGTGCTTTTTCTCGGTTTTCTAAATTCCACGGAAGCGACAACAGATACATAGGTTACACCAACATGCATTTTTACCAACGACGAACAAGAAAGAAGGGCCTTCACGTCGTGATTGGGGAAAAGGTATTTACTACTTTAATTGCAAGAAATGTTAAAACGCAATACCCACCGCTTAATTGTGGTAACACTCACTGTTTGGGCTGCACTACTTCGTATACAATTTCATGTCAGAATCCATTTTGCCAGACCGTTGCATAGTTGCTCTCTACAACAAAGCAAAAGTACAATGTGTTATGGGCGGGAAGGTTCAATAAAATAATAAAATAGGAGACTTTACTTGCGGAATGATCTTGATATATATATATATATATATATATATATGTGTGTGTGTGTGTGTGTGTGTGTGTGTATGTGTGTATGAGTGTAAATATTAACTTGTATTCTGGTACAAAACCAAAATCGCGAGACACCAACTAAACAGAAACTCATTACAAAAGTAGATGATTTTTGCTGCTCCTCTCCAGCTTTATCTAGACAGATATATATATAACGAAGGGCGCTATGCAAAAAAGAACATTCCCAGTTTTTGTTTTCCCCCATTATAAGCATTATTATATCTATGATAATACACAGTAGGAACAGAATAGCTGAAAGAAAGGAATGACAAATATCCATGGTTCTCAAAGAGATTTTTTATACGAATATATATATCATTAATTTGTCCCACACAGGAATTATGACATATATATACAACAAGCAGTGTGAAAGTGGCAAAAAGCGAGAAGTAATATTTCCCAATGGGAAAAACGTGCAGGTCGGTGGTGTCTTTTATGTACTTGGTGAGACCATATGGTTTTCTGTTTGCCCTGCCGCTGTGGCCTTGTCACATCTGTTTTTGCAGCTTACATAGCAACTCGTGTGGGAAGGCACATTTTGACTCTAAGAGTGCTAACTAAAAATTGGCTTTCGTCACTTTATGAACTGTTTAACTCACCGGCCATCATGTGACCCTTGGGACTTCATATCATCCAAAGGGAGATAATCGCTCTTTGTATCTGTATAGATAGATATTAAGTTTAACTTAGTCATGCACACGACTTCATAAGAAGCTGGGAAATAGTGTTGCCCCAGACTTCTAAGTAGGGAGAGCCTTACTTTGTGAAAATCACGATAAAAAATCCTGTTTTTTTACTTGGGCTCAAACGCAAATTACTTGAGTTATTGGGAACTTCGAACATTATTTTCCAACTCCCTATAAAGTCTTGGGTCGGACTAAGTTAACTAACATAATAATACCTATCTATCGTTGTTTGATTGTTGCTAGGACTGGTATACCACAGAAGATTTACTATAATGTTTCGTTTTTCCAGCTGAGATATCCTGATCCTGTGATTCGGTCTGTTGCTTAGAATTGCAGAAAAAGAATGTTAATGATGGATGAACTCTTTTGATATTAGGAAAAAATGCTATATACGTGCTATATACGTGGGCCACTAAATGACTTAGCTCAGGGCAGGATAGTCAACATAAGACTAACGTCTTCATCAATTTCCTCATCAGCCTTTGTGCTACATTTTGTAAATTTACCCGAAATAAATATTAGCTAGTTACTAAAAAAATACTTTGTTGAAATAAGTTTGCTTCATCTTCCCCAATTAGTATCCACCGTGGTTAGTCGGTCACCAACGGATACCTATTTTTTCGGAGAAGCAATTTTTTGGTAGGCACCGGATAGAAAAGATGCGACACTGACTAGTGGGTAGAGACAATCCTTTGTCCGAGTAAATGTAATATTGTGTGTGTGTGTGCTTGCGTGTATGTATGTAAAATATAGAAGAATAGGTTCATCTTAGGAATTAGCGAAAGAAAAAAGAATCTCATAACTACTATATAGCCGCGCGTGTTGATGAAGGAGAGTTGTATTGCTGAAAAATATCTGATAAACTCGAGTTTAGAAGTTTCGCCAACATGCAAAAAGCCTCAGCGAATGAAAGATACATAAATAAATGATAGAGTCAGCTGACGGTCGGGCTTGAGGGTCGTGTTTCGGTGGGATTGCGGGTTTATATAATTTGGGATTTTCATCGGCCATCACAAGAGAAAGTTTTCTTTTTATTCGATTGTGAATTAAAGAATTCATCAATTAGTGAAAGGGCAAGGGATTTCCTTTTAAAAGACGTTTTTCCCTCCGATATTTTAAGTGAAAATGGTGCCTCTTAGCGAACACGCGGCTTGAAATTGCCAGGAAGAAGCGAGCGAAAAAGAAAAAAAAATCGAAGTCACTCTCCCACTCACTTCCTCACTCTCCTTTATTAACGAGAAGAAATCACTTTCCTAGTGAAAACATAATTCGATTTTCAGCATGGCGCAGAAACAGACCAACTTTAGTATAATGTTTCCAACTTTAGTATATTGATTCGAAGAAAGTCGCTGAAACTAATGTAACCGAGTCGATCCATTATTCACTAATGGTTGCCAAACATTCTTTCAAGCCACAACGACGATCACCAGTCATACAAGTAGCTGGTTGAAGCCCAGACATACAGCCACATACGCAACGACATAAAATATTATGACAATATCACAAAAAGGCATGTAAAACATTATTAGACTTTGTTGGTATATTCGCTTTTTAGAAAATAAAAAATATTTTTCTTCTTCCAAGTTATCTGATCCGTTTTTATTCCTTTTATTATAAATATTTGGTTAATTATCTGTTTGATGGCCAGATATTACCAAGTCCGTTCAACTTTTATATCATTATATATTAACTTTTATATCAATTTTTATATCATTTATATCCACTTTTATATCATTTTATATCCAACAACATCAGGTTCCTTTTGAGGAAAATATCGACAAGGCAGATCAACATAGTCTGAAAAACACGAAGATATGTAAGAGTAATGCATAAAAAATAATTGGAAGACCAATATATTTCCTATCAAAGTACCAGCTCGACCATAATATATGTAATTCAACTCGGATTATCCCTAAACGGAAAAGAGGAAATATATTAAGCGGCTTCAAGATGGTAATGATGGTAATGATGCTCCAACCCCGAAATCAGGCATGGCTCCAGGGTTATCATCGGACGAATTTTTTTTTTTTTTTTGTGAGGGGGTCATTGTTTTTATATCAGTAGTTGTATTAATTATATACTGATCATTTCATTTACCAACGAGATTAAACGTATAGATATATAGAATATAAAAAAGCACTTTTTAATGAGATGAAGGAAGGAAGTGTGCAAGAACCCCACATATCGTCTATACTAGTGAGGTTGGTATTATCAGTGATTATAATATAGGTGTTTAAAATGTAGCCTTGTGCCAGACTTAGCTTTATCTTTTAAATCAAAATCTAATATGCCCTCGTTTTCGATTTTTTTCTTTTACTGTCGTTCATTGTGTATTAAATTACCACCCTCAAGGGTTTTTAACAGAGGACCTTTAGTCGAGATTAACCTAAATTAATCTTTATTGTTAATTATTCATATTTAACCTAAACCCATTGTAAGTATGCAATCTAATGATTAACATTAAATACTTCATATTTATTTCATTGTACACACTACGGATACTTTAAACTCCAATGATTTTTTTTCATTTGCATGGGTGACAAAATATGGTTACATTCATGACACCCATTAAAATGTTTTATGGTCGGATGGTTTCCATTTTAGCATGGCAGGTAGCATACATCTAACAACAGTTCTCCATTTTTTTCTCGCTTATGTTTGATTGATGTTTGTGTGGAACCAGAAATGACAAACCTTTGTTGTTTTTTTAATGTATTACAAGCCGTCAGAATGGAAACTTCTGTGAGTTCTTAAGGGCTCGTACATTTAAAAACATTGGTAAGATAAGACTAAGAAAAAAACCCAGCTTTAACAGTGTCAGTAAAATATATATGGAATAAATGAAAATTTAGTGTAGTAAGCAAGAAAAGTGAATTGACTGACAAGAAAATATTTGAAGAAGACACGTTACGAATATAAACAGAAAGAAGGATGCAGAATATTTAGCTAAAGACGTGAAGACAACCAAACTAATATATTTGAGAAACATCTAAGATGGTCGAAGTATATGAAAAGTAACTTCTCAACAGTAATTTTTAGTGATGAATTTAGAGTTACACTGAATGAACCTGAGGTTGGGTCAACCAACATGACTTTTCTAACAATAGAAAAATTTTGCTAGAAAAATTATAAGTCTCTTCAAAGTTTATGATGGTATCAAGATGAATGCAAAAATTCACCCTGTTCTTGGTCAAGACATATTTTTGTGGCACAGGTCATCTAAACAATATATTCATGTAAAACAATGATCCTTCGCATTCTGCAAAGCTGAATATTGCCCATCTTGCAAAAAAAAGTTTCAAAGACAGCAAATTAATGAGATGGCCTCTAGCTCCACTAATCCAATAGAAAACTAGTGACCCACCAATAAGAGATGTATATAAGGGTGGTAAACAATATTAAACTAAAGAAGCACACTTGGAAGCAATGTAAACTATTGATAGTAATGTTAAATTCAAAAGAGTAGTAAAGTTAATAAAATCAACGATTGAAAGATTGATGAAAGTTATTGAATGTCAAGGAGCTCATATTTTTACAAATTTATCCAGCATACGATAATTTCATTTGTTTGAATTTGACACAGAATCGTATATTTTCTGTCTTGTTATTAAACTTAGATTTGTACCCTGATATCTTGTTTAAAAAATTAATTAAGGTTTGCTAAACAAATTAAAACGTGAATTATCGCACGAATAATCCAAAGTGACAGTCATAGAGAAACAATTTAATCATTATTCTTTTATGGCTGACTTCAACCACATTTAATTTTGTTTAGGAAACCAAACTGATGTGAAAAAAAAGGGAAAATTCAAAGGTACCAATGTATATAAAAATTGTATTCAAAAATTCATACAATAAAGAATGTATACGAAAAAGCATGCAATGAGAAGGACGAGAGTTGTCTCTCTTTGACTATCAAAGTCTATTAAAATTCTCTGAAAGAAAAGAAAGAGTTATTAGTCTATTTTTAAAAAGTTCTGTCGTGTAAGAGGAAATATATGTAAGTGTGAAAGAATATGCAGTTTGTGGGCTGAGTGAGAAGATGGGCGCATAGCTTCAAATGTCGTGGATTTCTGTGGCAGCTAAAATCTCATTGGTGCGTCTCCTCTTTTCTTTTGCTTTTACAGGTGGTCATTGAATCAGGAGTGCTGCGCGGGAAGAATCATTCTCCACATGCAGAGAATCTGATTGGTCTCTAACACTTTCGTCTCAGCCCCTCAACCTCCGGCGTCTTACTCTCTGGGTTGAGGTGTCTACTCAGTCCTAACCGAACTTAAGGGAGTGGCCGTAGGTCCCCTGAGCATCCGTAGATTATTCGATCGGTCCACTAGTTTAATCCTGTTTCCTGCCCACCTTGTGTTTAGTTTGATCCAGAAAGCAGAAATGATGTTCATCCATTCACGGTCGACTGAAGATGTAGACACGGCTGGAAAGTATGTGCTAAGAAATTTAGAATGCAGAAAAAAAAAAAAAAAAAATTATATCTGCAGAAAGCCGGACAAGCAACTATTCAATGATTGAATTGTTAATGTCTTTTATATAGCAGAAAAGAATAGTAGAGAAAAGAAACGGGTTACAAAAAAGAAAAGTAATTGACGTAAAAACGCATACACTGGATTCTGGACAGAGAGAGAGAGAGAGAGAGAGAGAGAGAGAGAGAGAGTGTGTGTGTGTGTGTGTGTGTGTGTGTGTGTATTGTGATTAACTTGTTAAATCGTCTGATAATGATATACGACTCTTGTGATGGGGGAATAAGATTTCTATGTGCGGCTTAAAGTTTATAGTGTCGTTCCTCCTTAGCAGTAGTAACAGTAGTAGTAATATTCGAGGTAGCAGAAGCAGCGGTAATTATATCAACAGTACATGTTCGCAGACGCTTCGTTCCAATCTCTGACGTCACTTTCTCTCCTTCTTGTGTCGCCAACTCGACTCTCCATTGTTTCTAGCCCAACTCTTGCTTGGTCTAATTCTCTTCTGTCTCTCTCTTCCGTCTGCCTCTTCCGCCTGCTTCTTCCGTCACTCTCTTCCGTCTGTGCGCTCGCCCGTCTGAGTTTTTCAGCATAACTACGCGTTCATATAGAAAAATCCGACTGGTTACAACTGAACCTTGGCCCTATTACTTCGCACGCGATTATCACGGGGTTATGGCTGTTTCAACCAAAATCATGTAGATTCTAAAGTTCCTCTTAGCTTACTTAGCTCTATTTCAATTTTTAATCGATAAAAATTATTTCGACCATTTCCATTGTCTACTGATTATCCAGATTCAATGGGTACGACTTCTGCCCTAGATCAAATTTCCACATCAGTAAACAAAAATGCTCTGATTTAATTTCGCTATTCAAACCTTCTCCAATTTCACTAAATAAATAAAATAATATTACATGTATGTGTTTGTGTATGTGTTTTTTTCAGACTTTCTCTTCTTCACAGGTTGATACTGACCACTCTGTGCATAAGCTTTGGGGAGACTTCTGGGAGCCGATTCTCCCAAAAGTGCACAAAATCTACTATATGAAAATATAGCGATTTTAAAATTGTCGCATCAGATAGCAGAGTTGATTCCTGTTCAATGAATGAACGCTGTTGAAGATTTGAATTTGTAAGGGTGTGTGGCACCATTTAACGAGGCAGAAAAAGAAAAGAAAGAAAAGAAGAAAAGGAGAGGCCAAGGACCGAATCGTGGATGATAAGCAGAACACACACACGGCTAAGAGACGATGGATAAGGGATATTTTGATAAGTAACAAATGGCGAAAGAGTGTCATTACAATGACAGGGAAATTCTGAGTAAAAAGAAAGGGAAAGAAAGAAAGAATCAGATATGTTTTGGCGACGGCTGTGTTATCTAAGGATATGAAAACAAACTATTGGTACGGGAAGGCATCTTATTATCAACTACAGGCCGACTGGCCAAAGAAAAATTCAAATGAAAATGTTATTTCGATAAGTGACGAAAAACAGGCAACTAAAAGGACTTTGGACAGATATGAAAAACTAAAAGCCACCCACGAGTGTCCGCTGACCGATTTCCTTCGACGGAACATCCTTGGCCTGCGATAATAAAATTATGTTATCAGAAATATGTACCGAAGGGAAATGAATGGGAATTTAGAAATGTCTTTTCGGGGCGACGGTTGGCCGTGTTAAGAAGACCACCCATTCTGATAATTAGCGATAAAATACTTGACGAAAACCACGTGTAGAACAAGAGTTATGACCGCCATTGTTCATATTGTCCCGTTTGCGGCTGGAGAAATAATAACGGCGATTAAGAGGAAGAAAAAGGAAAGAGAAGAGATAATTTTTTTTAGTTAAGCAAGATATTTTTTTTTTCTTCCTGAAACAAAGCCGCGGATTCGTCCACGCCCGACTAGGACATCATTGGTCAAGTGGTGATCACGTGACGCACGAAGGAGGCTGTCGCCGCCCATCCAGAGTGTAGCTATGAGAAGCCGCTACGAAGAAGTGGGGAGGGAAGTTCACGCCCCTCTGAAGTATGGTGAGAAGGTGGGAGTAAGGAAAAGGTTCCCCAAAATGGAAAAAAGTGGAAATTCCTAACCAGAGAGGTGGATATGCATTTAGAATTATCGAGGAAACCCCGACGCCGACAGACCCACCCCGGTTTTGGTCGGCGTCCATACAAGCGAAGCCACAACGGGCAGAAATCAGTTCCAGTGAGTTCAGTTCCAGAAAAGTTTGAGTTGAGTCTCCAGTTGAAGCCGCCTCTCAGATAGTTGACCAAGATTCACGCAAATTCCGGACTCCTCTTCAACCCAAGAACAATTATTTTGAAGAGCGACTTAGATCCAGACCACCGAAATAAGTTTTTTTTTCGACTTTCGTCCGAAGACACACCGAAAAAACAATTTCTTAGAGAGCAAACAACTTGAAGCGTTAAAACTCGCCTAACGGAAAACGACATGTCACAATCCATAGAACGAGTCGGGAGATAGATGCAGTCCTATGTATCGAACAACTAGACATAAAGTTTGTTACCTTTTTCTTTGATACTTTGAACTTTTTGAGTTTTCATTTTAGTTTTCTTTTATGCATATTTGTGTGGTATCACCCCCGTAGAACTCGGTTTGCATTACGGCCCCAACCACTGATTGATCTCGTCTGCCTAAGATCAATTCACAACGTGGGTAGGCAGACTGGAGATCAATGCAGTTACCTTGGTAACCAGGCGTTGGAAGCGAGTTGGGAACGACGAGGCTGATATAAAATCTAACCAGATTCCCACCCGAATAACCAAAAGGTTAGAACGTCACATTTGGGTGCAGCGACCGATACCAAGCCAGTTGGTCGTCACAGGACGAGACAACACGACTGACGCGACAGGCGGACGTCACGTTTGGAGCAGCGACACCCGAACGGAGCAGCGAGGAGCGAACAGCTGGCGCCGCGGCGAGGACGTCACAATTGGTGCTGTTTAGGGACGTCACAGTTGGTGCCGTGGTAGACCAGGATAGGACGTCACATTTGGCGCTGCGACCAGAGGACGACGTCACAGGTGTATGTGTGTGTGATGATGATCGCCATTCTTTTATCGCATTATTTGCGCATTACCGGAAGTGGAATTTTAGTTAATCTTCTTCTAGGATCAAATACAACAACGGTGTCTAACTCAAATAATAAACGGGTGTCGGAAGACCTAAGCACGGGCATTGTTCTATCCCAGATAAACATGGATAAATGTTTTTTTGTATGTTTATTCTTCTAGATCTTTTATTTAACGAAGCGTACAAATGCTACAAAGGCATGTTGTCAATAATCCATCACGGTTAAGACAAAAAAAAAAAAAAAAAAAAGAAACGTTTGCAATTACAAACAAAGCCCCATAAAATATTGTAGAGGCATGAATAACATGCCCACACAATTTATATTAAACGTAAAATACCACAAGGTATAAAATACAAGAAGGAACAAAATGGTTTTAAAAACATAACATTGTATTTATTCGTGTGTTGATTGACATGTGTAGAAGTTGAAGATCTGATATGGAGTTATGTCTCTTAGACTGGAAATATTGTTATCGGAGCTCACGAAGTTGGATTAATTATTAAACTGTAGTTTTAAAAGAATAAAGTTCTTGTTGCATGTTTGGAAATGTTCTGTATGTTTGTAATGTAGGCTGGAAAAGTTCGTGAAGGTTCGTACGTGCGTGAATATACTTTAACGTCTGACCGTCATGGTCGAGACAAGAATGCTGAAGATCACATCTTCGCAGGAATTTGGAAGAGTAAAAGAGAATGAGCGAACTCGTGTCTGGTATTTATAGATAATGTAATCACGTGACAGGATCAAAATAACTTGATTTGGTCACGTGCTGGAAAATATATTGTGCGTGGGTGGATTGCAACGCCCACTTGTGTGTTTATTGACCAATTAGAAGCTGATATTTCCTGAAAATATTTACTAAGCTGAGAAGGCTCTTGGGATCCGATTCTCCCAAAAGTGCACAAAATCGATTACATGAAAATATAGCGATTATAAAATTGTAGCATAGCTGCTATTTGTAAATTGTCTATTACGAAGTAGTGTTGATTTATTATCCAATGAATGCTTGTTGTTGTATGATTTGTATGTATGTATGTGTGTGATGATGATCATTACAATATGATTTCCATTATCTTTTTTCTTTCGATTATTTTTCTTTTTCGATTGGTTAAACGAGCATATATTTATAAAAATGTAACGCGACCATTGATTGTAAGTTACTTAAAAAATAAAATGTGCAAAATATTAGACTATAAATTATTTTCCTCTTTTTGTTGGAGTTTTAAAAAATAATCAGGACCATCGCTTCAATAGAACGTGCCCCTTTTCCATATTTTTTTCTTGATCGAGGCACACTGGGGAGAAGATAAAATTTTGAAAATGCAAAGCCAGAAAAATACCAAGACCCCCCCCCTTTGTTGTTTATTATATGTATGTTTGGTGGCTAAAACATTAGCGAATTTACCTGAAGCACCAGTGTTCAAAGGCAATGGAAATCAGGTAAGCGTCTTCAGCTTAATTATGATGACTACTCCGGCCGCTCCGTATTCAAGTTTGAACTCCTCGGCTGATCGTAGAATTGATCGTTTCGGCCCAAGTCTTGTCTCGCCCTACGTTGTGATTAATTGATCGCAAGACTGACTTGGTCCGAATGGTCGACTGGAATCGATGACTTGGTTTGGTCCAGTCAGAGTAAAGTCACACGAAAAAAAAAAATAAATTAGACAGTGGGAAAAAAAAAAATTATATACGGTTACTTGATACAAAGTTGATAGTACAGTTATTAATAGCTTAAGCAAGACTATATTCTTCATACAATAACTCTTGACCCTTCACGATCGTCGTGATACGACTATTTCTTCAAGGCGGCAAGTCACATGAGATCAGACGAAGCGGTGGTCTCTCTGCAGTCTCTCTACCCTAGTCTGTCCGCGGTGTCTCCGCTTTCTCTGTCTCTCTCTACCGCAGTGTTCTGTTTTTATGGAATCATTGCGCAAGGGCTGGGGTGGGGCATGATGTGCTCTGGCAATACACGCATTCCCCAAACAACTAATCAGGGCTCTCCCTGCAAATGTCTAAATATCGGAGAGTCTCTCCTCCCTCCTTGGAATTCTACTTGGGCCTTCTCCTTCTTTTGGTCATCTGATCAAACGTATCTCTTTCCTGCTTTGCGTGAGTTCCTCTCACCATCACTTCCTGAAGGCCGTGGAAAGTCCTCCGCCTTCTATGAAATTCCATCTGAGCCCTCTCCTCTTTCGTCACCTGACCCAACCCGTCCCCTAAGGGCTAGGCGTAGTCTAGCCCAATGACCAAATTTTAATTATCGTTCAAAATTCTTTCTTATCGTGCTTTTGTGTGTGGTCGTTTTCGCATCTGGAATCTATCATTCTTATCCCATCGTCAAACTTTTGGTCAACAAGTGGCAAAAAGAGAGCAATCCCTTGATCCTGGGAAGATTTCAGCAGACGAATAATTTAATTATCATTCTCTTAGCCATTTTCTGCTGTAAACCTGTCTGCTGTTAAAAGTGAATCCTTATCAATCGAAGGAATTCGCGGCCAGAGGTCAATTGCTTTTTAATCAATAAGATTCATGCAAAATATAGAGTTTATACTGAGATAGTTTTCTCACTAAATTATAGCTAGATACATACTAACAGAAGCAAATACGAGATAAATTAAAATTTAGAGAAAAGACAGTGTCCATTTTGACGAAAATCTGTAGGAGTCGGAAATATTTAAAAAGAATGTCATCTATTGACAGACACGATCATGCTCACCGACTACTTTATGTTCAATATGGCTAAGTGGAGTGTAAGGGTTCATTTTCAGCCGCCTGCCTGCTATTTTGTAAAACAGAGATGCCTAAATTCTTACAGACATGTTCAGACATGTTATCTTTTACACTCTGCTTTTCAGGAGTCTAAAATAAAAATATATATTTCACGCCTTTTTGCTTTTGTAGCGATTTAACTCTAACAATTCGATATATCTGTGTAAAATTTTTCCTGGCCATTTTTTATACATCACAAAGCCCTTTAACTAATCAGTATTACTGCCTTTTTACTTCTGTCATGGGTTCTGTAACATTTAAATATTTTAATACTGCACCGTAACTTAATTATCTGTCCTTGACTCACTTATAATTCATTCATATGTCGAAAATGTAAGAAATGGGTTATGTGAAAGTTTGGGAGTAAGCGCAAAATATAAGTCACCTGGGAAGTTGGAGCCAATTCACCAGAACTATAACACGAATACTCTAGTTTACTATTTTTCTCTTGCCTAAGATGACCAAAGTTAAATCACTGATGCAATGACGACTAAGCCAACTACCAAGTAATACCTTAATTAACTTCTTTTTTCATACCTACTAGTGTGCATCTGTTTCACTGCCTCAACATACTATTGTCGCATTCATGTTCTCTAAATATCTAGATAAAATGCTTTTCTTTCAATTATACATCTCCTTATCTGTTTTCACTCATAAACAAAGTGCTACTATATCGCAGCTATTATCATGTTTATATTGGGATGTTTAAGTAAATCTTTTTCTACCAATCATTCCAATATTTTCTACCAATCATTCTAAATCATTACTAACTGCTGATCCTATTTGTTATGCATATTTTCCCATGATGCTCTTCTTTGTCCATTGTACTTTTCATTTGTGGCCAAAACTAAGCTGGTAAGTCTTCTTCTTTCGGGCGCGTTACTTCTTGACAATATATTTGTATAATATTAAATTTGCTAACATCAATATAATTATTTACCCGCTGTACCACGAAGCAAGATGTGGCACAAGGCCGAGTTTAAAGTGGGGTATCCGAGTCTGTAGGCTCGGGCAGAAATTCCCTAGAGATCACGTAAAAACGGATACCTCTGATATAAGCCAGGTAATCAATATAAAATGAGTCGAGTATTTTCTAAATCATTACTATCTGCTGATACTATTTGATATGTATATTTTCCCATGATGCTCTTCTCTGTCCATTGTACTTTTCATGTTCTATTTGTGACCAAAACTAAGCTGGTAACTTCTTTTTTTCGGGCCAAACATTACTTTTTGACAGTATATTCGTATAATATTAAATTTGTGTGTCGCATTCACCAATATGACTATTGGTGAATTAGCTTCCACCTCATTTCTTAATTCCCAAACTGTCCCTAGGGGACGCTCCCCAACACTATATATACACGGCGATATGGGCACCTCGAGGCGGTGTAATGGTTAGCAAGCTTGTTTCGCTAAAACAATTACGAGTGAGTAGTGAGTTCGATCCTCGCTGGATGCCCCACACTTTCGGCTTTGTGCCACATCTAAGCTACGCTTAGAAATTCACTATATAGACGGCGATATCTTTTCTCGCCCTCTCTCTGCTTACTGTTCCGTTCATACGACAACAATGTAAATGTTCTAGCACGTGATCCCTCTTGTGGGGCACACACACACACACACACACACACGTAAGTACACACATTCACAAACTTTACACATTCATTTGTACACATACATTATTGTTTTTATCAATTGTAACATTAATTTGTTTGTACATATGTATCGGTTCTTATTTTTTCGTTCATTTCTTTTGTTGGACTCGTACTCCGAGTCCGCCATGTTTGTTGTGGGCATTTTCAGGAGACACACATGTTTATCTCACAACGCGTACCCCGGCCCGCAGCATATGAATATTTATATTCATCTTTAGAGATACAAAAAAGAATAATAATCCCAATATTTCATGTGGCCCCATTTAATTTCCAAATCTCCCAAATATGACGGACTGTCCTCCCCGCCCCCTCTGGAATGATGACAAAGTATTGGATTATTGATTTATTTTTTCGGTGTGATAGCGTATTAGTTTAGTACCAGATGAAGTACTTGTCTACATTGAATAAGAGATCGAGAATTTATCGCGTTGATAAACATCTGAAGAAGGTCGGAGGGCACAATGGCCGAAACGTTGTGGTAATAGTAACAATGATTAGTACATTAGTCTAACTGTAAATGATGGAGAAAAATGTTTTTGGTATCCAACAATACCATAAGTGAACGAGCAAACGAAACTGCATATATGGTAAATAACAGTAGTAAACTTTAATGTATCAACAATGAAAAAGTACACAAATCGATATTTACAAAATGTATGAAAAAGTTCTCGAGAAATGTTCTTTAGAATTCACAGTTTGACTTTATGTATGTGTGTACACGCGCAAGCGTGTATTGTAACGATTAGTGACCTGGAAAGACAAATATTTGAACCATGTTCGAATTCCAGTCGAGTTCGTTACACTATCACACAAATACCCTTGGGAAATGTATGTATCCATCTCTCTCTCTCCATCCCCACCTCCAGTTATGGATGAAATAATATCTTTGTTTTTATTGTCATAATACTTCGACCGTTATGTCCTTCGGCCTCCTTCAGGTGTCTAGACATGGACAGCAGGACGAGAACAATCAATCCCGTACATTGAATGAAGGGTACAGTTCGATATTCCCTGAAAGTTAGCAGCGTTGACAAACATCTGAAGAAGGTCAGAGGGCACAATGGCCGAAACGTTGTGATAATATTAAAGATGATGAGTACATTAGACCAGCTGTAAATGATGTAAAAAACACACATACGTATATTTTTTTAGTGAAATTGGAGTAGATTTGAATAGTGAAATTAAATCAGAACATTTTTTTTTACTGATGGGGAAATCTGATCTAGGGCAGAAGTTGTACCCATTGAATCTGGGTCATCAGGAGACAATGGAAATGGTCGAAATAATTTTTAGAATTTTTGGGAATTTACATGATTTTGGTTGAAGCAGCCTGAATCCCATGATAATCGCGTGCGAAGTAGTAGAACCGTGGGTCAGTTATAACCAGCCGGGTTTATCTATATAAACGCGTAGTTATGCTGAAAAAGACAGACGGGAGAAAATTATTGAAGAGAGAAGAGAGAATTGTCCCGGGCGAGCGTTGGGAGGAGGAACGCCACTATAACTTTAAGCCCCGCACAGAAATCTTTATCCCTCCATCGCAAAAGTCATATATCGTTCTGAGACGATTTAACAACAAGTTAATCACATTACTCTCTCTCTCTCTCTCTCTCTCTCTCTCTCTCTCTCTCTGTCTAGAATCCAGTGTATGAGTTTTTTTACGTTTCTTTTCTCTACTATTCTTTTCTCCTATATAAAAGATATTAACAATTCAACCATTGAATCGATGTTTGTCCGGCTTTCAGCAGATATTAATTTTTTTTTTTTTTTTTTTGCTGCATTCTAAATTTCTTAGGGCAGACTCCCCAGCCGTGTCTACATCTTCAGTCGACCGTGAATGGATGAACATCATTTCTGCTTTCTGGATCAAACAAATCACAACGTGAGCAGGAAGCAGAATTAAACCAGTGGACTGGTCGAATAATCTACGGATGCTCAGGGGACCTATGGCCACTCCCTTAAGTTCGGTTAGGACCGAGTAGACACCTCAATCCCAAGAGTAAGACGTTGGAGGTTGAGGGGCCGGGGCGAAAGTATTAGATAACAACAATGAAAAAGTACATAAATCGGTATTTACAAAATGTATGAAAAGGCTCTGGAGATATGTTCTTTTGAATTCACAGTTTGACTTTATGTTAAAAAGATTCTGTAAATACGTTCGTGTAAGAGATAATATATGCTGAGACGGATGTATTTACATGTATATACATTCAGAAGGTGAGCAAGAAAGACAGCCAGTCAGCGGTTGGAGTCTCTCTATGTCAGATTTGTGAGTAACAGTCAGCAATAATTCTTTGAAGTCGCCGTGGTACCAAGTGGATATTTTTACCCGAATGACTGACTTTTTCCAATTTTTGGCTCGCTTTTTATTTGTGTACAGATTAAGTATTGATTCCCAGGCTTAGTGCATTAAAAAATTTATTGTCACAATGTTTCGGCTGTTATTTTCTCCAGACTCATTCAGGTGTCCAGACATGTACAGCAGGACGAGGACAATTAATCCTGTAGATTAAATGAAGGGGTCAGTACATTATTCCAACTGTTTATCTTTAGAATTCACAGTTTGACTATGTTAAAAGGGTTTTGTATATACGATCGTGAAAGAGATAATATATGCTAAGACGGAGGAATTTACATGTATAGATTCAAAAGAAGAGCAAGAAAGACAGTCAATCAGTATTTGGAGTCTCTCTATGTCTACATCTGGAGGTTTGTGAGTAACAGTCAGCAATGTTTCGAATGACTGACTTTTTCCAATTGTTGACTCGCTTTTTATTTGTTTTCAGATTAAGTACTGATTCCCAGGCTTAGAGAGTTAAAAAATTAAATTGAATCATTTGATTGATTAATTATTCTAGTCAAACAAACACTATTTGTTCTTTACTATGATCGCTGATATAAAATCGGCTCATATCAAACTGATTTTCTTATTCTTCTAGAAAATTGCGTTATGTCATTGTTAGAGCTTTCTGGTTGGCTGCTGACTCTTTGTGATGAGTCCTAGCATTGGCCAATTGTTGTGTGGGGATATGTATGTGTAGCCCATAAGGCACACACACTCTTCCATATATGCATGTGTGTAAGCGAACAAGCGAATAGTGTAACGATTAGTTACTTGGAAAGACAAATATTTGAGCCATGTTCAAATTCCGGTCGAGTTCGTTACACTATCGCACAAATACCCTTGGGAAATGTATGTATCCATCTCCCTTTCTCTCCCCAGTTATGGATGAAATAATAGACTACTATGAGTTAAATAGCAGACTAGACTCTCTGGCTTTGGTTAGCCACCAGTCTAGAAGTGAAACTCGAGAATTCGAATTTGAGGAGGGCTGTTTGGAGACTTTGTGACACACAGTACAGCATTCCTCTGTTATCAGTTCTTATGAAAAGTGTGACTGGTTCTAAACAAGTCTTCTCCACTATAATCAAGTCATATATGCAGGTTGTCTGGCGTTTCAATTCTAAAAACTGAACTGCCAGGCCCTCATACCTCGAAAGATCGACAGGAGAGTCATATATATATATATATATATATATATATATATATAAAAGAGAGAGAGATTAATAATTTTTATATGTTCAAAAAGTATGTGTTAGTGAAGGTACATGATATATTCTGGAGGTTTGCAAAAATGAAGAGAGATCACTTCTAATTATGAAATATATAATTTACTCGGCACCGTATTAACTAAGTAAGAGAAGTTGCATATGCCACGGACACCACATTTTCAGGATCAATGTCTACAGACTTTTAGCATTCTGCTACCACTTGATTTTATTATATTTCTTTCGACGGCAATTTTTGTACAAGCTAAACACCAAAGTGGATCACAGAGCCTTGAACAATTCTCCAACTTTTGATTGGCTAAAACATGTGAAAAACATTACAACGCTTACGCATATGTGCTCAGAGTCAATTTACCGCCAAAATCTGGTTATGTGTTCGCGAGCCTATCACGTGATTCCCATTACTTATAAATACTTAGCGACATCTTCAACTCTTCCTCTTTTATGTCTTCTCACACCCAAGAAATGTGGAGAAATCGCGGTTTTTCCCTTTGGAGAAAACGCTATGAAACGTCATGACACGCACACACACATTTACATACGCTCATCTACGAACATTCGCTTTAAACTACAAGGACAAAGAAACTTATCAACCTATAATAGTGAGATTTTCATCAACAAACAGCCCGCCGCCAGAACAAGATACTTCAATATATTTCTGCTGATTTTCAAGTCGGAAGCTAAAAAAAAAAAAAATACATTTTTAGTACCAAATACTACTTCTCGATTTTCAAGTGAAGAATACAATTTTCTCTCACTCAACAAGTTTCTTTGAAAGCCTTAAGCAATTCAACTAGAAGTTAAAGGTAAATAACTCCTGCTATATTTAAACACTGAACTTTTGTGAGTAGCAAACTGTTTAATTCTGTTACAAGTAACAATACACTTACTAAAATTCTCCAAATTCACACACTTTTTAATACACATCAGAGTTTATCAACAGGAATATTTTTCTCACTCAAAATTCCAACGACAACAAAATTTCAGCATTTTGTCGGAGTTAACTCTTTCTTAATTTCCTAATTGTTCACCAGGGCACGCTCTCCCTAAACTATAAATACTGGGCTATTTCTTGCTTCTTTTTCATTTCTTCGTTTTCAGCGTACACATCTACAATGTAAGCTCTCGCAGAAGATTGCGTTTTCCCATTTGTGGGAGATGCCATGAACATTATACACACATACACGTACGTACGAACATTCACCAAAATACAAACGCTTTACGTTCACACACAAACACAAATGTTAATATCTATGTCCATTGTAAATTTTGTTGTTTAATGCATATATTCGTTACACTTTTCTTTACACTTCTTTATGGGGGATTCAATCTCTGAGTCCGCCATGTTCTTGTAGTGGATCTTCTAGCAGGAATAAACGTAAGTATTCCTAATTTAACAACATGTAAACCCCCGGCCTGCTACAATTTCAAACACAACTGAATTACTGTCTGTAGAATTGTTGTCATGCATATTTAAATTCCATTTGGGCACCTTGGCGTGATGTAATGGTTAGCAAGCTTGTCTCGCTAAATCAGTTACAACTGAAAAGTGAGTTCGATCCTCACTAGATGCCCCATACTTTCGGCCTTGTGCCACATCTAAGCTATGCTTGGAAAATAACTATATAAATTCCATTTCGACTATGCAATTTCTCTTGTTGAATGTTATTCTTCTTGTTTGCTTATTCCTTGCTAGCACATTTGTAAAGTAAAAAATAGTACGGGTTGAATCGAGGCCGTTTAACCTGATACAAAAATCATCATGAAAAAGGCATCCACTGAGAATTAAGTATTTTAGTCAAGTAGAAAGTATTTATCGATTTTCATAAAAGTCATAGCATTAAAAACAATTGGATAAATATTTGATATAAGCCTTATTAGTATTACCTTTTATTAAAAAGAGACGAAATGCTTATTACTATTTATACAAACCCGAATTGCCACAACATATCTTTAATGTTCCACTATTCTACAAAAATCGTTAATAACCAATTTAGCATACGTTTACATGATATTCAGTTATTTTATTCAAAGCAAATAATTACTGCAGATTTTGCAGTTTTTTCTTCACACGGAACAGATAGGCTACATCTTTACCTATTGGTATAAACGTGGGCGCTTATACCTATTGTAAAGGTACTTTCATCAACCACGCCCTGTTATTTATCCCAACTCTCGATATAACTTGGTAAGTTCACTGACACTTAAAAACTTTTCCGACTGTTAATCTTGTTCTTTCTTAGGTGTATAATCCATAAAGAAAATTGGGTCTACAAATGTTTTCTTTTTACTGCTGAAGCAGTAAAAGAAAAAAAGGGTAAACACTTTTGGGGAAAGTCCTTTTTCTTTTACACCTGAAAAAAAAGAAAAAAAAAAGGAATAAATTGGCCGAAAAATTGTGATAACAAGAAAAGCAAAAATAATTAGCATCAACAAATCTTGGAAAGAATATCATAAACTATTCAAAAATTATGTACTAATGATTATTTTATACATGTCTGTAATAATATACTATGCTATTTTATATATTATACTAGTGTACCTGTGCCGTTAAAAATTATGGCAATAGTTAGGAAGTTTTAATAGCGAGAGACAACGACACAAAAGTTTTGAAACAATGTATTGAGATTCAATAAAGCGGAGATAAAGAATTCACAACTGAAATAGAGTCCAATGAACCGTTTAATTAATCCATTCTCTTTATATTTTTTAGACATTCAATGGTATCTATGATTCATTGATTACTCCTGGTATTTTATAAATTGCGTTTTGCTCAATATCTCTTAATGTCTAAAATTCTATGTGTTTAATATAACAAAGATATAGAAATATCTCTCAGGAGAAAAAGATTATCAACAAAACAAAGATGGTGAAAACAAAGCCTATTTCAAGACCAAGCTGAATCAAGACGATCATTTAATCGACAAAAATATCTGAGTGCTCCACAAACAAGACTGCAACCGAAGAAATGAAGGAGTAAATGAAAGATACATCTATAAAATGTTTTTCAAATTTGTAAATAAAGAGGTCTCTAAAGCCGCCTAAATAAAGTTTTCAAACATGCGTAGTTTAAAGAGATACATTTGTGATTTTATAACCATTTTTATAACCAATGGTGAAAGTGGTATTAAATTTCTGATTCTAACCGGAGCCCATATGTGGCTATTTAAAAAGGCTGGCTTGTTCGACAGTCAGAAAGGATTTAGCTTTCATAGGCAAAAGTTGCTGGCAACTGCTGGGAAGCATTTGGCTTTCACAGGCGAAAATCGTTGACACCTGCTAGAAGAGCAAAAAGCTGAAGGGTTTGGGAATTCACATGGACGACTACTACGACAACGAAAAGAAAGAAAACTAAAAGCCGACCACACCGCTGAAAAGGAAGTCACAGAAGAAAAAGAAAAGGAAGAAGATGAAAGAAAAGAAAGCAGAATGGTAAAGTTTCTACAAATGTTAGAAAAATATGCGATTATCTTTCTATAGTCGGGCAAACCTGTTTTATAAATTTGGTATTTTGTGCTATTATTATTTTTTATTTTATGTCATGTAATAAATGCAAATTTCTTTTAAATTTCACATCGGAGTAAGAGCCTTTTTTTTTGTGTGTGTGTGTTTTTTTTTTTAGTTGCGCCATTCATGATACTCGGGATAAGACGTTTTCTTTTCTCCCCCTTCCCCTAAATCCTTTTTTTTTTTTTTACTTCTGTTTAGTACTCAGTTTAAGGAAAAAAGTGTGGAGTGAAGCCCCTTTACCCCAGCTGTCTTTTACTGCCGTGGACGTACGAAATTAGTTATCATTTGACTGAGATTTTTTGAAAAATTGGAATGATTACTATTTAAATTCGACCATGTTAATACTTTTTTATGGTTTTACTTTTGTTTGAATAAATTTTTCTAATATACTGGATAGTTTGGTATTTTTATATACTTATAAAATCTTCGATACTGCTCTAAATTAAATAAAGTAAATAAAAAAGAACATTGAACCCGGTCCTAAGTATGTTTTTACTTCTTATCTTTTAATTTAATTATAATAAACACCAGGCAGGCACTTCTACATTCACATGTACATAAAAAAGAAACACCTTCATCATCGACAAAACACCTTTTTTACATTCATTCAAGCACACATGTAATTAACTGAAACACATACATACGGAAAATTCGACAACACATACCACAGCCCTACAGTAAACACAAAAATTCAGTACACAGTTTAACGTAACATACACAGATCAGAAAAGCAACTGCAAACACAAAGACGAAAGCACACAGCGACACACAAAAATCCCAACCCAAATAAATACGCAGTACATCTCTCTCTCACACACACACACACACACACACACACACACACACACACACACACACACACACACACACACACACACACACACAATGACTAATAATAACTATTTCCTACCACAGTCTTTTCCTTTATTTATCCCCTAAGCACACGCGTACAGGCTGTCCCCGTGCCGATTTATAAAGATTTCTTTCTTTTTTGTGTAATGAGAGGTGACACGTGCCCGGCTTAGCGTTGACTGATCGACAGGCAAATTAGGCAAAGCGCCTGCTACTTTCCTCACACGGGAAGTGTGTGTGGGTTGGTGGACCTCGTAGTTTCATATTCTGGGCTGGTTTCACTCGAACGATCATTCCCCCCACTTTTTTTTTTGTTCTTCAACTCTCACTACTACACTACCCTGACGGTGTTTTCTTCTTGAAGAACAGGGTGGCACTGGACATCCTTGTTTTAAAAAAAAAAAATCTGGCTTTGTTGTCTTGTTCCCAGATCACTACTACTACTGCACTTAAGAAGAAACGAGACAAGCCATTCAGTTCGCGGATCGTATGTGAAAGAAATGGCCTACCTTTAACCTTCAAGAGAATTATCTGGCTAACAGCATCATCACCAATAAAAACAAAAATCTCTATATTGACATTTTAGAGATGTTTTAAAAAGTGCAACAGGATACGCAAAAAAAAAAAAAAAAAAATCTCAAATACTAAAACAAAAGTATCTGAATCCCCAGAAAAATATCAAATTGAATGAACTTTTCATTTAAGCAAAATAAAGCGCTCGACTTTTTTGTACTTTGAAAATTTCTATGGACAAAGATCGAAAACAAATTTTAAAGATGCATTAAAAAACAAAGTAGCCAAAAAACGAATCCCTTCTCCGCTTCTTCAGCTACTTTTAAAAATTAAGCTAAGTTTTCACACTTCTTTGTCTCGTTTAGAAGCTTCATCCGTTGAAGACAATATCTTTGTCTGGATTCAATCTGTTTTCCTCGGAGGATTTGATTGTAACTAAAGAATGGAAAGAAGCGGGGAAAGAAGAAAAAGAAACAATTTCTGCGTTGTCTCGTATCCGAATAGATGAAGGATACCGTGAACATTGGGGGTGGGACACTTGGCATAGATCACATGAAGTACGACTGAGTGGTGAAAATTATCAAACTGCCCATTTCCATCCAAATTGGTCGAATGGAACAGCAGGAGTTCATGGAACTCGTTCACTGACCCATTCTTGGCATTACTGGGAAGTCAAAACATCGGATCGTATTTTTGGCACCAGTATGATGTTCGGTATTGGTACCAAAAGATCTCGTCTGCACGAAGACTCCTTCATCAATTTGTTGGGTGTAGACGATCAAAGCTGGGGTTTGTCTCATAAAGGCATGTTGTGGCACAATGGTAAATACAGAATATACACAAAACCTTTTGTAGAGAATCAATCTACAACAATAGGCATTTTCATAGATATGGAAGCAGGAACACTCAGTTATTTTAAAGATGGAAAATATCTCGGACTTGCCTTTACGGATTTGCATAAAGTTGATTGTGATTTGTATCCTTTTGTTAGCTCCACTGCTGCTAAAACGGAAATGACACTTGGGATCCGAAAGCGAAGTTTTCACAATCTACAGGATAGGTGTCGATTTGTTGTCTTGAGAGCTTTACAAAATGAACAAGATATTGACGTTTTACCAACAGCAAACAGGCTACGGGAATTTATCCGTGATGGATTAAAACACTAGGTACGGTAAGTTGCATCATGCTTTTAGATTTAAAATTGTTTTTTTTTTTTTAAAGTAATTTATTTTGTTTTCCAGGTTGGGTGTTTAGAATAGTGGTTACAAACAAAAACTGATAGCTCATAAATTTTTGTCTGTATTCTTTAATTTTTTTACGAAAAAAATAATGTGAGTGGTAAATAAAGAATATCTGCGCTTCGTTGGAAATACAGCTAGGAAAAAAAAAGATGAAAAACTTTTTCGATAGCTGTTCATTATTTGCAATTTATTATTTTTAATTGATTAAAAAAAAGGTATGAAAATTTTTTATGTGAAAGGTTCGGCATTTTTAATGCTCACGCGCATTAAAAAAAAGTACAAGCAAGCATCGAAAGTAGAGAATTATTAAGACAAATCCGTATTATTATATCTTTTTAAATAATTTTAGTTTATTAACCGTTGCTACCTTTATCGCAAGAGCATTTTAAATCGTTTTTAGCTTTTACGATCGTTTCCCCACGGATCTTCAATTACAGTATTGTATTGAATGTTAAAAAAAAAAAATCTGTCGAAGTTTGTTTTTTTTTTTTTTTTTTTTTTTTTTGTCTAGCAGGCTGGTTTGGTGGTTGAATGAGATTTTTGAATACATGAAAAAAAGTCTACTTATTTTTTCATTTATCATAAATAAATCGACTTCATAGAACGATTTCAAAACAGTCCATGGAACAATAATGTCTCTTATGTACAAATTAATTTTTTCTGAATCGTATCTCCGACAACGAAAAAAAAAAAAAATCCCATTTCTTTTGTCTAACAAATATTTTTTTTCAGAACAATAATCGTTAGTTTTAAATTTAATCAAAAATGATTCTTAAATCTTAATTCACTTTTTTTGTTTTTTAAATCTGACTGTTCATTTTGTTACAAACAGCGTTCGTCACATTTTAATATTTTTACACTAGAGTTAAAAAAATGGAATAACTTCAGAAAGCTTTCATTTTAAACCTGAACAAAAGCAGAAAGGGAATAATGAAAATGTTGATTTGTTATTGTTAGGTACCAAAAAAAAATAAATAAATAAAAAAAAAAAATATCTGCTAAAAAAGGAAACTACCTCATGAAAAAAAATGCACCCCCCCACAAAAAAAAAAACAAACAATAAAAACAAAATTTTATCGTCAAAATCTTTTAAAAAGATCAAAGAATTTATGTCAAAATTTTAAATCATTTTTAAATTTTAGCACTTTGTATTTTGTTTTTCGTCAACACAATGAGAAATAAATTTGACTCCTGAGCGTCTTTTTGCTATGAAAACTCACTGGTTTGGAAATTCTTGCAAAAATCAAATAATAAATAATTTGTCGGATTTTAGTTCATTGAAACTTTAAGGACTTATTCAGAAATTAAATTGTTTACGTTTCTAGTTTTATAGAAAATCTTTGTGTACTCCCCCACTCATTTAATTTTTTTTTTTTTTTTTTTTTTTATGAAATGAAAAGTACTTTTTAGTTTTTTAAGGATAAGGAAGGCCAAGTCCTCGGAGAAGATAATCAATTTAATTTTCTTTAGTCAAACTTGACCAACCAGTTCTGTGCTGAATGATAAAATAAAAAATGCAACAAAAACTGAGACATTTTTAATTAGAAGAGATTTTAATTGATTTTTTGAATAAAATATATTATGGACGATATTATCTTAAATTTTTTTTATGAATAATATAGTCATTTTTTTACAAGAATTGTTTTTTCATTTTTTTAAACATTTATTTTAGCGGTCAAGTCATCTTATCAAGTAAAAATGTATCTACTAATTACTAATTTAATTATAAATAAAATCTCACTATAATTCAGCGATCCCCAGAATCTTTAATTTTTTTATTTAAAATGTGTCGATTTTTGTAAATACTGGCGACCATACGCAAGAACATTATCAGACAATAAGAGCAGTACCTAATAAATTTTTAAAATATTGTTAATTTTCTAAAATTTTCTCAACAGGAACTTAATTCAATAAAAATAAAATATTAGGTAACTTAAAATTCAAATATTTTCTTAAATTTTAGGATTACTGTGTGTGTAGTTATGTGAACAAGTCCTCACGTTGTATTCTTCAATTAATTTTTCAGTTATGTTCCACCCCACCCAACTTAAATTTACCAAACACCAGGTTATCAATAAATAAATATCAATAAATAACTCAACAAAACCTATTCCATAAAGAATAAAGATGCTTTTCAGCGATATTTTAAACAAAAATTAAGTAATATTTGTTTAAATTCAGATTAAACTTTAAATCAGCCAACATTACTCAACAAATTGTATTTCAGAAAAGTATTTATTAAATTTTAAATATTGTGTTGACAGATCTGTCAATATGGATGAATTTTTCTATTTTTTCTGGTAAATAGAAAAAAAAGATTCCAATCAATTTAAAAAATTCTGTTTGAAATACGCCATAAAGTATTTTTTTTTTACTTATTGAGATTGTTAGCTTGCAATTAAAACTAAAATTAAAGGTTCATGAAAGATTTTTTATTTATTAAAAATTTTAAACTTGTGCATAGCTCTAAAAAAAAAAAAAATCGTATAAGGATCCCAACTTTTAATCTCGTCATTTATTTATGTTTGTTTTATTTTTTGCAAAATGATACAACCACCAATTGAATATAACACAGCTGGCGGCTTGCAGTTGAATATTATTATTATTATTTAACAAAAAGGATTATTGATTTTTTTTTTTCTCTTGAAAGCCTTTACCTGATGAATTCATCTCTCTACATATCCAAGTTGTTGGTATTTATACTTTATTTATTTTCTTCATTATTTTTCTTAAAAACATTTTTGCTCCTTAGCACCAAAGTAGCCATTCTGATTGCTTTTCAGACGCGTCAAAATCTTTATACAATTTATAATTTTCTAACCTGTAGTTACGTTGGTTTAGGAAAATCAACTTTTTCTCCATTACACCAGTTGTTTCTTTTTTTTAGTTCATTCACGAATGAAAAATCATTTCTTTTCTCTTTTTAAAAAGGGAATATTTTTTATTTGTTTCTTGTTTGGAGTAACGGGAAGCCCCGACAACAATAATGTAGAGGTGTGGGGATAAAAAAATAATTGATAATTTTTTCTTTTTCTAAAGGAGGAAGAACTACGGATATTACACACATGAAATGTATTTTTAATTTATTTACGTGTCATTTTAATTTGGGAAAGGGATTTTTATAACTGAGGACCTATGATTTTCAAGATTTTCTTTTCGTGTTATTTAAAATTCCCCTTACAAAAATTAAATAATGAAACTAACAACTTGTACATGTATCTGGTGGAAATGTGGTACCAAAAAGATTTGAAGTAATAAAAAATAAAAGAAATAACTAAAAAAAATTAAAAAAAAAGGTAATTTTTCTTTTCTTTCTTTCTATAGAATAGACAAAAAAATCGGGTTACAGACTAAGAGATCTATCATTGAAGTGTGTAACTGTAAAAATCCATCTTTAAATTATGAAATGCAATGTTTTTTTGTTTTTTTTGTCTTATTTTTTGCGTAACACTTTTCCTTTTAGAGTGCACTAAACTGAGCCCAGGAAGAAGTGAAGACTTATACATAAAGGTGGAAAGCTGTCATTAATTTTTTCCCAAGTACTATGCTATAGTTAGTTTTAATGTATAAAAACTAAAATGAAATATTTAATTTTCATGTCTCTCTGCAACTGAAAAATAAATAAAGTGATTGTGGAAAGAAGCAGCTGTCGTGTCTTAGTTTCACTTTTGATTCTGTCCTTTTGATGGTGCTAAAAAAAGAAACAAACAACATTTGATTTAAATTTATTTTTTAGCTATTTTCTTGTTTTGTTCTATAACAAACAAAAGAAAAGGTGAAAAAACACCTTTTTAGGTTCTTATTCATACACCTGGTGCTATAATAATAGTAGTAGTAGTAGTACTAAAAAAAAAAGTCGCTGTTTCTTTGTGTATATGATCTCTCCGCGTGTTCTTTTCAATTATAATTCCTTCCTAAAGGTGAAAATAGTAATTCTAAACAGTTGTTGGCTTTTTAGTTTTTATTGCTTATATTACAATTCATTTTCGCTCCGGATCCGATTAATGAATGAAGTTCATAACTTATTTTGAGATAAAGAACTTGATACATTTGAAATTGGAACAAAGGTTATCGTTTTTTTTAACAATGAGGCGAGTGAGATTACAAGTATTAGTAGCAAAATAATAGTGATAAGTGCAGTTTAAATTTTTTTTTTTCTTTATTAGTACTGATTTTTGTTAACACATCAAAATTATTTATTGGTACCATAAAAAAGGCTCAATACAAAATTTACTTTTAAAAAAGTTTTTCATAAGTTTTAGCTTTTCTGGCATTTATTGAATTTTAAAAACTAGTTGTCTAACATCTTTGATTTGTAATTTTCACTGCAAAACTTGTATTAATAAGGAGGTTAGACTAATGATAGACTAAAAAAAGCTAATAATTGCTTTTGGTTTGTTTGATTCGAGGTAGTAATTTATTTAGACAAAGAATTAAAGTCCAGACCTGTTGATTTGGGCTTCTTGATTTTAAAAGTACACAAACTGTACAACAAGCAATAATTGCAAAGTCAATAATTGTTAGTGCAAAAGATAATTAATTTAATAATGTATTCAACAAAATAATGACTATAAGTGATATTTTTCTAAAAAAAAACTTATAAGGCGTACTTACAAGAAATCAATCTCAGCCTGACAATAAAATTGTAAATTAAGGAAAGGCTTTAAAGATGAAATTTTATATGAAATTTTCATCGCATAATGTTTTTCATTTACCACTGGATTAAGGGCATTGACAAAGAAAGATTCAGATATGTTGAATGCAGTTTTTAATGTTTTACACTACAGACAATAAGAGAGACATGTTATGTTTTTTCGCAAACGGGGAATTCTCTCATGACAGTAATTTAGAACTTGAACACAATTTTTTCTAAGTACTTTAAAAAAAAAAAAAACAACAAAAAACGAAAGAACTGAATTAATTTTTTGTTTTAGGGTTTTTTTTTTTTGTTTTTTAAATTCTAGCATGATATTAATTTTGTCACTTGTGTTTCGAAAATTTAATTTAAAAAAAATTTTTAAGCTAACTGAACAGAACTTCAGTTGTTTTGGTAAAATAGAAAAAAAAATGCTCGAAAATCGCTTCTGTTTTCCAAAAAATGCCCGAGAAACGGTAGTCGCCCTGGAAACAGCAACCAAAGTTCGACTTTAATAATTTGTAACCCGAGGGAGTGGAGGTAAAATAAACCCTAATTTTATTGTATAAATTATTGCAAAATAAATATTAAAAATAGAGTTTGAACAAAATAATAAAATGTTTATTTTTTCACGATAAAATTGGTATTATTATTAATTAATCAACTGAAATTAGTCAGATTTGTGTTTCTATTTCTCTAATTAATCCACTTGCAGTTCAGTTTACTTCTCTGGCTTACCCATTTAGTTTTTCTTAAATATCTTTTTGTGATATTTTTAATTCACTTTTTGTTTGTTTGATCTTCAACTCTCTCTAAATGTTGTATTCTCGTCATTCAATAACTTAAAAATATCCTGTCCCTCGTTTGAGGTTATGTCCCATGGAAATTTTTATACATGTGATATTAAATAAATATGAATAATAACACTATTATAAATATTTATTTACTTTATGTGCAATCCAATAAATATTTCTGATAAAAATGTATTTATTCTTTTCAGATGATTTCATTTTCAAGGATGGAAGCCTGTTATATACAGAGAAAGTGTTGATGACTTAGAAGAAAAATACCCACAGTATTTCATTTATCTGTCAAGAAAAGGCTAAAAAAGACTTTATACTTCATTCAAAACATCAATGGTAAATTGAATAAGACAGCAATTGGTTGAAAATTAAAATATAGCAAATTGTTTTCTTATGCTACACAATTATAAGAACATAATTATTTCAATATATAGAATAAAGTTAAAATGTTTCCTAAGCTGAGATCAAATATGGATCAGTATCTAACAGAATGATCAGATAAAGAACAAATAGGAAACGTTTATCAATGTTTCTGTTTTATTAAACTTCATCAGATATGAAGTAAAAGAAGAAATTCTGGTATTTTTACTTTTGTGTTGTTTGATTTCCATTGGTTAATCATGTCTCATGGGTATTTTTTAACCAATGTTAGTATAATCTGTGGCATTTCGAATTTAAGGAGAGATGACACATCCACCCAAATTTTCAAGACATTAATGGATTCCTAAACCCGTAAATATTGCTTTATGTATGTAATTCTAGTTTGTCTATATGTTTCTAAGGTTTCCTATAAAAAATTGGTGTTTGAGACTGTAATTCAAGGCCATAATTTATTAATAACATGTCAAGCATTTCAACTACTATAAGTTGAGTTTTGAGATGCTTGCTCTGGCCAATCTTCTGGAAAATTATGACTTTATAATATATCTCAGCTGAATTATGAACAAATATGTTTTATTGAAACATTCGTTCTTTTTTTGTTTGTTTTTTTTAATTTTTAAAAATTAAAAAGAAAATTCTTATTCTTCAACTATAAAGCAGCATAGGTTTAAAATAAGTATCTTCCAATAAGAATTGGACTCTAATTGAATATATTTAGAAATTTGTTTGTCACAGACAACACCTTCATTGATTTGATTACAGAAAACAATCAACAAACTTTAAATACCTACAGCTTGTATGTTTCTCCATTGTGAATGGCTTGTTTTACTATCTAGTACAAGTTGATGTAATAATGATGTAATAGTGGTTCCCAACCAATTTTGGGCCATCCCCCCACTTTAGTATTTCTAAAATTCTGGTGCCCCCTGTAATATTTAATTCTTACATATTCAAAATTTTACAGGAATTCACATGAAGGAAGGTTAAAAGGCCATTAACTTGGTCTCTAAATGAGCCGCCAAAGACCATGGCATCCATGAAAGAGAAAACTTAAAAAAACTTAAATACAGTTAAATATATATATAGTTTCAAAACATAAAAAAGAACTGAAAGATAGAAATATAAAATATTTGAATGAAAGCTTATTCTGTAATATATTTTGATTATCATGAAATAATAATGCAAATTGAAATTTGTGCTCACTAGAAAACAATTCACTGTTAATAACTCATTCTTGAATTGCCCCTTTATTCTGTTGGTATAGTAAGCCAAAGGGTGCATATCCTATGCATGCTTCACTAAAATATTACCATTCCTCACCAGCAGAGCATGTACCCCATATTGGGAATCATTGATTTAAGTTGTCTGAGTCTCTTTATTTCCAACACATACTGCTTAGTCATAGAGAATGTAAAAAAGAAAAATGACCCAAGCATTGTGATAAAAACCACAATAAATGCAAGTTAAACTTGCCAGAAATTAATAACAAAAACCTTTACTTACACTATTTATGTGTGAACTATTGTCCTCATCTTTGTTGCTGTTATCACAACATTTTGATTTTCATGTCCTCCAAAATATTTTGTTGACAACAACAAAGATAAAAACAATAGTCTGCATCTAAATAATGTAAATAATTATAACTCTTCATTCCAGAAATTCAGACAACTGCATAATTTTACTTTCAAGTCAGACAGCATCAATAAAGTTTATGTTGGTACACATGGCAGATTTTATCACTAAAATTGAATTTTTTGAGGTATTCATGTCTTTTGGTAGATGCATATTAAATGTTCATAGCTTCTTTTTTAATTATGTAATATTTGATTGTGTGGGTAAATTCAATTTTATGTTAATGTATACAAAACAATTTGCTTACATATAATTTGTACAAAAGTATCTTTTCTTTTTTTTTAAAAAGACATGATACTGATTTCTGTATTATCTGCCTCAAGTGCAGATGTTTGGATGTCAGTTTTGAAAGTTCTTGCCATTTAGATGGATGAGCTGAGCCTTTCATATATAAATATATATAATGTAATTTATTTTACTTATGGCTGAATTAAGCCATAAATGAAAAATTAAAATGATCATCTAAAATATTTCATGCCAAGTAAGTTATAATTTAAATAAATGGCAGAAAATTAATTTGATGATTAAAAATATATTTTTAAATTAATGTTCAAATGAATTTTTAAAAATGATTTTAAATTAAAAAATATTTATATTAAATCAATCAATCTTGGGTATATTTCACATTCACAAATTGTTTTTGTCTGTGAAAATTAATTTTAGAAAATACTTTCCATTTTATTCTTAGAATGATTTCTTTTTTAATTTATTCTGGAAGTCTGGTAAAAAAAATGTTTGAAAACAAACTGTACAATTTGAGTAGAATATTCTGTAACCATGGAAACGTGATTTTAGCTGTGTCTTTAAAACCCGGTAATTTTATAAGTTACTCCAAAATTCGCTTGAAGATGAAATGGAACTAATGCTTTTAATTTAATTGCAAAATTAAATTCGGGGTTTTTAGCTTCTATTTTTGAAACATGGTTGGAACTGTGTAGCGAAAAAAAAACCATATTTTAATCAATTAATTTATAATATATATATATATATATATATATATATATATAATTCAAAATGACTACCCATTGCTTTAACCATAGTCCTTAATCTTTTCTCAATTGAAATTCATAACTTTTTCACAACCTCTTCATTCAAATTGTACCTTAAGAGCTTTTCACTCAAATTGTACCATAAGGTATGGCACATTAAGTATGATATATGTGAAACATCACTGTCCAATATGGGCCATATCACAAAGTTCATATGATTATTGTCAGGACTTGATGGCGGCCAAATTGGCTTACCAAAAAATTCATGGAAATGTCTCTTGCATTAGTTCTGTGGTCAAATTGGCATCTTGTATGAAGATTTTTATTTTTTTTTTTATTTTTAGCATATCACTCCAAGCAAGGTGTGAGTGCCACTAGCATGCAAGAGGTTACAGAGAGCAAGAGTAAAGAGGGGGGTGTTTGAGGAAAGGATAAAGAGAAGGATGGGGATCAGGATCAAGGCATCAGATGATGTTAATTGACATTACATTTGAATATTTGAAGATTATAGCTATCATGGAAGCAAGTGATAGAAAGGCAGTTCCACTGACGGGAAGTGCGAGATAAGAAGCTGTTGGAGTAGAAGAGACAGCTATGTCGTGACTTCTGATTGTGGCTGACAACCAGAACAACACATCTCTTTCCAACATTTGCTAGTAAACTCTGCTATTCATTTGCACTCCTTCAATGAATATTAAGTGCAATTTTGAACTATCAGAAGCAACAGCAGCCCAAACCATGATATCAGTTGGTTTCTGTCACTTTTGTCAAATGTCTCTGACACCTTTGAGAATGTTTTCTGGTGGTGTAAACCCTGTCATTTTGGTAGTTGACCACAGCTTTCACAGGAAGAAAGTTCTTGTCTAACCACATGTAAATTTTCTTTGTGGTAAGTTGCATCTCCTCCAACATTTTCTTCCCTCTGCCAAGCTGTTTTGCTTGGAGGCACTTGAGAGAAGTTGTTATAATTGAATCCTGTATGGTTTTAGTCCTAAATCCTCTTTCACAATCCTCTTTATTGACTGATCTGAAATATCCATTTCTTTTGCCATGTTTTTCATGCTTCTTCATGGATTTCTCTTCATCCTTCTTGATGTCTTCCATGACTCTCCTGGTACAAACTGGCCAGTTTCCTCCTGGAATTGAATTTGGTGATATTGTTTGTTCCCCCTGAAACTTTTTCTACACATTAAAAACAATTTTTCTGCAACATTTTTCTGTTTTATCACCTCACAGTTGTTCACATTTTGTTTAAGCCACCAAAATTTATTAAATTGTAAACAAAAAAAAAAAGTGTTAGGAAGCTTTATGCAAAATCTATTCTTACAAATAGGTATTTCAATTTATGTTTAAATAATGGGTAAATATTTATGCCACATCCGATATTGGTAGGTGGAGTACAGTTAATGTGTATTTTAATTTCTATTTAAATCGTGTGCATGTGAGTCAAGTTTTGCCAACATACTTAGTAGTATTAACAAAAAAGTCGTGAATTTTAACTTGATTATACCAATATTTTTTATTTGCAATTGTTTATGTATGGGCTTGATTGACTCATCATTTATCATGATTAAAAATTGTTTATCATAGTAACTTTTTGCTTTGTGTGTTGAACAAGTAATTAAGCAAATATTAAAATTTGCTAAAACAATGAAAGTGTAGATGGTTTTCACCATCTATTGTGAAAGAAAATTAATTGGATGAGATGACTAGTCAAACATTTCATTGCATTTATATAATAATACAAATGTAATTTTTTCTTTTTTTTAATTCTGTATAAAAACAATTTTTTATCATTATCACCTCTGTGTTTTCTGTTTGAGTAATTGACTATTGTAAATTAGTTGAGGTAAATCATTTTATGGTATCTTTGTTGGTTTATTTGTTCTTAATATTTTTTGTGATACTGTTATTTGTTCAGTTTCTACAGTGTCAAAAAGGTTTTCTTTTTTAATTATTTAAATCTTCCAGTAATTTTAATTCAAAATTTATTAAATATCTGTAACATGTATTGATGTAAAAGGTGATTTTTTTTTTTTTTTTTTTTTTTTTTTGTGCATTCTAGTGTCAATTATTGAAACTGTAGAATGTATTGAACATCTTGAATTTTATCAAAGATTGAGTTTTATGAAATATATATATTGCCATCCAAAGACAGACTGTTTCACAGTTTTACTGTTTCACAGCTCATCAGTGTGGCTAGACATCTGATTACTTCAAGCCAGGATTGAAACCTGACAGATTTGGCATTAGAGATTTTTCCCCAAGCCATCAGTGTAGAGTTGAAAGTAATGGTGAATTTTTATGTACTTACTCTGAATAAACATGCCAATGACTGACAGTGCTCAATTCAGGAGAGAGCATTGTAATACTAGTACTAGTAGTCACTGTTTACAAATTTGCACTTATCCTCCAAGAGTGCACAACCAAAGTTAAGTTTTTCAGGTGCTCTCTCTCTCTATCTCTCTCTCTCTCTCTCTCTATATATATATATATATATATATATATATATATATATATATATATATATATATATATATATTTTAAAATAATTATTTTGTAAACAAAAGTTGACAAGTAAAATGTAATAGGTTTTGGTAAATTTTACAGATATTCAAAATTTCATGAGTTCCAGTGCTTGAAAAAGAATATTAATGAAGAATATTAATGCTGCTTTTTTGCTCTGTTGATTAATATTGGATACCATTTCTTTTTTTAGGGTCTATCGTTTGACATGTTTTTTTTAAATTCCATATTCCTTCATGACATAGATGATCATAGTTCTCATATCTTTAATATCTGTGAATTGCTATGAATATTTTTAAGCTAGAAGACTAGTTTCTTAATGCTTTCTCCATAGATTTGAACTGAGAGTTGTTCTCTTAGATTGGTTGTGCCCTATCAAGGTGAGATTTATCCTAATTCTTTAGCCATAGCTGAGGGAATGAGACATACATGATCTCCTCAAGGGCATCAATTCAAAATGAAAGCTATAGCCTTAGCTGAAATTTGAATTCAGCCTGATAATATTAAACAGGATGTGCTTAATGGTTAACACATAAATGCAGTCATAGGTCAACCGCTGTCAAGATTATACTCATTGTGAATTCCATGATCTTGTTGATGTCTGAGCTATACAAGTCCTACGTAAGGTTTTGTATTCAAAGTTGTCTTTCTAGACTTGTTGCCAACCATGGCTAAAGGGTTCACTCTTTAACCCATATCTGAGGGGGAAGAGATGGATTTATACCTTTCTCTTTATCCTTTCCTCAAACACCCCCCAAAAGTGAATATAATGAACTTGGTTGGAATTTGAACCTGGCTTGCTGATTTCTTGTTTTGAGCCAATAACCATTACATCTTCTGCAATATTACCAAATCTGAAAAGATTGCTATTTTAGAGTTAGTAATTTTGATTCTTATGTTTCTTGTTTTTTCTTTTAATTTTTTAGCAGGGTTTAAAGCCTCTTCTATAAAAGCAGTGATTCTGATTTTGTTTTAAACACATGCCATCTACAAAAGCAGAAATAGGTTTCTCATATAAAAATACCAAACCCATTACTAAATTCTGTCTTCTAGTTATCATTGAGTTGCATTAATTATATTTTTTTATCTCTAAAAATATTTATTTACACACATTTAATCAAATTGTGAAACAGATTGAATGTGGAAAGATTCTAAAATTTTGGGTTTAACATTAAAATTTATAAAATGTTCATTTAAATTTTAATTTCCTAATGTTCGTTATTTTTGTTTTTATTCTTGTTGTCACAAATATTTAGTTTATGCAGAAAATACCTAAAGTGAAGATGCATATATATATATATATATATATATATGTGTGTATAATGTCTTTCAAATACACTCACCATTAAAATATAATCGTAATGGAATCTTTTCATCTTTAACTGATCTAATTTTGTGTCCCTATAAATGTAATTATCAGAGTGAATAAAAAAATTTTGACACATTTAATAAATCCTGCCCATGACATCATTTACATTAAAGAAATATATATATATATAATGTATGTAGTTATAAAGTGCCTTTTGATTCAATGAATTTACATCTAGTTTTATTTAAATTTTGTATGATACCTATTGATATATGCTGTATTTTTCCAAGTTGCAATTTACATTGACATTTTATCTATACAGACACTTCTATATTTTCCTCTGACTCCTAATAATGTTATGTACTTCATGATGCTCTTAAATTATTTTATAACACTTTATATCTGCTACTTACAATTGTAATTCAAACCAATTTTAACCTTTTTTTTAAGTGAACAATTTCTATTTACTTGGGATTCAAGTTGAAATCTAACAGTATGGTTAACAGATCTCCAAAATGACTATAATCACTTGAAATGTGAAAATAGTTTACCCAGAAAAATAGGGTGTGTTAATTTTTATAAAGTTTTAATATCAAAGATTAGTCAGCAAATCTCATGAGCTTTGTAAAATCTGACACATTATCTACTCTGACTTTTTTTCTCTGATGTTGCACCTTACGACACTATATCATCTGTGTATCCCATTTTGTATTGTTTGTCTTCATCTTAATCTTAAATGTTTAGACTAGACATGATATGAAATTAATCAAGATTCACCCTCCATACCAAATATGATCAATCTACTGGAATCACTTCATTCAACGATGTCACATGACATCCAAGAAACTGATGTTATTGGCAATAACTTTGTCTTTTTATTATTATTATTTTTTTTTTTATTTTTTTTGGTTATGTATTTATTGTGTTGGTATTTGTGAAAGTCTTTTTGCCATTTGAATTGTGAAAAGGAAAAACAACAACCCTTAAAATAATCAGGCCAATAAGTGCAATAAAAATTTTGTTCTGTATTTATTCATTTTTTTGTATTAATGAAATAAAAGTGTTACACTTCCATTTTTTTTTTTTTCTGTTTTTTTTTTTTCTTTTTTGAGAACATAATTTTAACCATTCACTGATGTGAAAAAGTTTTGAAACGAGAACAGATCATATTTTTTCCTATGTTATGAAATTGGCTTGACATGTGTCTCCATGTGTTGGTCTATTTGGAGAGAGGCTACAGAAAGAGCGCATTATGCAATCAATTAACATAAAAGACAAGCATATTTATTAAATGAGACAGCTGAATATTTTCCTATTAAGGTAGATCTTGGAATGATGATGTTTTTTTAAAGCAGGTAGGCCCACTCTACTAGAAGCATTGATGGAACATAATATTCTTTTTCTTATTTCCTATACCTACATTTGCCATTAAGCTAATCTTAAGTACCGAGAGAAGGATGAAAGAGACCAAGAGATTTCATATCTCATGCTGAGGTGTCAAAAAGATGGGCCACAACTGAATAATTTTGTGGCCATTCCAGAAAACTCATACATGTAGGGTTTAGTAGAGCTTGAAACCCTACTGCTGCTTATGTGTGTGTCTTTTGACCAGCATGTGAATATGTGTTAAAGTATATGTGTGTTAACTCACTATATTTCTCTATTTCAAGTGAGATAGTTTTATAACCAATTCATGATAAAAGGATTTTATACTCAGTAACGTCTACGCAACATATTGTTATATCTAACGTACCTATTCTATTGTAATAGACTCTCCCACAGATAAGTAGTAGTAGCAGTGACCTGTTTGGCTCAGTGGTGTTGAGCGAGTCAGACAATCTCTGACATTGAAGTACCAACCATCACAACTAGATTGCTGCATCATTAACTGTTATTTCTAAGTTCCTAACATTTTGTACATCGAGCGTAATTTAGGACGACTTATTGAAATACAAGCCTCCACTGTGAAAATTACTCAACACATGAAAAGAGGTTTTTGGCCATTTAACATGTTGGCTACTCTGAGGTTCTTAATTTTAAGTACATTTCAGTGTTTGAAGAATCATCACTAATATAGCCCAAATGTACAGGTTTCAAACAGTTGATGGAAATGTTTTCTGCTTGTTGTTGATGGTTATGGTGAAATGCTTATCAGAATGTTTTACAGCTTTGTAGTGACATCTATAAGCTGATTGCAAGGGATTTTTGGTAGCACTATACTTCACCAGTATAAAATTGCAATTATTGAGTGAATCTTCATGTTCAACATGTCAGCAAAGAAAACTGCATATAAGAGAGGAATATCTGGTTTTATTCTTAACTTTCTAGTTAGCTGTAAGGTTGTGACATACACAAATTTTGCTGCACACCTCTGTAAATCAGATTTTAAAGGTGTTATCAATCCTAATAGGCTTTAAAGGAATGTTCTGGAGCCAAGATGTATGATTCCGTGCAGTTTTCAATTGAGCGGACAATGAAGATGTTCAATCATGCTGTTAGCTTTGAGATGATATGCAATTGTATGCATTCTGTTCATACTGAGTAGATTAGTGATCCAAAAAGTGATGACATACATTGCTCTCCTCTATCTGTGGCAATAGCCGTGGGCACTCCAAATCTGCTGACCCAACCTAAAATAAAACCGTGTGCAACTGATTCCACGCACATGTCAGTAAATGGAATTATTTCAGGCCAATAGGTAAATCTGTCAATGCAAGGTTAGTGATGTCAATGTGGAGATCGAGTGTCAAGAACAGAAAAATATACAGATGATTTTGTATACTTCACTACATTTGTTTTTTGGCATGCATATCCTGTCTGCTGTACCTTTTGTTGATTTATTTTTATTTTTTCTAAAAAGCCTGTGGGTAAATTTGATACCTAGTGTAGATTGTCAAATATCATTCTAAATAAGTGGCTGTAAGCTTCCCATTGTCTCTACTTGCAGAATACATATCTCTTTCATTTGTAGTGAAGAAGTATCTCCCTGTAGGAATTATTGTATTTCTTTATCATACTTTTGTGCTGATGCTATTGCTTTAAAATCAGTGACAGGACTTATGTCAATTGAAGCAATGTTTTTTGAAAGAAGATAATCTGGATAACTGACCAACAGAAGTATAATGTCAAAAGCAACAATATATAAATTTGGTGGTGTGTGTGTGTGCTAATCTGTTATGAGTTATTCTTTTTGCAGTGTTGATGTGATAAACACTTGGGTTAGATATAATTTTAGATAGATAATAAATTATCCAAACGGTAGGTAATAGAAATAAAATAGAATTAACACTCAAACTGTATTGTATTCTAATAGAATTGAGTCATAATAGAGCATGGAAAGTTGTTAGTGACTTCAGGTATTGGGAGACTTAATAATTCTGAGTGAAGAAAAAAATATGAAAGATTGGAGTCTGATGGAAAAAGTTCAGTTTAAAAATATTAATTTAAACCTATAAAATGCTTATAAAGAGTCCTCAGAAGAGTTTGAACTCAAGCAATATTTAGTAAAATTCAGCATAAATTACACTCCCTGCACAACTCCATAACCTCAAGCAAGTTTGCTTAACATGACTAATGAGTTTGCTAGATGTCCACAGGATTTTTGTTAACTTTAGAGTTTGTTTAGCAACCTATAAGGTATATTCATGTTGATTTCAATTTAAATTTTGGGGACCGAGAAATCCAGGCTAAAATTGAAAAGTACTTTATAGGAGAAACTAATTAATCATGTTTATTCCGAAGTCCGTGTAAACAAAAATGCATGCGCAGAAAAGTGAGTTGCCCAGAAATCATCAGGTGCATGCTTTGAAATTGAACACTTGTGAGAAAACTGTCAGCTCTGCCCATACATGTCTTCTGTTAGAGAAAATCTGCTGTATAAGTCATTTGCTGTTAAGACTTTAACACTTCTGCATTAGTTAACAAAGAGACGTCTCTTAGTGCTGCAAGGGTAGAAAAATGATTGGGATGAAACTGCCTAATTTTTTTTTACAATTCATGTTTAATTAACTTGTTGATAATTTTCCAACAATGTCATTTCTGCTGTTGGCACATTTACACCTTTTTCAGCAAGATCATCAAACGATGAAGAAACTGTATAATCAAAATCTTGCCCAGATCAACAAAGCCTGTCATTTCCAGTAGGTACACAACGAACAAAATCTACTAGATGACACAAATTCCAGTTAAGGAAACAAATTAGCGAAATTGATTGCACTGAACACAAGCCAGCTCCACCAAAGTGTAGACCCCCACCCCCGTATGATATTCAAAACCTAGACGGGTGTGTTGTATTTGGTGACCAGCACATATACAGATTATGTTTGCCAGATACAGCCAGAGATCGGGTTATAGTATATTTTTGATGGATCTAGCTTGGCACAAGGGTAAGAGCAACATCACTAGATATTTTTTAAGTTTGGTACAAGGCCGATGGTAGCAGCGTTGGATATTTACTTAGTCTAATGTTGTGTATTAGGTCAAAGAGGGAGAGACATGATTTCACTCAAAGATTTCTAATTTCTTTGTGTGGTGTTATTTCAATGTCAACTCGACCTGATATGAACGAAACCATGGACATGTGATGAATTGAACTTATTACATATCTTCTCGATTTATTTACATTATTCGGACTATTGTCCTCATCTTTTCCGCCATATTTATTACAACGTTTCGGCTGTTGTACGCTCCGGCCTTCTTCAGGTGGTTGGAATGTCGAACTGAACCCTTTATTTTCGCTCACTGGGGTAGGCTGTTCTAGTTTCACTTGCCATGTCTATGGATATCAGTTATCAGTTATCTCCTGTTAATTTCCCTCTGAAAGTTCTCCACTGCCTTAACCGGGTATTGAACACTCTCTTTGGGTCCTGTCACTGGTTCCCATATTACTGAGCCGACCAAGCATAGAAATAAATACAATATGGGAACCAGTAATAAGGAGTGCCAGAGAAAAGCAATGATAACAACAAAGTTGCAATATGAGCTCTGGTAAAAACATGCAATGATAACAGCAAAAATTGCAATATGAACACTGGTAAAAATGGTTGCTGAAGACATTAAGTTTATAATACCCAGAAATTCATACCCAGATCTCCTCAAGGACACATGGCACAGTGGATAAAGGCGTTGGTTAGATCCAGTGACAGGACACAAAGAGAGTGAGTTCAATACCCGTTTAAAGCAGTGGAGAACTTTCAGAGCGAAATTAACAGGAGATAACTGACATCCATCAAACATGGCACGTGGAACTAGAACTGTCTACCCCAGTGAGCGAAATAAAGGGTTCAGTTCGACATTCCAACCACCTGAAGAAGGCCGGAGCGTACAACGGCCGAAACAAAGATGAGGACAATAGTCCGAATAATGTACATAATATCTCATCTCAGAAATATAGACATCTCGCTTGTCTGCAACTTTTCTTATGTTCTTTCAGAACTGGAATGAAAAAATACCCGATAAAAAATTCTAATGTTAGTGTTGAAAATATATATCGAAATGTTTGAACTTTTCTCTCCAAAATAAATTAATTTTTTTTCAAGTAAGTGATTCTGATTTGTTTTTTAATCACACACCTTCTACAAAGGCAGTAATAGATTTTTCATATAAAAATATCAAAGATATCAATTCTTTCTTCATCTTAATGAAGTGGTTCGCTCTCGCTTTCTCTCTCTTAACTCCTTAGTTATTTTACATTGTAACACAGATACTGATCATACAAACTTCTTAGTTTCGAAGTAACAATCCTAACTTTGTAATAAGACTCAACTTATGTAGGTCCGTCTCAGAATAGGATGGATTTATCTCACTTATGGACATTATTTTATCCCCCGCAAGTTTCATGCAAAATAATTTTCTGTTAGACCAAAATGTAGTGTATAATAAATAGTGTTAGCGAGGTATTCAGTAGACCGGACTGGTGAGCTAACAGAATTACTACAATGTAGCTCATCGCTGTTTAGTGATTAGCTACTTCAATAATCAAATGTGTAAGCTTTCTTATGGGAATAATGGTGGTGAAGAGAGTACATTAAAAAAATAACAGACCAACTGATTTTCAATGCAAGATAACATTTATTTAAAAAAATTAACAAAAGTAAAGTTTAAAACAAGAGTTTTTTGTTAGATGTAAAATGTATAAACAACAAAATGTTCATGAATATATTCGAGTGGGACTTACTGTGTTGGTGTGTTTTAGTGTAAAACGTTCACAGCTCCCTTAGCTTCAGTGTGAAAAGTTCATGTCACACAGTTCAAAAGAGAGAGAATTACTTAAGGATTCATGTGTTTTTTTTTTATATTCGAGAGCTACTATTGATACAAGATTTATTTAGGGCTGATATTTCTACTATGTTATTAAATAGTATGACAGCTGCAACCAGCACATAATAAAGACAAAATGATGGAGCTTAATTACAATTGGCTTCAATGATGACTGCATGAACACAAGACTTGAGATGGAGCAATATGTCAAAGACAGCCATATTGACCTTGAAATAAAGACTGTTTTAAATCACACACACAAAAAGTGTACTACTTAAAAGACTCACTCCAAAGAGATTTTCTATCAGAATTTTGCAATAAGTAAACTGCAGTTATGTCTGACGCTATACATATGCAGTTTTTTTAATAACAAATTCTGCTTGTTATGAAATACTTGTAGAATAAATCCAATTATTAAATAAAGTCACATTGGTAATTAAATCTAATCCAAAGCTTACAGATTAAAATTTACCACAGGAGTCATTAGAAAATGATAGAAATCTCTTTTGTTAGAAAATTCACTCATTGCTTTGGGGTCCCATTAGGATTATGGATTCGGAAGCTTAAGCTTCATTAATTTTAGAATAGATCTGCTATTAGTAATTGATCGGCAAAGGACAATAAACCTATTTAAACAAAAGGTATTGAATTTTTGCATGATGTTCATAATTCTGTCCTTCAGTAGGAAATTTCTATTTTTGTTTTACTCTGAGATATGCAAAAACAGGCAAATTCCCTTAGCTTGGGTAAAAACAAATGGATTTCCTCTGCTGACCATATATACTAGCTGTTGGACGGCATTTAAGCTATTTTCTGCGGAGGGCTCTTGATAGGTAGGGAGGAGTAGATGCAATAGGCAACAATAAACTACAGAAGAACTAAAAATTGATCGCTGCATTTAAGCATTGCATTAATATTTAAGCTTACCTTTTAAAAGTTCAAAATAACTCTTTTGCTGCCACTTAATTTAAAGACAGTTTGATGTACGTAGGTCCTTACTTTCCGTACAAACAATTATTTTATTTCATGGATGATTTTCGCTGGATTTCGCAATTAATTTCAATTATGCCCAAAGAATTATTATTGCCGCAAAGAATCACGTAAAAAAAAAAATCACAGTAATAAAAACTTGGAAATCCAAAATTTCAGGATTGCGAGTTGGGGTCGAGCTCGGAATATTTTTAATTTGATCAAGGAGTCAGCCTGATTCCAAAATAGTAATAAAAACAAAAGAGCATGGGTAAAAGGCCATTGTAGCCAGACAAAAATCCCCTAACGAAACCACACACGACTCACAAAAAAATTGACATATACTTTCATCACAGTAGTGACCCCTCGATAACGAAAGAAAAAAACCCAGATTGAACCTCCATTTCCAACCTATAAATGAATAAAACATTTCTTCAGTTATTCTAAACATCGCTTGAGAATGAAACTGCACTCTAAATTTTAAGTTTAATATTGAAATTAAACTTTAGGACTTGAGTCAAGTTTCTAAACATAGTAATTTTCTATGTCGCGATAATATATATATATATATATATATATATATATATATATATATGGAAAATTTAGGCAGCAAAAATTAATTCATACACGTTTGATTAAAAAAACCTACAAGGTCTGCACATTTAATTTTTTTTATTGTTTTTCTAATTTTCGTATAAGCTAGTGAGTATTGTATAGGATACAAATCCTATATCATTCCAACAAATAACTAAAACTCACAAAGTAGATTTGCACACCCGCAAAATCGGATCAAAACGACTAAAAACAGATTTCGCAATAAGGTGTGAAATTAATTTTCTGGCCAATGAAAGGAGGCGATTTGCTAACCTAAAAAAAAAGATAACGATCCAGTGTGAAAAAAAGTCAACTATAAATAGAGAATTTCAAGTCAGTCACCAGTCAGAAGGGCGCAGAGATCATAGAGGACAGAAGACTGACAGTCAGGTCCATCACTGACTCAACCAGACACTAAGAGCAGAAAGTGGGGTAGGAAAGGAAAACAACAACAAATTTACAACTGACTCCAAAACAATTCAACCCGATAAGTACATTTTCCTCTTATCTTTTATTTCTCATTCACACTCTTTTTCAACTTAAATTGATCGCCCCTTTTTCCTTTACACCTACTCGGCGGATACACAAAACAAAAGAAACAGACATTACTACTCTGTTGAAAAACAGCGAACACAGATATTTTTGTCCAAATCACATTTGCTTAAACGAACTAAAGCATTAATCTTTTTTACCCTATTCACAAGATATAAAATATACAAATTTGTTTATTCTGCATGAATGACATTAAATATACAATGTTCTAGTTTCTACAAACGTTCCTTATCGTGTTGTTTTTTCTTGAAATTTGCGTTGTATTTTGTGGGCAGGGTATCCCGTATTAAATTCTCCTTTTATTCCGGGTACGCTGAACCCCACAAGTGGTGACCATTCGACGTGAAATGAACTCGTAAATTTCCAACTGAAAGAAATGCTTATGCAACACATTTTTTTAACATATAACCATAATCATCAAGACACATAGAAAATGGATACACACACTACGGAACCTATGGAAGCCGCTATAACAATTAGCTTACCAACTTACAACCCAACTAACGTACAAATTTGGTTTGCACAGTTAAATGCAATTTTCAATGCAAAGAAAATTACATCGCAATGTTCAAAATACGCCTACGTTGTCGAAAAACTTCCCGCAGATGTAGCATCCGCGGTAGTGGATCTACTTAATGACATGCCGGAAGAAAAACCTTATGACACGTTGAAAGCTGCAATTATTAGACATGTTGGTAAATCGGAGGAAAGAACACGACTTATTCAATAATGTGAACCAGGGATATATGAAACCTTCACAGCTTTTAAGAAAAATGCGATCCTTATTAGGAGAAACACCATGTCCGAAGTGGTGTTAAAGAAACTGTGGATGGATAAACTATAAACACATACAACACAGATACTCGCATCACTCCCCGATGATTTACAGCTGGAGAAAATAGCAGAAGTAGCAGACAAAATACATGACAACAACTAAGACAAAAATGTATACGCCACATCACATGCACCAACAGATACAGCAACATTACCAGACAAGTCATCTGAATTGTCGTAGCTGTATAAGCAAATGGTGAATCTCAGCTTACAAGTACAGAGTCTGGTACAAGCACAGAAATCTCAGCGTTCTCGTCCAACATTCAGAAATAGATCCTACTCACCACACAGACGTCGAAGTAGATCGAATTCTTTCTCCAGAGAGCAAATTACACACAATACCTGTTGGTATCATTATAAATTTGGAAGAAATGCAAGGAAGTGCACTGAACCATGCAATTTCAATTCGAAAACTTCTCACATTTCTATACAACACCAGGGAAACGACTACGCTGGCAGCAAGTAAAGACGGCATTAGTTGCTGGATTAAAACAAGAGAGTCGTCTATTTTACATCTGGGACAGAAGTAACGGATATTTATTTTTAGTCGACACCGGCGCTCAGATCAGTGTTATCCCACCAAATACAAAACAAAAACCTACATTCTCCACATACACATTGCAGGCAGAAAATGCATCAAAGATAGAAACATACAGTGAGATATCACTAACGCTCGATTTGGGTCTAAGAAGATCTTTTCCATGGATTTTCACACAAGCAAATGTGAAAACACCTATCCTAGGAGCGGATTTCCTATCCCATTTCGATTTATCAGTGAATATGGCTACACACTCTCTCATTGACAGTAACACAAACCTAAGAACAAAGGGAATCACCTCAATCTACAAGTCAACAGGAATTAGTTCAGCAATACCAACGGCTAATGGCCTACATGAATTGATAAAAAAATTTCCTACACTAACCACGCCTTTAACACATACAGATGAAATCTGTCACACTGCTAAACATTATATCACCACAGCTGGACCACCTACACACGCATCACCACGCAGATTACATCCGGACAAATATAAAATAGCAAAAGACGAATTTCAACACATGTTTCAGTTAGGCATCATACGTCCTTCAAATAGCCCATACTCCTCTCCGCTACATATGGTTCCGAAACCAGAAGCTGGCGCATGGCGACCTTGTGGGGATTTTAGGAATCTCAATGCAAAAACTGTTCCTGATAGATATCCTATACCGCACTTACATGATTTCGCCATAAGTTTGCAAGGAACCACATTTTTTACAAAATTGGATTTGGTTAAGGCGTACTACCAAATTCAAGTAGCAGAAGAAGACATAAGGAAAACTGCAATTACCACTCCTTTTGGACTCTGAATTCACCAGGATGCCATTTGGGTTACGTAATGCCGCCCAAACCTTTCAAAGACTCATTGATGAAGTTGAGAGAATTGCCTTTTACCTTTGTATATATCGATGACGTGCTTATCGCCAGTCGTGATGGAAAAGAACACCTATACCATATTCAACAAGTCTTCGAGAGACTGGCACATTTTGGCTTAAAGATAAATGTCCACAGATGCGATTTTGCTGTTTCAAAGTTAAATTTCTTGGGACATGTGATCGACAAAAACGGAATCACACCTGTCCCAGAGAAAGTAGCAGCAATACAAAACTTTCAGCAGCCGACATCACTGCGTCAATTAAGGCGATTTCTCGGTTTAATAAATTACTACTGTAGATTTATTCCAGGTTGTTCCAGAATTTTGAACCCACTCACAAACTCGCTGCAAAAACAGAAGAAGAAAAATGCAAAAATACTGATCGACGGAGAAGCGTTAGCTGCATTTCAAAATGCTAAAAAAGCGTTAGCAGATTTTACCAAGCTCTCTTACATCAGTGATGATGCTAACTCAACACTTACATTGACAACTGACGCCTCAGGAGATTCAATTGGAGCAGTTCTACATCAGAAGCTAAATGGTTCAGAAAAGCCAATCTCCTTCTTCTCGGTCAAATTAAACAAAGCACAGCAGAAGTACAGTACCTTCTCGAGAGAGTTACTCGCTATTTACTTAGCAATAAGGCATTTTCGACATCTGCTCGAGGGACGAAACTTTACTATTTTCACAGACCACAAACCCCTCACTTACGCTTTACATGTGAACACAGATAAATACACACCCAGAGATACCCGACAACTGAACTACATATCCCAATTTACATCGGATATCCGCTATATTAAAGGTTCAGACAATATCGTGGCAGATACACTCTCGCGCTCCACGATACAATCTATCGATTCTGAAACCCTTACCTTCGTCCTCATTGCAGATGAACAAAAGGAAGTTACCACATTATACAAAATAAAAGAGGACACTTCTTTACAATTGAAGGAACACCCCGTCCCATTTGGAACAAAAACACTACTCGTTGGGACTGGTTATTCAAGACCATATATTCCACCTTCATTGAGAAAAAAAATATTTCTGCATTTTCACAATCTCTGACATCCCGGACACCGAGCAACCGACAAGTTGATTAGCAGTCGTTTTGTCTGGCCAAACATGCATACTGACATAAAAAGCTGGACTCAAACTTGTTTAAAGTGCCAAAAAAGCAAAGTAAACAGACATACTAAGTCCCCTCCTGGGCATTTTCTAAAACCAGATGGTAGATTCATGAATCTTCACATTGACATAGTAGGTCCCTTACCAGAAGCAAACGGACATAGTTACCTACTCACTATTATCGACCGATTCACAAGATGGCCTCTCGTTGTTCCTCTAAGGGATATATCTGCAGAAACGATTTCTAAAAGTATATTACATGAGTGGATTGCCGTTTTTGGTTGTCCCTCGGTAATAACTACAGACCGAGGTTCTCAGTTCCAATCTACTCTCTTTGATGAGTTCACAAAACTATTATGAGTTAAGCATATAACAACAACGGCTTATCACCCATGTGCCAATGGCTTAATTGAACGTTTCCACAGGCAACTTAAGACAGCATTAACAGAAAATAATGATTTCAAGACGTGGTTAGAAAATCTACCGCTAATATTACTATCCATCCGGAACGTAATCAAAGAAGATTTAGGATGTACAGCATCTGAAATGGTTTTTGGAACGTCCTTGACGTTACCAGGACAATTTTGTGATAAATCCAGTCAACTCCAACTACATCTTTTGTACAAAGATTTAAGAATGAACTAATTTTCACACTCACTAGAACACAAACAAAAGACCTTTATACTCCAAAAGACCTCCACAATTGTGAATATGTTTTCGTACGAAACGACACAGTAAAAAGGCCTCTTTGTCCTACTTATACGGGACCTTTCCAAGTAGTCAACAGAAAACCCAAGTATTTCACAATTGTAGCAAAAGGCAAGCAAGACACTGTCTCTATAGACAGACTAAAACCTGCATACTTCGATTCACCTACAAAGGAAAGTACGTCGGAACATTCTACAGCCGCAACAAATACCAACGTAAGTGAAACATTTTCTACACCTCCAAACACATCTAAAAACATTACCACAAGATCGGGTAGACACGTACACTGGCCTACTCATTTTAAAACATATATTAGATATTGAAAAACAGATTTCGCAATAAGGTGTGAAATTAATTTTCTGGCCAATGAAAGGAGGCGATTTGCTAAACTAAAAAAATGATAACGATCCAGTGTGAAAAAAGTCAACTATAAATTGAGAGTTTCAAGTCAGTCACCAGTCAGAAGGGCGCAGAGATCATAGAGGACAGAAGACTGACAGTCAGGTCCATCACTGACTCAACCAGACACTAAGAGCAGAAAGTGGGGTAGGAAAGGAAAACAACAACAAATTTACAACTGACTCCAAAACAATTCAACCGGATAAGTACATTTTTCTCTTATCTTTTATTTCTCATTCACACTCTTTTTCAACTTAAATTGATCGCCCCTTTTTCCTTTACACCTACTCGGCGGATACACAAAACAAAAGAAACAGACATTACTCTACTACTCTGTTGAAAAACAGCGAACACAGATATTTTTGTCCAAATCACATTTGCTTAAACGAACTAAAGCATTAATCTTTTTTACCCTATTCACAAGATATAAAATATACAAATTTGTTTATTCTGCATGAATGACATTAAATATACAATGTTCTAGTTTCTACAAACGTTCCTTATCGTGTTGTTTTTACTTGAAATTTGCGTTGTATTTTGTGGGCAGGGTATCCCGTATTAAATTCTCTTTTTAATCCGGGTACGCTGAACCCCACAAGTGTAATCAAAATTGTGGTTAAACTGTTCAAAGTTCATGTTGTGTTGATGTTTTTGTTCAAATACTTTCGACTGTCTCAGTCACTTTCAAGGACAAATGTCTGTGTGGTAGACAGAATTGTTTGCGTAGATCCTGATATTCTTTAGAAAATTGGAAGTTTTAAATAGTCTACAGTATTGTCATGTGTAACGGTTATTGGGAACGAGGCCTCACCAAAAAGAATGCAATTTTATATATATGTGTGTGTGTGTGTGTGTGTGCATATTAAATATATTATATGCACTTCAAGATACACCTTTCGTCCTTTAGGACTTCATCAGACTAAATTTGTTATCTTCGTGCGACTACACATGCGGAAGGGCTAAAGATGCTGGAAATTTTAAATTAATTAATTTTTTTTTGTATATAATCTAGCCGATTTCATTTAGATTCTTTTTATTTCCATCACTTTTGTTATCAGAAATCACACATTGTGATAATAGAAAATCTGCCAGGAAGTTTGAAATATTTTAAGAGTCAGGGCGCAAATTTATTGTGGATCAACTTGACAACAAGACACTCTCTAAAAAATTTCGTCTCAATGAATTGTTTTCTCCTTTGACAAGAGTAGCATTTTTATGTCAAAATTATGGTCAGTTTTGTTACAGTGAGCAACTAATGCATTTGATGTATTGTTTTTTGTTTATATAATCTTTTATTTAGATTCTTTGAGGTTTCTCCTATGTATTTAAGTGATTGAGTAAATTCTTGTAGTTTTGTTTAGTATTGACTAAATCTTTTATTGTTTTAGATCTAGTAGTAACATTTTATGTTGAGTTTAGATAAGTTCTTTTCAATTGTAGTTGTGATGGAGTTAGTTGTCAGAACAATATATTTTTATTCCTTATTTTTGTTAGGAGGGACTGTTTTTCTATTCTGGAATATCTTATGAACCTTAAAATAAAAATAATTGGAGTACTGAAGAAGCTTGAAAGTGTTTTCAATGTATTTCTCCTCTTCATGTAAATATTGGGGGCTGCAAATTCTGAGTGCTCATAAGTAGAATCTGATTATTACACCGGATTTTATTTTGCTGTTATAATGAGAGTAGAAAATTATTTGATCGTTTTCGCTGGCTGATTTCTGGTGGACACCAAGTTTTAAGCTATTGTTAACGCGGTGTAACATGATATCTAGGAAAGGTAATGGAATTGTTTTTCTTCCATTTCGTATGTAAATTCTGTTGTATGTTCAACTTTTTTCAGTTTATCTACAACTTTCGGGAAATCAGTATCATAAGGATATATTAATCGAGCATCATCAATGTATCGGAAGTATTGTAGTGAGTCCCGATAAAAAGATAAATAAAATAAAATAAAATATAAAAATAGAATATGTAAAAAAAAAAAAAAAAGCAACAAATAATTGAAATAAAGCATTTGCGTCTTGCTTTAAAACCCTTATCTCTCTCTCTCTCTCTCTAAACCTCCCTTTCTGTACACCTCTTTCAACTAACGAGAAGACAACCCTCAAATAAAAAGAGGAAGAAGAAAAGACTAATCCCGGCCGAAAAACACCGGAAATGGGCAGGAGCAGGGCTTACTTATCTGTGGTTAAAAAATATAAAAAATCAGGGAAGTTCTACGCATAACTGCCCTCATGAAAAAAAAAAAAAAAAAAAAATGAAAAAGAAAGGATTGCTGGAAAATAAAATAATTTTAGTCAATCAAAAAAAAGGACACAAAGAGACTTTCAAAAATCTCCTTCTACCATCACTACATCTACACTGATGACCCTTCACCCTAGCCCACGACGTGAAAATACATCCAAAATAAAATGGAAAGGACCAGATTCGAGAATTTCTAAGAAGATATTTTAATCAGTTACAGATAAATGATCAAAGGAATTCTGTTTTCCTTATCTAAATTTAAAGCAAGGAAATTGAAAAAGAAAATATCTTGGAAGAATAATTGCTATTGCATTTTATATCAAAAGATACCAATGCTTGAAGGAAGTACTATAGTCGGATTATTGATGTCAATTCCCAGAATCCACCAAATGGTGAAAATTTGAAATATTACATTACAAAATAACGTATTTTAATGAAATTTAATCTTTAGTGAAAATGTTTCGTTCAAAAAATGATTTCATTTATTAATTATTTTAAACTGATTACTTCAGTCCTTGGGTCTTTGTTTAGAAGTATAATGGTGATAACCGAGATTAATTATTTGATTGATTGATAAGTGACCCCTCAGTTAAGTGTCTGCTGTTAGAAAATTTGTTTTCTTTCATCTAAAAAAAAATACAGAGATTGAAAGTTATTATATGAAAGTTATTAAAAATGACCTTTAATGCAACATGCGACTATTGATTAGTAAGATTCTTAAAAATGCAAACCCTACAACGAGTGGACAGATATCAATTGAAATACTCAAAGAAAAACAGATTATCTTGTCATAATTAATCCCTTAGTAACAATATTTGATAAAATTCTCAGACAATCACTGTGGCTCGGTTGGCTAAAATAATACGAGTAAATCGAATACTTACAAAGAAATTCCATTGGTTTGAATAATGAAAAAAACTGACAAAAGACCACACCGTTTCTATATTAATTAAAAAAAAATATGTTCTCAGGTGGTACGGAATTTTATTTTAAATTTATTATAATCTCTTTTTAGGTGTTATGTTGTCGATTTGATATTTAGTTTCTCCTACTGGGCTTCTCGGTGTCCATAAATATCTTGGGTATTCCTTATAATCATATGTTGGATACTAGCTGATTGTTTCCCATGATCCTCCATTGTAGCAGTTTTTCTCCGCGTTTATTACAGGTTCATCGTCCGAATTTACCAATTATTTCACCATATCGCTCTCTTCTTTATTTTGGCATCTTATTTTCCCATGACGATTGTAATTTCTTGCGATTTGCAATGAGTTTTGGTGTTGACTAATGCAGTGGTTCATGGCCCACTTTGAACCCCAGAAGTTTTTTGTGGAAAATAAAATTATAGTATAAATGATTAGTTCCATTTTACATAGAATATATTCAATTATAAAATTTCTGTGGCCAACCTGAAACATGCCATGGCTTATTTTGAACGTGTGGCTATAGATTGGGAAATACTTGTCTGATGTACGATAAAATATTCAATTTCTTCTTCCATATTCTCTGTTGTTGGTACATATGTAATTACGAGGGCTAAATTAAAAGGCTTCCTTTCATAATTTTATCAGAGTTCATATAGTATCCCAGAACACATTTCTTCGTGAATCTCATCCCACTCTCATTTTTCTCTCTGTCTGTATACATGATCCGGTGTCTGTTGTTGGGGAAATATTCTATGGTTCACTGTCTGTTGAATAAAAAAAAAAAAGAGAAGAAAAGATTGTCGCGTGTTCAAATAAAATGATGATATTTATTTAAACGGAAGATACATAAATTTTAACTGTAATTACTTATGAAATAAAAGTTAGAAAGTTCTTCTCTTTGACTGTAAGGAAATGAACATAGTCTTTCAGTGAGGAAGAGAGAAAATGTTGTTGGGAGACAAGATCAAAGGGAGTCCGCTGTTCCTTTGATGAGAAAGACAGGACGATGAAGTTGACTTGTATCGCTTTAGTGCTGTCAGTCATACTGCCGAATTGAATGAATATTTGGTTTTTATGGGATCGTGTAGGCTCCAGAAGCCTGTGATAATTTATTGACGGGAGCTGATTTTACTGGCTATTTATTTTTATTAAACTGAAAATTTGAAGTGTGTTCGAAACCCGGAAGGCTACGCGGAATCCTTGCGCAGTATGTTTATTTTTGTCATTTGCTCCTTTGATTTGATACTGCTCACTTCCGCTTACTCTACACTGTCACTGACGAAATCTCTATTGTTTTCCCACTTAGTTTCTTATACGCCTAAAATATTAACATTTCATTCTTTGATCGCTTTACTTTTTCTAACGCCACACATTAATGTCTTGTTCTAACTTTCCATGTTTCTAAAACTATTTCTGTTTGATGTGAACATATGAAAAAATATAGGTTATCTGCCCTTGGTTGATAAGATCCTTGATAGGGAGAGATGAGTTTATTTATCTGGTAATAATGGGTAAGACCTAAATTTAGGCACCAAATAAATTTGAGGCTGCAAAGGTGAGAACCTTACAAGAGTGAAAAGACGCGTTTTACTCCACTTCAAAGACAGACGATGCTGGCCACGAGCAAAACTGAATAGACGTGTTAATGTATCGACAATCAGACACCGGAAGAAGAGATATGGTCAACTTCAGATAAGTATTTCTATCCTTTTCAAACAGATTCATATATTGGACTTCGTTCCCGATGTACTGACATTAACTGCTGAAGAAATAGGTTTAGAAATTCTCTTTTCTCTTTCTCGTTGTATACATGTATTATTATTTAAAAGTATGCTTTTAAACTGTTCAATTGTCTTGTCCTTTGTTCTTCTGTTACAACTTATATGTGGAGTTGCTAATTATACCATAAGCAGACACTGAATAAGGGTCCGTTAACATCTGTCACCCATGTCTTTCTTTACTGGACAAGGAGTTACTGTTAATCCCAATGAAATTAACCGCCTTCATCATAATAAGGCCAGGAGTCCTGAATGTTCTTGGGATTGCTAGTAGAGTAATTTTCCATTACCTTCTCTACGACATAATGGTCGTGTACCACGTGGGAGGCTCAAACGGAGAACGCGGGAAAAACAGATTGGTCGCGTGCAGGCGGTTTGATTGGTCGGAACTGAAAAGAAGAAAGTGAAAAAACTACGGAGGCCAATATTGGCCAAAAAACCCAGATTGACATGATAGCCAAAAATGGCTCTCAAGAAAAGACTGAGGCCGGGGAATCGCCCTCTTGTTGATCGTCCCCACCGAAATGCATTATCAATCGAGCGGATTTCTTGGAGCGTGCTAAGAGTTACGCTCACCTTGTCGTGAAAGGTGGACTCTTGGAAGATTGAAAAAAGAATTGTCAGTTTTCGTCGACGATAAGCGTTCGCGCAAAATTTGTCGCTCGACGAAAAACATAGTGTTGAAGACACTAGAGTCCCTGGGGTTTAAGCCCCTTAGAATTGTTAAGGGAGCCAAATTTTTCATGTGGGACGTACTGCTACCCACGCCAGAAGACTGCGTAGCCGCGCCGAGCCGTGAGCTCATCACTAAAGATTTAATCCTTAGAACGGAGTATGAAGGCCGCAGAAGGACCACCGTGGAAGTATATGAGGTCCCTCCTCAGGTTATTGGGGAAGGCTTTCGTGTCCCAGTATGGCGAAATTCTGGGTGCCTCCTGTGATAACCTAAACGGGGGGGTGGAGCTTCGATATTATGTTGGACGAGAAAGACTTCCGCTCCATCCTCAACTGTCTGGATGTCGGGAGCTTGAAATTACCGGTCAATGTAACTGGCCGAAGACCGGTATGCTGGAGGCGCGGAGAGACTGGTCACCTTTCCTCCTCCTGTTCAGAGAAGAAGGCCTCTGGTAGTCAAGCTCCTGTTGACCAAAATCCCCCTTTGACCGCCTCTCCAGTAATGGGCGTACCAGCTTCCGTAACCGACCGTTAATCCTCCGGTTGGTATTCCATCAAAGACCACATTCCCCAAAGAGCCTTCACCCGCTGCTAGTGCAGTTGTGGAGAAGGGGGAGGGGGAATGTTTGGTGGCTGGTAAGGCCAGAGGGAAGCGCCAGACAGCGGGTCCTCAGTCCCCTGAAGCCCCAAGGACAAAAGGCACGTACAGCCCCACTCCCTCTGACAACGTTAAGGGCGATGCTCCGGCCTCTCAACTAGAATTCAAGGCAAGACAGAAAAAATATGACCCAGGACACGAAAAAACTGAAAAAAGAAAAAGAAATTAGACATCCAGTTAAAATCTCTGCACTCAAATCCTACTCCTTCCACGTCCTCTGCCCGGTCCGCACCTTCTCACAAAAACAAACCTTCCCTCCATCTACACCGTCAAAAGCCCGTCCTCTCAGTAGAGATCCCAGTCCCTATAATCATAGATCTTTTTACACTCCCAGCCCTTCCCCTGTTAAAAAAAAATCATCCTATACCCCTCTGCATACTACCAGTCCTTCCCCGTCAAAAAAACAGAAATGCCTCCTCCCGCTTCCAAACGGAAAACGAAAAGAAGAAAAAAAAACATTTTCAACACGGGTGAAGATGTCTGCAAAATTTCTACAGCTCAGGCAGAGAGAGCCCGTGACTATGGGAATAGAATAAAAGACCTGAAATACCTTCTATCCATCAGGCAATACGCTGATTTGGATGTAGAAGTTCCAAAATTTTCCGCTCGCCCAAAGGGTCCTAACTGTTGTAAGAACGGGACCTGGCGCCAAGCAAGTTTAGACAATGCTAGACGAGGCCATTAGTTCTTACAAAATGGCTTTGCCAATAGCCACTGTTCAGAACAAGCAATTAAAGCAGCTGTCAAATCTTTGTGCAGGGAGGGTCCCCGTTTTAGTTCATCCCTCCCTGTATAGAGCCCTGAAACTAACATTCCTCTGGAATATCGGCGCAATCTCCCAAGACGGTACCATAAAGACTGAGATGGGCCATGGGTCTATGGGAGAGGCGGTCGGTATCCTTACCCCGTCCATGTTTAAACCAGTACTTCAACCCTAACCGGTCTTCACTATGGCTCTCTGGTTAGCTAGTCTAAATGTCCGGGGCCTGAGGTCCGAGTCTCCTTTAGCGCCTCGGAGTGAATGTATGTTGTGTGCAAGAGACCCGGTTTTCTTCTCATGACCGTGAGGACATACTGGCTAGGGGGTTCGCCCTTTATTCAGCATGTTTTGATGGTCGTTCGAGAGGTGTCTCTTGGCTAGTGAGCAGGTCTTTGAAGGCTGCATGTACCCTTGTCTTCGCGGATCCGGCGGGAAGACTTTGCGTGCTGGATGTTACCATAAAGGATAAGGTTCTACGTCTCATTGGGGTTTATGCGCCCAATAACCATGCTGAGCGGCCTGCTTTGTTTCGGCAGATCGCGCCGTACTTGACGACATCTCGTCGGGTAGTTTTAGCGGGGGATTGGAATGACCCCGATATAGATCGTATAGGGCAAAAACAAGGTACTAACAACCCGGACGCGAAATCATTTCGGGACTTTATCGATGGGTTTGATCTTGTCGGTAAGTACCGGAGTGAACACCCTCGGGAGGTAGCATGGACTTGGACAAATAGTGGCAACTCGGCTCCTGGGACGCTTGCGAGCTACCTCGACCGAGTCCTAGTTAGGAGAGTCGATATAGGGCTCTTAGGGTGTCCAAGCTTCCATTGCATAGTTTATACGGATCATAGGCTTGTCCGGGTCCGTATAAACTTAGATAAGCCTAAGGTTAGATTGGCTGGCTACTGGAAATTTAACTGTTCATTATTTAGTGAGCAGGGTTTCCGGGACCAGCTGCTACTAATGATTCAAAGGGAATTGACGGGAGCGGTTGTGGGAAACGCCTGGTGGGATAAATTAAAATAAAAAATTAGAACGTTTGCTGCCGATTTTAGTCGTCGACTCAATCTAGATAGATTAGCGGCGCAAACAGCTTTAGAAAATAAAGTTGATCGGGCAGTGAAATCCCGTGTTAGTGGGGAAATAGCCTTAGCTAAGGCAGAGTTGTCCTCCTTGCTTATCAAGAAGGATCAAGCTCTGGTAGTTAGGGCTAGGTTAAAAAGAATGTCTTCTGAGGCAACGAATATGGCCGCTGAACTGCGTGCAGAGGAAAATCGGAACGCGGTTAGGCGACATAGCGTGCGTCACATTGCCGGCTAAGCGGACCGTGACTACAAACGCGGGCATATGCGAGGTTTTTCGGGATTACTTTCAGGATCTTTTCACCAGGGAGCCCGGTCTGAGCTCTGCTCAGTTCGACGCCTATTTAGCCGACTTTCCCTGCCTCGGTGCAGCTGAAGCGGTTAGGTGCGAGGGTCCCATTACAGAGTCGGAAATCTGGGATGCGCTGAAGCAGGTTGGCCTGGAGAAATCTCCGGGACTGGATGGTCTTCCCTACGAAGTTTACTTGAGGCAGTCGCCCGTTTTTGTTCCTTTGCTGGAACTGATTATCAAACACTGGATGAAGCAGGGGTCTATACCTCAACGCTTCACCAGGGGTGTGATCAAGTTGCTGCGTAAGGACAAGAACGGTGGGGATGGGTTAGGGAATTTTCGCCCTTTAACCATGTTAAACACCTAGTTAAAGATTTTGGCGAAGATCTTAGCCAACCGTTTGCAGCTTGTCCTGTCTAGTCTGATTGGCCCCGAACAGACTTGTGCTGTGAAGGGCAGGACGATTCAGGATAACCTTCATATGGTACACTTGATCTTAGAAAAAGTCGACAGTGAAGCCGCGCTGATCAATTTAGATCAGTCCAAGGCCTTCGATAGGGTTGACCATCGTTTTCTGGAGGCTGTCCTTTCGGCGGCCGGTTTCGGAGCCGAATTTCGCTCCTGGATCCGACTTTTGTATGCGACCCCCGGTGCGCTGGTGGAGGTGAATGAGGTAAGATCGAAGCCTTTCGTATTGTCTCGCTCCATTCGTCAAGGTTGTCCGCTCTCACCTTTGCTTTACGTTCTTGCGTTGGAACCATTCCAAAGGCGAATCCGGTCCTGATCTCCAGTTGGAAATGAATTGGTCGGAGGTACAAGGGAAGGCCGAGATCGCGGTTAATCTGTGGTCTCGGAGGAGCCTTTCCCTGAAGGGAAGGGCGGAAGTATGTGTTTCACACATCTATCCGATTCTCCTGTATCGACTCTGTACTTCCACTCCCGCATGCCAAACTAATTTTATTAGTTCGGACCTTGTTCTCTTTCTTGTGGAGAGACAAGGCCCCTAGAGTATCTCGCGAGATCTGTTGCCTTCATACCTCTGAGTGCGGTCTGGGTATGCCTAGCATTGAGATTCGTCAACATATGCTTCGCATTACCCTTCTAAACCGAATGTGTCGCGGATCGGATGAGGTGGGCGCCTTCTGGAAAGAAGACGTCCGTAAACATTTCCTATCCCTGAGAAGTGTGCACTCGTGCGAGGAGGAGGCCGGTCGTACACCCCGAGCCGAGTGCTCCTTCTACCGCGAATGTCGTCGTGCTCTGAAACTCCTCTTACGGGCGTCGGATGGCCTCTCCAACGCCCAGGCGTTGTCTCGTAAGGCATTGTATCGATTGTTAGTTAGGGGGGCCGTTCAAGATGATCTGATTGGCGAGCTCGGTCTTACGAAGCAGGAGGCTCGCTCGATATGGCCTTGGGCGCCCGAGTTGAAATGCCTCAATAATGATGAGGCATCACTCACCTGGCTGGTGATTCGTGGGGCCCTCTGGGTCGGCAAGAGACTTTGTTCAGCAGGCTTGGAGAAATATCCAAACTGTCGTCGCTGTACTGGGGAAGTCGAGACCATTGGTTACGCCTTTTTTTCAGTGCAAGGCAGTAGTGCCGTTGTGCAGGTTTGTTGAAGGCTTCATGGTTCGCATGCTGCAGGGAAAGTTTTTTGTCCTTGAAGCCAGTTCTGTTTGTAGCAATGTGGTGCCGCAGTTGACGAAGGCTGAACACTGTGTTCTGTTGCTTACTAGGGGTTATGAGAGTCGTGATTTGGACGACGCGTCAGAAGGAATTCTATGATGGCGAGAAGTTCACCTCTTCCCAACTGATCTTGTACTTTAAGCATCAGCTTAAAGTCAAGATTAGGACGGAAAGGCGTCGGCTCCCCTCATCAGAATTTGGCAAAAGGTGGGTGAATCTTGCGCGCTTGTGTCGAGTAAAAGGGGCTGACTTGGAGTGGCATTTTGATGCCGGTTAGGCATCAGGATATTGTTTTCCTGAGTTGAACTTGGATAACACTTCCCAAAAGTAGGCTAGTTTAGGTTTTTGTAGTTGTTTTTAGTTTTCTTTCCTTTTTCGGTAAACTTAGCTAGGGTGTGTTTGCTCATCCGCCCCTTTTATTTCTGTCCCCATTTTTTTTCCTTTAGTTTAACTCCCCATCCCCTCCCTCGTTTAGGTGGTCAGTGATGTCAGTTCTCTGGTGGATGCGGGGCGCCTTTCGTTTCGTGTGTGTGTTTTTCGTATTTGTTGTTGTGTATGAATGTGTGTGTGCCTGTGTGAATGCTTTGGAGGAATGAATGTTTTCTTTACTTTTCATAGTCCCGCATCGATTTCGTCCGGTTAACTGATATTTCTGCCACATTTAAGGTTTGTGGGGTTTTTTTATTACTAACTCCCTTTTTGTTTAGTTTCTTGTAAATATTTGATATCATATTGTATACTCATTGGGGATCTTTTAAAAATTGTTGTTTTTTTATGCCCCTCCCCCCACGTACAATATTTGTACATAAGGGGACTATTTAAGACTTTCATTGAGACGAAGAGGTATTTTGGTGGACGAAGTATGAAAGGTATGGATACTTGTGTTGTTTTGGCGATAGGAATATTGTTTTGTATGATAGGGTCAGTGGTTGTGGCTAGTTAAGTTTTATATTAAGACAAGTGATGACCGTCCTTTTCCCCAACCCCCTTTTGGCCATGTGCCACATTTGTTGTATTTGCGACAATAAATATTGTAGTTTTTCATTCATCTCTTTTGCACTTCTCATTCCTTGCTACCAAGTGCCAAGATGTAACCTTCAGGAACTCCCGTCTTAGTCATTGCCGGTCAGACGTTAAAGACAATTACCAATATTCACGAACTATGAAATCACTCCTGAACTTTTACCAACTTTGCAAACTCACATTTCCAAACTTTCTTAATATGAACTCAGGTACAACTAATACCTAATCAAAGGGACACGACTGTCCTACCTTTTCAGTTCGCATGCATGTACATTAAACATTAATAAATTTAATTGTTATGTTTTGGAATCATTCAGTTCAGTTTTGTATTTTATTCTATGTGCTATTTACGTCAAGTATAAATTGCATTGCTTTCACGCATTGTCCTGAATCTCATCTTTCCTAGCCAAAGTTAAATAATGGTACCCCTATCACTACAAGATTGATGACCGCGACGTTCGACGTTCACAACAACAATGGTAATATAACCGCTACAATGTGAAAACCGTTTCCAAGAATTCGAAAAACGAATCCGCGATAAATAATTTTGGCGGTCAATCGCTTGAGCCTAAAGGGCCATAAAGCATGTAACAATTTTCACACAAACCATATGGGCTTCAGAAAATACACTTCTCACAAAAAGTGTATATTCAAAAAACAGCATAGACGATTAAATATAGAATTTTAACAGTTTTTTAAAATATTAGAAATAATTTTTTATAACATTAACTAAAGGTGTTATTTTAAATGGATATATTTTTTATTTATCTACACCTGTTATTTGTTTTTAAACTAAACTGTAAAGAAAAAATTGCAAAATTGTCTTTTGAATGACATGAAATCGCTAAGCTTTTGGGATTAATCTATTTAGTTTATCGGAATTAAAGTTCTTTGTCCTTGTCAACGCAAAGGAAAATTGGATTATGCTCTTAATAACTCACGAAGATTAACGATATATATATATAAACGGATAAGATTATTGTAATACGAACTAAAAAAGTTGGTAGTTACCAAATAAAAAGCTTGGGTAGACAAAAAAAAATATAAAAGTAAGGAAAAGTAAAAATATAAACAATAATAAAAAATAAAACTAATTAAAAAATAAGAACGTAGGGCTATAAAAACGATTAAACGCTAGGATGGTGCAAGGGAGGTAACTGATTCGAGCTAGGTCAGTGAATCTATTAAAGCAGCCGTTTGCTTTAACCAGCATCGAAATATTTGAGGAGAACTCCTATGAATGTATGCTGACATAAGCTCACTACGCTTGTTCAGCAGATTATGATTATCGATGTATTTAAGAAATTCGTTTTTCTAAGAGGCACAGTGTACATTTTTTTGTTGAGGTTAAAAGGTTTAGTTTTAGCGATGAGATCCCAATTTACTACAGGTGTATAGTTATCTGTCTTAATTTCACAGAAAAATTTAGAGAGTGCCGTGTTATTTGAATATTGTTTATCGGTAAGTGTCATTTTATGATGGTAATACCGAGTTTTCCAGTGGTTAGCAGGCAGTGGAGCCAAAATAAAATTTAGTCTCATCATTATGTTCAATGCTAGCTTTGTAAATAACACCTTTATTCATGCATTTAGAATTTAGTAGGCAAGTACTATTTTTTCGATAATTACAATTTTTGTCGGTACTATTAATATTATTGAAGCTATTTAAATATTTGTTTAACATTAAATTATTGTATTGTGCTATATACTGCTCAAGTTTTTTGTAAAACTGTAGCTAATTTTAATGTTACTTTTGTTGAAAATCTTGTTGAGCAATGGAATATTGCTGAAATACTTGTGGATAAAATTAAGGAAATTTACTATTTTGGTTTTGACATTACCGTTAGTGGGTTAAACCATATTATGTTGCATTTTCTACGTTGATGCGTTTTGTTGTCAATCTTATTATTGTCAAGGTATTCTAGATTAACTATGTTTGCTTTTTATTAGTGCACCTACATATTTAGTTTTATATTTGTCAAAAATATCTTTATTACTAGAGTTAGAAGAGAGCCGATGTTGCGTAAATTATTTAAGATTAGCAAAGAATCTAACCATCCTCTACTAATGTATTTATGATTATTAAGTTTTTTATTGAAAGGCTTGTATATTCTTGTGGATAGGTCAAAAGTGGCGCCCAGAAGTTTACTTTTGCATTGGTATTAGTGGTAATATTTAGTCCATGGTCCGTGAAGAATTTAATAAGTTGTTTTCTAAGGCAATCTGTTTTTGTGGGTTGGTAGGAGGATAACTCCGTCATCTCTGTACAGACCAGTGTTGTTGCTATCAAAAGTATATCTTACTCTCCACAGTAGTAATATACCAACCAATTCACAAGCTTCCACAGAATCGAACGCTCTCATTGCTTATAGAGAAGTTTGGGTCGTGTGTTTTGGTCCACTTGGAACCATCGTGAAATAAGATGGGTTTCTGGGCTTGTTTGATGATGTTAATCTCCTCGTCAGTGATAGTGCAATAATTTTTTGCCAGGTTTATAGCCACCACTATTAGGTCTTCTGTGATCAACGGATATATATATTGTTACAATTACCGCAGCACAAAATTTAAAAGAAAAGATAAAAAAACCCCAACTTATCAAAGGATATGAACAAGTTTACCATTCTGTAGTGGAAAGGATTCTCTACAGGTTCAAATACACGAATGAGGAGAAACAACTGACAGTAACGAACGACAAACGCCAATATACAAATTAATAAGATTTAATCATAATGGGACGATACATGAAAACACTAATGCAAGTAATGCGTGAAAAGGTGTGTGCTATACATTTCTATATGGAAAGATGTAAGCATTATAAATTTGAGCTGGAAAGTCAAAATTCACTTAGCTTTGGCTGTTCACCTGAAATAAAATAGGGTTTTCTATTTTCCCTCTCTTTCTTTTTTTAGATTTCTTTTTGTTCTTTTTACTTTCAGTTCAGTTCTTATGGCTAAGGCAGTGATATTTTTTTTCTACTATATTATGAATTTTGCCTGTCTTAGGTGATTATCACACTTAGTAATTCACTCGTGCATTTGGTATATGCGGCATGGTATAATGAGTTAAATTGGATCTTGTCTCTATTGTGCGATTTCCACTGCTTGACAGTAACAATTTAAAAGAGATGTTACTCGCACAAGACTCGGATTCCAATTGATATCATACTGGGAGTTTGCGTGAGATGGGGATGGCATTCCTTCTCTTCAGTTCGGTGAATCCATTCGCATGACAGTTTCATGGCTGGTCCGACTTTCTCAATATTCGCTGACACAACTAGCTTAGTCTACGGTAATTTTGCCCAAACCTACTGGCTCGGAACGATCACGTTAAAAATTGGCCTTGCGCCACACCCTGACTTGTGCAGAGATTGGGTAAATAGAGGGAGGAGGAGAAACGCGGGCCCTGGTCCCTGTAACAAAGGCGCTTAGACCGGTTCTGTATTAAGTTATAGCCCATTTCTTTTGTCTGACAACTGGACGCTAGTTGGAAACTTTCCTGTCTACTCTTACTTCCGGCATTCCTATCTTTTATTACTTCCGGTTACCACAGACCCTTGTCTTCCGGCGTTCTTACTTTTGCCGTTTCTAACCTGTGCACACACCAACCACATTGTACTTCCAGCTTTCATTCCTACATTGACCACCACTTGCAACGGCCAAGAGCTCCTACTTCTGGCATTTCTGGACCTGCTCATATAATGGCTGCAACAGTCCCTTACTGCAGGCTTATTCTAGACTTGCGCATTTAATGGCCACCACAGATCTTTACTTCCGGCAATACATGGAGTGGCTATCTTTGGCGTTCCTATTTCAGCCTAACTCACCTGGTTGATCAGCGTTAATATATGGTGAATATGGGTTATTTTTTGATTGGGGTTTAGGTCTTAAATAGATTAACCCACATAATAGAATAGATATGACATAAAATAAATTATTATAAAAAAAAAGATTTATATTTCAAAATAGAAATTGTTAAAGACAGTGTTAAATGTTCTTTGAAGGATGTATGTTTATAGAAACAAAATCATGTCCAATTAAAGAGACGAGTTAAAAGAATTAAGTTTAAGATAATATAAAATTTGGGAAAAGTAATTAAGTGTCCTTTGGTGTGATATTTTATTTGGTTTGATGTGTGAGGAGGGGAGAGAAGTAAGAGAGAGCAGGAGGTGAGAGAGGTAAGCGGTCGCTGGAGTTGAGATTCCTTTGATGTAGTCTCTACTCTTTGGAGTCTGTTTTCCCCTCTGAGTTTTTTTATTGGAAATGAGCTTTCTTTATACTTGTTTTTGGGATTAAAAAGGCTCAGCCAAAATCATTTATTATTTGGATGTGAACTCTTTTGACTGGCTGAGACTTTTTATTTATTAAAATTTCTTATTTATTCCTTTTTAACAATAACAAATGCGTGGAGCCTCATGTGCACAAACCAGTTTATGATATTATCTCTTTGAACGTCTTTGGGTTAACATCCTGTTCTCTGTGTATATTTAGTATCACTACAAATGGACCTGCCTTCACAACAGCCCTGTAGTTTCACATTGGTCCCTAATTCCGGTATTCCTATTTCAGCCTAACTCATCTGGTTGATCGGCTTTAATGGACCGGCTTACAACAGCACTGTACTTCCGACTACACACTAGTCCCTACTTCCGGCGTTCCTATTTCAACCTAACTAACCTGGTTTCATGGGAAGTTGCTGCATGCATATCGTCCCGACTTCAAACAAACTATTCCGTACACTTGGGTTAAAAATAGTACGGAAGGTCCATCGTTTGACTTACTTTGCAACTACACGGGCATTAACACAACATAGGCTATTATTTCTCGTAGCTTCATCGTGTATTTCTTCAACGCTAGCACCGGACATTTAAACTGACTTTCCTAACATTGGCTTTACCTGCCAATTTAACTTACCTGAACTCTATTTTTAACATGTAGTCATAGTTCATTATTTATATTATTCGGACTATTGTCCTCATTTTGTCGCCATATTTATCACAACGTTTCGACCGTTGTACGCTCCGGCCGTCTTCAGGTCTTTGGAATTTCGAACTGAACCCTTTATTTCGCTCACTGGGGTAGACTGTTCTAGTTCCACGTGCCATGTTTGATGGATGTCAGTTATCAGTTATCTCCTGCTAATTTCCATCTGGGTATGAACTTCTGGGTATTATAAATCTAATGCCTTCAGTAACCATTTTTACCAGTGCTCATATTGCAATTTTGCTCTTATCATTTCATGTTTTTACCAGAGCTCATATTGCAACTTTGTTGTTATCATTTCTATGCTTGGTCAGGAGATTTTTGCGGCCTAGCATATGTGCTGATTCCTTAAGTTTACGAATTCTCCAATGGTGTTCCTTGTCTATGATCTCAACATGATCCACAGAGGGTGGTGATCTCCCTTCTCTCTCCATATGTGGTCAGCCACGCCTGATTTTTCTACTTCCCCTCGCGTTACAGCTTTCTGGTGTTCTTGAAGCCTTATCTTGAGGGGGCGGCCTGTCTCCTTTATATTCCTTTCCGCAGCTGCACGGGATAGCGTACACACAGTCTTTAGTCATGTTCTCCTCTAGGGGGGGGGCTCACTCGAGAGAGATATCTGCGATGTGTTGTCAAGCTTTTGAAGGTTGTCCTGATGTTATAGCATAGAAATAAATACAATATGGGAACAGGTAATAAGGAGTGCCAGAGAAAAGCAATGATGACAAAAGTTGCAATATGAGCTCTGGTAAAAACATGCAATGATAACAGCAAAATTGCAATATGAGCACTGGTAAAAATGGTTTCTGAAGACATTAGGTTTATAATACCCAGAAGTCCTCAAGGACAAATGGCCCAGTGGATAAAGGCGTTGGTTAGATCCAGTGAGAAAACCCAAAGAGTGAGAGTTCAATACCCGGTTAAGGCAGTGGAGAACTTTCAGAGGGACAGTAGGAGATAACTGATAACTGACATCCATCAAACATGGCACGTGGAACTAGAACAGTCTATCCCAGTGAGCGAAATAAAGGGTTCAGTTCGAAATTCCAACCACCAAGAAGGCCGGACAACGTTGTGATAAATATGGCGACAAAGATGAGGACAATAGTCCGAATAATATAAATAATGTACATAATACCTCATCTCAGAAATATAGACAGACTCATCTTTGTTCTTCTACCCGGTCAGTATTCCTTCATTTAATTAATTCTATCTCCAGTACTTGATTCATTGCTTGTTTATGTTTCTTTTCGGTTCATTTAACCGAAACACTATTATTATATATATAGTATGTAAATAAATTTTGCATAAATTTAAGTATCCTCGTTTTTGTTGTCCATGGGCTGACCTGTCAGATTTACGTTTTTATTTTTAAAATGTTTGTGGGCCTCATCTTAATTAGGGCACAAAACTGCTCTGTATTAATCACCACAGTGATCCTTCCCTGCCTCCATTAGAATGTCTGACGCTCAACTTCCCGAGAGCGCCTCTCTGCGGCTGCTCGGCCTCACGTTGTCTACTGACCTGAGATGGAACAAATACGTTGAGTCAATTCCTTCGTCCACCGCAAGGAAAATTTTCTCCCCAGAATCGATCCTTCAAATCTACAAATCAACCATTCGCCATTCCATGGAGTATTGCTGACATATATGGTCTGGAGCCCTTCTGTTTGCCTCGGGGGTCTTGATAAGATCCAGATACGGATATGCAATATAATTGGTCCTGATCTGGCATCTCGTCTGCAGTCGCTCTCTCACATACGTGCCGTCGCTTCTCTCTGTCTTTTTTACAAATACTTTCATGGTAATTGCTTCGATGAGTTGTTTTCGCTGGTTCCAAGACCTCGCGAATTCAAGCGTCCTACTAGGCTGGCATCCAGCTCTCACCCTTTCACTGTTGAAACTGTTAAATGTAGCCGCCACTTCTACTCCAATAGCTTCATACCTCGCACCTCTCGCCCGTGGAACTCCCTTCCCTACTCCTATTTCCCTGATAGCTATAATCTCCAATTATTCAAATGTAATGTCAGTCGACATATCCAGTTGCCTTGATCTATCCAATATCCTTCTCCTCATCCTCTATCATTCTTATCTGCTTTCGCTCCAAATCCTCTGTAACCCCTTGCGTGCTAGCGGCTTCCCGCCTTGCTCGAGGTGAAATGCTTAAATATATGAGAGAGAGAGAGAGAGAGAGAGAGAGGTAGATAAAATATGCGTCAGAAAAGATGTCGTTATAAAATTTAGGGAACTCAATATAAAATGAAAAAGGAACAGTTACGCAATGCAAAGCGTAAAAAAAGGAACTCTTACGTTGTCTTTCATTCCTATTTGAAGAAACTGCCAATCACGGAAGGAAGGAAGGATGTGTTTTTTTTTTTTTGCCTTTTAAGAGCTATGAACTTAAAACTGATTACAAGTAATTGTTGTGTTGATTATTCAAGAATATTTTTTATTGTGGTCAGTCATCTTCAGTCACGTGTAACCTTGTACCTGACTAAGTCGAATAATTGTACAATAGCTCGTGTCGAGTCTAAGGGAAATAACTTCTTGCTAAATACAGAGTTAAGTTTCTTAATGGCTTCTATTTTTTTTTTTAGTTTTTTCTCTTTTGTTTATTTAAAAAACTCAATTAGTACGACACAAAATCATGACTTTTGAGAGTTCATTTTAAACAGCACAATAGTAGTCTGTGAGAATAGCTTTTTACAGAGAGACGCCCTAGGCATTTTTACACAATTTAGCTTATTTTGGCGAAGGGCTACATTTTTCACAGCGAGGGAATCTTTTCCTTTGTTTACTAAAAAATGACTTGACGATGAGTAAAAAAAAAAATGTCTGAATTTTTGCGATGAGGAGCTATCATTATTTAGATTATTTACACTTGGACGATTGTCCTAATCTTTGTTGCTATAATTATAAAATAACATCAAAGTTGAGGACAACAGTCTGCAAAATATGTGCATATAAATGAAAAAGTCTGGCTTTATAAACATTTCCAGATCTTAAATTTTTGTTCATTACATTTTTTAATTGTTTACATTATTTACATTGTTCGGACTGTTGTCCTCATCTTTATTGCCATATTTACGACGTTTCTTTTTCCTTTTTTTTTAACCAGAGCTCATATTGCAATTTCTCATACTGCTTTCCCCCAGCACTCCATCTTACGTATTCATTTTTATACTTTGAGGGAAAAGAGTGATCACCGCCCCATGTGAGATTGTAGAATTAGATTTCTACATTCTCTGTTTTAAACCTGTTAAAAGAGGATCACAGCTAAGTATTCTCAGCTTGTACTGAACCAATTGGCGTCAGAGTTCAGTACGAAATGCTTTCTGATTGGTACATAAATAATAATGTCATGTTTCTGCCTACGTCCGTACGGTTGACCTCGAGTTGACCTGCTCAACGTGTCAAAAAATATGTAAACGTCCTCAAGCCCCCACGGGATCAAGAAAATTCATAAATATAAAACTTCGACATGACTTAGTGGGTCCTTAAAATAATCAACTCGTCACACCATTCCATGAAATCCAACTTCCTCGCTAAAAGTTAATTTTTATCAACCCGGTTTGTGGAATTCAATTTCAACATCAACTCATCTAGTGACGAATTCAATCAAGACGAGGTTCAGAAACCAACTCACTCAATATCTTAACAACATAAAGGAAATCGTAACTATATCAGTCGAAGCAGGACAACTCTACAGTAAGTCAAGAAATCTATTTCATTCAATTTCACCATCAACATAAACTGTTTAATTTCTTACCAGATCTATAGCATAATACCTTTTATATTATCCTTGATCACACAACCAAGAACTCTAAAGTGTTTTAAACAACTTTATTATATCGTGTGTACTCGTGATATAAAAATATTTTCTGTTAAAACAAAGATCTGCCTATTTGATTATTTCTCTTGTTGTTTTTGTTGCATTTGATTTAGTAAAAATAGTAGAGGGTCAGTTTAATTTGTATTTTCTCACCGATACAGATTGGCTAACCCACTACAGGATGAAATTGAAATAACAGACACTAGAAAATACGTAAACTTAATTCAGGTTCGCTGTTCTAGACATGAACATTTTGGTACAAATAAGATCCAGTAAATGTTTTCATATACCGGTTTTAATTTATTAATTCAGATATCCAGGAAACCCTCAAAATGGATAGATCACGGAACTTGTGAAGCCATTACTTGGAAAGGATAACTAACCATTGAGTGACTGGATAAAAACCAAATCATTTAATCGACGGGAATTAAAATGTGAATCATGTCATGAATTGGAAAAAGTGCAGTGTCTTTCTGGACGGTTATGTGTAGAAGTGCCAAATGGAAGACTGTTCACAGTAGAGGTTATTTAAATCAGTTTATGAGGATGGAACGAAATACGGTTAAAAAACAGGTAATGGGGGTTCTGTAATGCAATTACTATACAATATCCTCTCAATAACTAAGGTATTTTAACTGTTTTTTCATGGGAAGTGAATAATATGTTATTTTAATTGTTCATTTATCAGTATACGAGTTCATTTATATTTTCAACATTGCTTTTAGAACATATTTTGACAAGAGTTCGTTATTGTTGACAATAGGATAATTGGGATCGCTGTTCTGGATATGGAAATGTTGGGTTCACTAATCTTGACAATATCCAATATTAATTTTACACACATATTTGTAGTGTATATTTCAAAGAAGCAAAGACGTTGAGTGAGAAAAAAAAAAAGACACGAAAATGATTTTAAAAATCCACAAAAAGGATCTTCATTTTGCCTTAAGATATCCTCGTGCGTCTCTTTGAAAACATACGACGCGGACTTAAACATGTGGGGTCAGTCTACCCGGGTTTTAGGTGGAAATATAAAATCCGAGTGTCATGTCCACAAATACAATACAAAATTATGAACAATGCGAAAGGAAGAAGACCTAGTTAAATACGACAATAACATTTATACAATCAGATACATGTATTTACATATTAACAATTTGTGTTCTTTGTTGTGGCCATAAAGAGACCAATAGTTCGAGTGATTGAAATTATTTGTCGTAAGTGAGTTTGCAAAGTTTTGAAGTGTTTTTGTGGCTATGAACAGACCAATAGTTCGAAATGGTTTCGAGTGAGAAAATCAAGTATTATGTGTGTGTGTGTGTGTGTGTGTGTGTGTGTGTGTAGCACACGCTAATGAAACATATGTGTGACTGCTGACTGATTGCGTGCGATAGAAGTAATTTTAAAAAACAGTGGACAGAGAAAGGGGATACGAGACTTACTTTCGTTGTGGCGTTGTATGTAGAAAAATCATCGCTGACATATGCGTTGACATAGTAACATATGTCTAAACTACTGATCTGGTCACTGGCTGTTTTTCGCCGACCGTCCTGCACTCACTGCGTCGTTGCAGATCTGGTCCTGACTATTGCTGATGAACAGTTTTAATTGCTATTTGACAGTCGGTGCTCGGCTCACGTCTGAGTATTGCGCGGTATTGTCCTCTGTAACTCAAACTCTGTCTTATTTCCAGGTCATGTGGAGTTCAGCGTGCGGTCGTTGTAGAGAGCATAACTTGTGACTTGTCCTATCCAATCAAGTTTCAGAAACCACTTATTTAATTTTGGAGCCGTGTTTGTATAGAATTATAAAAAAAGTTTTTCGTATCTACCGAATTTAGTAAGATTTCTTTGTAGGCGTTTCTTACTTGTTTATGCTTCACTTATTGGCCGTAAAATATAAGAGTTTATATCTTATAAACGTAAGTGTAAGCATCAGGTTAAACAAATTTTTTCCAATGGATTGTGAATTTTTTGTTTAGTTTTCATCTTAATGTTCATTCATATTAACGTATTTAATTATAAATGGGTGAGAAAACATTTCCATAAAAATCTATCAATTTACACTATTTACATTTATTTAGTCCAGTGAGGCAGATTGTTCTAGTTCCATATACCATGCCTTTTCTGGATATCTCAATTTCAGTTGATTCCCTAAAGTAACTCAACTCGCCAAGTTTTTGTTCACCTCTGCTGTGGCCAGGTATTGAACTCACAGCTCTTTGGATCAAGTCACTGGATTACTTCAATCCAGTGGTCTAGTGTAAATAGTAACATACCTTATCTAAGAAAAACAGACAAACTCTATCAACTATGTAAATTTTATTGTTTGAAACGCAATGGACATTATACAAGATCCGTTTAGATTACACTAAAGCAGAAAACATTACACAAAATTACTTGAGTTATCATGTAGGAATGCAAAAGGCGAATATGACAACTGACTATTGTATTAAGGTGCCCTTGAGGATCCATGTGACAGCCAGTATGTAAAAATAGTCAATTACGGCTTAACTCACCAGGGAAGTGGGCGCGAGATTCAATTGCACTTTAAGCACGAAGGACGGTAGCAATTCCCATGCATCATAAATAGTATCCTTAGACATAACACGGGCTGTGTCGTGTCCATATTGGGAGCGCTAAAAGTAAGACAAGTAAGTGTTTACTGCATTTTATTATCTTATCTTACTTATTATAAAACGCAGATTGTGTGTGTGTGTGTCTGTAACGTTTATATGTTGGATCGAATTTCCTACATTTTTTAGCCGATTTCAAAAAAACTTCACAGGACTTCATAAAATTACCTTGTGGTGGTTCTAACGGGGCCTAAAATGGGAAAAACACAGTTGTTTTTTAATAAAATCAATTTGAAAACACGATTAAGACACATCGTGAGAATGAAAGGGGGACAACTCACCCACGAAAATGTAAACAAAAGAGCATAGCATGATGAAAAAGACGCCGAACTTGACGAAAACAAAATTTTATCGTCTAATGTTCATATTATTATTAAAGAGGAAGGATCAAAGTATTTTGGGGGTACTTTTTTACATTTTTTAATCGTTGCTAGCACGTCTGAAATTTTCGTTAAAAATATTGTTTTTTTGGTAAAAAAAAAAAAAAAAAAAAAGGACAGATAATCATTTTCAATCATTTTTTTCGATTTGATAAAAAAAGATTAAAAATTTTACTTTGATATTCTTTTTAAAAATCAATTATCATTTTTCAAAACTGATTTTAATAAAAAACAGAAATTATACTGTTTATTTAAAATATTTTGAACCAAGCTTAACTTAGCTTCTGCGCCGAAAAAATGTAATTTGAAAATAAAACAAAGCAGGCCAACCTTTCGCGTCGCTTGACGAAAAGCACATTCATGACGTTTAGATAACTTACGGGAGGAGAATTCTTTCTACGGATGGAAGGAAGTGAAATTATTTAAGTCAACAAATTATTTACCTTGTTACTTTTAAGGAGAACTTTCAGCGCTCTAATTTTTTATTTTTTTAAATTTTTTTTTGTACTTAGCTTTCATTTTTACGTTTACGATGCTTTATGGAAAATATAAAGAAATTAAAAAATAAGACTGTTAATAGTGAGATTAAATTTCATAAGAAAAAGGTATCTAATTAATTTAGGTACCTTTCTTATGAAATTTTATCAGAAGTATTCATAAAATACTATAATTTTATGTACATTTATTACATTTTACTGTGTTATTTGTATTTCCATTCGTTTTATTATTAATTTTGATATTTCATTTATGGAAAAATGTCATAACTGAGATTAATATAAAAATAAGATCATATAAATTAAAGTTTAGCAGTAGTTAAATTTCCTAAGATGATACTGTTACTTGTAGGTACCCTTCTCAGTTGAAATTGAAAACTCAAATTAACTTCTCCATACGTGTTTCGCAAAAGTAAAGGCCTTAACAGCGGAGAACAATGCTGAACTCAAATAATGCAACTAAATTGTATTCTGGTTAGTCTTCCGTACTTGATAATTACTGTCCGAATATAAACACAAAAATTACATTTCTTAATTACCATGGCTAATCTGATTGGTCCAAATTATACAATTTTCAAAGCGCTAGACAATGACAATCTCACACGGACATTTTGAAAGGTTGATGTTGCTTTTAACTAATGTTAAAATATTTTTTAAATTCAATTTAAACATTTTTTAAAAATCTTTTTAAAATTAAAGAAATAAGAAATAATTGTATTAAAATTCAATTTTCACTGAAAAAATTTTTTGCTTTCAGAAAATATTGTCCATATTCATAAAAACAAATTAAAACAAATAAAAGCATTTGAAACTAAATAATATATTTGTTTTATTGAGTTTTGTATGTTACAATTCACAGCTGATTTTCAGGTACGTTGGCCAAAAAAAAAAAAAAAAAAACATGATTTGCATTCTTCAAAGCCTTGTGCTTTTAACTATTGTAATCACTAAACCCGATGGTCTCGAATTTCTAGAGTTTTTCATAAAATTAGTTATGGGGGTGTTAATAAATATAAAAAAATATTTCTGCCATAACTTTAAAAAAAAAAAAACATTTATAATAATTTCGATCATCTGTGAATAGTTTCTGAAAGTTTCATTAACATCTGACAATTATTTTTATATTTGCAAGATTTTCCAAATTAATGTGTTTAAATACAAAAAAAAACGCGCTAAAAATTATCTATGTTATTTACTACCCCTTGTTGCGACAAAGAGAAACAAGGTTTTTTTAAATCAAAATTTAGAATATTCTCAAAAGATGGAAAAATTTTAAAAAAATAATTAAAAAAAAAAATTTAGTCTATCCTCTTCATAAAAACATAAGCATTTTGACGATAAAATTTTGTTTTCATAAACTTTGGTGTCTTTTTTCATCAGACTATGCTCTATGTTTTAGCGATTCCGTGGAGTGACTTAGGTTAAAAACCCAGGTTGTTTTGTTTGTGTGTGTGTGTGTTCCTTTTATATATGGGATCGGAGTTCTTACATTTTCAGCCGATAAAACAAACATCCACTTTTTTTTTCGGCAGGTAGTATTTCTTATTGTCTTGCACACTTTTTTCTTTATTTACATTCAGAATGCTTTAAAAATTCCATTTACAAGACAATTGTTTCTATTCACCAATCGATAGACTTATAACGATTGTAAACAATGTTTTTGTTTGAATTTGGGTTTGACCAATTCGTAAAAAAAAAAAATAAAAAAAAAATAATTAAGACATGCGTGTCCGTCAACCTTAAACAATAATCTTTGTCAATTTTATTTTTCAGTCTTTATGATGGTCGATACTTGATCTATCTCTTACTGTTACATCCCCGGGCAACGCCGGGCTCTACTGCTAGTTATCTATATTTGTGTACTTCAGTGTTGTATATAAAATGTTTTCTCCTGAGTAATTTTTTGGGGTTGATTGCTTTCAATAATTCTGATCCTTTTTTCCATTGTATTAAGGTCGTATTAAGTGAGTCCCGATAAAAATAAAATATATAAACACAAATAAATTAAATTAAAATAAGGCATTTGCGCTTTCCTTTAAAACCCTTATCTCTTTCTTTCCCTCCTTCTCTGAACTTCTTTTTCTATACTTCTCTCAACTAACGAGAAGGCAGCCCTCAAATAAAAAGCGGAAGAAGATGAAAAGACTGAACCCGGTCGAAAAACGCTGGATTAGAAGGTACTTTTTTTGTGACTGAAAAATACCAAAAATCAGGGAGGCTCCAAGCATAACTTACGTTATAAAAAATAATTTTGTCCAATCAAAAAAATAGGAGCCTGGTGAAAAGGATATAAACTGACACCTCTGAGACAGAAGCAGAAGGGACGTAAAGAGTGACGAACAAAAGAGAAGCCAGCCATGTGTAAAGCCCAAAGAAGTAGTTAATATGTCATCTGCTAATAATATTTCTACGTTTCTTAGGGCCTAGGAAAACAGTAAATTATTTCTAATATTACGATTACTACTTGCACGGTCTGACTTCAAAACTACATTACTGGACTTTCTCAAAGTTACTACCAGTATCCGCCTTATAAACGAACTACACTGAATACAAAAGGACTCACTGTTAAGAAAATAAATATATTTTATTTATTTTTGAGTCAGTTCGTTTTATTCCAAAATTTCCAGTAAAGAAAATCCTACCAACTCCCGACAAAGGCGTTAGTATATCATAAATATACTAATGCCTATAGCGAACCTCGAAGCGTGAAGAAGATCAAGATATTCTTTCCCCTCTTCCAAGCACCCCATAAATATACTTTATAAGAATCTCTCTCTCAACGTCTCTCAACGAAATGGGATGTTCCAGGTATAGTCAGTCAACCTTTCTAGTGTTAAACTGATCAATAAATAATAATAATAATAAAAACTATGCTAGATTGTATTTACAGCTCATTGGTATGAACAAACATAATTCATTTATTACTTTCAGCGTTGTTCTATGTACCATATAATAATTATCTCAACTTTTGACTACACGCCTTTTCTTCACCGTAGCAAACAAACAAATATGGGCCACTTAGCTTCCATTGACAATTATTACCAGGTGGAAAAGTTACATTTTTAACTTCCATTGAAAGTTTATATTGATTGACGACATTGTTCTCTTCAAGTGATATAAAATTAAGCAAAGGAAATAGGTCAACTTCATAAGTTGATTACTTACATTCTATTATTCAGTAATTTCATGAAATATTTATTCATTCTGTACTTTTGCTCATATGTTCTTATTTTATTGTTTTTTGTTAAGTTTGACAATGAGATAATTTCCATATTAAATCTACACTTACAAACAGAATCATGTCATGGTTGATAATAACAGCTACGTTACGACAAAATAGAGAGAGAGAGAGAGAGCAGGAAAAATGAATTTATGCTGGTTATGAGAACGCCTGTTTCCACCATGTATCGGTTATAATTGATTTGGGTGCATATTGGCATTGTGTAATGTTCAAAGAAAATGCACATAGTGTTGAAAAATATAAAGTACATCTTTATATATCACAATATAGAACGATAATGTGAGAGCTAAAGTTTCAAGAGTTCAAGAGTAAAATTCCTAGCGCATAAAAAAGAGATAGATAGAAAGAGGAGGAAGTATAAGTATATATGTATACGTATGTATGCATCCAAATTTAGTAGCCTCAGCTTGATCACATGATGAAGGAAGGTATGTTTGTTTTCAATGTAGTAAGGACGGGTAAGCCGTCTAAGGTCGCCAGCTGTCGTATTTCGTCTCTGAGTATGTTACGATAACCGCATTGGAGGATAAACAAAAAATAATTTTTTCTATGATTTTCTATCTGTTCATATCCACATCTATAGATCTGCCTTGTTGTAAAAGCTTTCTGGTTGGTTGAACAAGGATTCCATTTAGCAATCACTAGCAGCATGACCCGCTATATATATATATATATATATATATATATATATATATAGCGCGATACTCAGATCGTGCTGCCATTCTTCGACTTAAAGTTAAAATAATTCAATATAACTGCCAATATAACTCGGAGACGAGCATCAACCATGCTGATAAGAGGCAGGGGCGTTTCTCTATTGTGGTTAAATGAGATCAGTTTTGTTTTGGAGGCATTCAAATTTACAAGCCATTTCCTGCCCCAAACCACTGATTGAAATTCATTTTTGAGAGCAGCGGCCGGGTTTACTTTTTTCAACACTGTCAGGTTTACTATTGAGACAGTAGTAAATGGTAGTGCCGCCTGCATAGATGCCTACTTGGGAACAGATGACATCAGGGAGATCATTGTTGAAAATCGGAAACAGCGTAGAACCCAGGATAGAACCTTGGGAAACATCCGCGTTAGTATAAAAGGAAGAGAACCCGTTCAGGACGACCTTCATTTCCCGATTAGATAGGAATGTTTGGATTAATCCTGTAAACGCTCTGTAATACCGTAGCCTTGAAGCTTACGTAGAAGACCAGATTGCCAAACCCTGTCAAACGCCTTCGAGATATCTAGAGCCACAACTCGTGCTTCGCCATTATTCAGTTATGGCCATAAGCACGTCAGCGGTAGAACAGGCAAAACGGAACCCATATTGTTTGTCAGAGAATAGGTCGTGAGAGGTAAGGTGCTTAACTATTTTGCCATTGATTAAAGCCTAGAAGACTTTGCCGAATATTGGTAGGAGATTGGTAGAGCAGTAATTAGTGGTGTCAGAAGGTTCAACAGAGTTTTTATAAACAGGGACGACAGAGGAGGACTTCCAACAAGCTGGAAACAGGAAACTGTGAGGCAACAGTTGTAGAGTTTGGAGAGAACTGGAGCCAGGTCAGAAGCACATTTCTTTAGTACGATGGCTGGTATCCCGTTACTTGCACTTGCCTTAGGGAGTCTAATTTAGAAATGATGTCCGAGACCATCACTCAGTATAGCCTCAGTTCTAGTGTGGAAGTCAGGTGTGGGCATTCCAGACATGTTTGAAGATTCGAAAAATGTAAAGTTTATTGTCATTTTCAAGTGTGAACATTTTAAAATTTATTTTTGTTTCTATTTTAGCAACAGTTAGAGTATTTATTTATGGATGATCAAAAAGGAAATAATTCTGAATTACCGTTTTTGATTAATTACTTTTCACTGTCAGAAGAGTAATATATGATAATTCAATGACTTAAATTCAGAATAATTTAAAAAAAAGACATTAGGTATAATTAGATATTTTATGAAACAAATAGGTAAGAAAATAATAAAAAAATAAAAGCAACGTTTTAAACTCAAAAATATCATTTAACTAAAAGAAACTACTTCTAATAAAAAATAAAAGTAGTCATTCTACTAAGTTTCATAAAATTGTATAGAAAAAAAATTATATTCTTAAACTATTGGTTACTTAAAGTAAAGATAATCTATTTCTAAGCATAATGTCTTACTTTATTGCACTGTTGGTGTTCCGTATTTCTTTTATTTATGTTTTTAATTCTTCGCGCATTTTTAAGTGTCTTGGATGAACAGTAGAAAACTACTGTTGTTGACCAACCTTGATTACAGTTCAGGTCATTATACGTAAATAAACGTTATTTTATTTTGCAATGTTAAAAAATAAAATGTTATTGTTAAACGTCACTATTCTTTCATTAATGAATAAGTGCTGAGAAATTATTATAAATCGGATAATTCACTGATTTTTGGTATTTTCTATTCTAAAACAGAGGGTAGCGCTATCAGGGATGCTGAGTAGATTTTGTTACAAATCCTATATCCGTGTGTAATTCGCATTTTAAACACAGCATTGTCGTATATTCCGCTCGAGTGGGCGGTCACATCGTCTTTATTGGAGAACAGAGTAATCACCCTTTGTTGATAACATCACGTTACAACTTAAACGACATTCGCTCATATCACCGGATTATTTTTTTTAAACAGGTTTTACGAGTCCCGCATAACCATGCTTATCGTTGAACCCACATAAGGTAAAAAAAAAAATAACACCTTTACAGTTTTAATTTTCATTGAAAGTACGATAAGGTAATGATTTCATCACGCATGTCTTGTTTTAGTGTGTGTGTGTGTGTGAGTCACGTAAATAAATAATTATTAAAGCTTTTAGCAAAACTTGAAATCGAAAAAATATTTTTACAATAAAGCCATAATTACATAAAAATGTTAGGTCGATAGTTATCAAAAAATTAAATTTTGTAAATTTTTATTTTTATTAAAAACATGAATCAATCAATGAACGTGAAATTACACAAGAAGAAGCGGAGTAAACAAACAAAACACGTGGGAACAAGAAGTAAAAAAAAAAAGGCATGCCTGTTAAAAACTATGAATGGACATAGGTCTGGGACTTTTAAAGACCACTTGACCAATGCACAAAATTGAATGAAAAAAAAACGTTAGAAATGGAATATTTTTCTCATTTTTGTTAAAAAAAATAAAGACGATTTTGTAGTAGTTTGTTATCAACAAGAACTTGGTCACATTTTTTTTTTTTTACCGTTTCCTTACTCGGAACGTTGATGAATTTAACAAAATTAAAAAAAAAAAGACAGTTACTTAATTAATACTTATTTTTTTACATTATTAAAACACCGTTATAAGATAATTTAATATTTCATGTCTACCGAAAGAAAGTAAATATGAAAAAAAGGCTTTAAAGTAAACTTTAAATCGCTTAAATAAAAAAAAAAAACATCAATAAATTCTTCCCTGTTACATAAGTTTCAAATATATTTTTTAACATTAATTTAACATTAATTAATCTTTAATTTTAACATTAAAACTAAAAAGTTGCTAAAAATAAGTTCTTTAGTTTATAATATTATAATATTTTAAAAAATTATTTTAGTTTGAAATTGTTTCATTTCTTTCAACAATTATTAATTATTTTTTTTTACTTTTTTTAGTGATTCGCCTTCTCTGCGTGAATTTCAAAAAAGAATTATTTAAATTATTTGCTTTTCTTTTTTTACAGTAAATAAATGGGAAATGCGGTGGATTCTGAAAGATATTTTTGAGATGTAGTAAAATTTAAAATAAAAACTCACTAAAGTGATAGTGAATTAATTACGTAAATAATAAAAATATACACTAATTCTTTTTAGAAAATTATTTTTTTGTAAATTAAATTATGCAATAATAGTGAAATTCTCATTAAAATCTATTAATGTAATTCAATTCAATATCTGGTTGGGGTAATAAACATTGAAATTGTCATCCGATACAAAAAAAAAAAAGCAACTAAAAAAAAAAAACAAACTTAAAAAGAATCCGTTTCTAGTATAGAGAATTAAGAAAATTTATAATAGATTTTTCTCTACGTTTTCTTATCTTTAGTCTAGCAATAAAAATGGATAAACCTTTCTAAGTCACTGAATGTTTTTTTTTTTTTTTATCAAGAAAGAATGTCCAATTTTGTGAAAAGTCCGTAACAACGCTTTCTACGAATAATATCCAAAAATCTCATTTAATTTCCGGATTATTTGATAAGAAATTAGGAAAATGTTGGTTTACCTTTTTTTGAAGTTCATTAATAATCACTTAATAACTCTGCGTGCAGGTGACAGAAAGACTGCCGGCCGAAAGGTCATTATTCCAAATTGTGTCCACTGAGGATGATTATTAGAAATTTATTTATTTTTATTTTTTTAAACAGACGACAGATTTTTTTTTAAAAATAAATTTATGGTGACCATGAAGCCGACCTTAATCTTTTTCGATGTAATCAAATTTTCCTTATAGAAATAAAAAAAATTAGTTAGAGGCCATATTAATTTTTATAGCTGCAGTTACTATTCAGTCTTTTTACAACAATCTTCATAATAAAATGAAATTTATGAAAACAAAATTTTTAAATTATTCATAAGCAACAAAACAAAAAAAGAAAATGAAAAGTTATCTAAGTCAGAAAAGACATTTGGACCAGATTTATTTTGGGAGTTTTTTTTTTTATAATTGAAATTTTCTTTTACAACAAATCTATTTTTAAAAAATCTAATCCTGATGATTTCTTCTCTTTCTCCACCTTTTTTTTTTTTTTAATGCTTATCGTCATTGTGCTTTTTATGCTCAGCTTCTTTTTTTTGTGCTTTTTTTTCCTCACCCTTTTTATACTTTTTGGTTCCATTTTTCAAAACAAAATTTTAAACTCGTTTTTGTTTCTGTTTTCTTCACTATTTTTATATGACATTCATTTTTTTTTCTCCACATTTTATTTTGGTAACTAAATGGAAGATTCCGTTGAAAATTAATTTTCTGGTTTTCATTTTTAGTCTTCCATGACAGTTTATTTCTTAGTTTTGTTGATTATGAGCAGCACTGTTTTGTTACGAATAAAAAATGATCCTTTTTTTTTTGTAGACTGATATTGCAGATTTGCAAGGAGGTGCTGAAAAATTCCCAACCTGACTTATTTCTCTAAATGTCAATGTTTTCTATTTTTTCTTTTCAGTTTTTTATCACTTCTAGGTTGGGCTAAAAACAGTTTTGTTTTTATTCACTTGAAACTTCTGAATAGAATTTATGATGAAAGTTTTTTCTTCTATAAAGAAATCATCTTAACTCATCTGGAAAGATTTCAGATCAAGATTGTACATATTTAAAGCTAAAAAGGTGAAGGCTTAAAAATTATGAAAGCTTTTATTTTTTTCAAAACCAGCATAATACAAAATTTTACTACCTCAGTACTAATAATACTAATAATTAGTTGTTACATTTGCATAGAAATTTCATTCATGAAATTTAACAAACAGGAAAGAGGTAGTAGATTTTTATGATTATTATTTGTTGAATGAAGTGTGATTAAATTTATTTGATTCTTTAGAAGAGTATTTAAATTATTAGTAAGTTCTTCTTAGTATGGTTATTTATTCTAGTCTATCCTAGTTTGGTACAAAGTCATAACAGTGAGGACTGAATTCACTTATATCTGATTGGTCTGGACCATCATTCAATGATAAGTAGCTGAATTCTGCTTAGTGTGTAATTGCAGGTTTTACAATATAATTTACTTTTCTCACTGGCCACTTGATCTGAGATAGTAAAAGAGACTTGTGTTGGGTTAGAAAATACATCTTAAAAATGAAAATATACTGTGAGTTTTGCTTTAATTCACTCAGTCTAGTATTAGTTTAGATAATATTTTTAAATTAGATAATAGTGTAAACAAAAATAGTAAAAAAAATTATATTTTAAACATGTTTATTTTCATTTCTAAACTTTCAAACAAAAATGAATACCCCAAAACAGCTTAGTTCATATTTTCCTTCTGATAATTGTGCACATATGTATTTTTATGTGCATGTTTGTGGCTTATAGCTAAGTATTTTTCATATACAGTTGTAACATGTTTTTCATCATGTAATTTTTTATTTAGGGTTGGGAAAATATTTTTTATTTCAGATTTATGGTCTTTCAGACAACTGCTTTTAATCAAGAAAAACTTCAGAAAATTTCACAACTTTCATTAATGCTGGCAAGTTAATTTTTAATACCTGGAACATTTATAATGGTTATATGATCTATCTTGTGGATGTGCAGGTGGTGTAATTGTTAGTGTTTCAGAAGAAGAAATCAGCAAGCTGAATTTGTTAATTCATTTTTACACAAATGCTCTTGAGAAAGGTAATTCATCACTTCTTTCTGCAAGACTGGGCTTTCTAACTATGGTTGGTAACCAGTCTATGAGAAAAACAATTCTGAATTCAAAACTGCAACACAACTCAGTCACGTGTAGTGGTTTGGTGATAGCCAGGACCAACCCCTTCATTGTATACTCCTAAAGTAGGGTGGCTTATAGGCTCTTGTAGTGAGAAATGTAAGAAAGGAAGACATTTTAAATATGTAAAAACAGATGAAACATGAAATAAACACTTTATTCAGATATAAACTAAATTTTTATTTTACTTTTTGATTGGATACCCTCTTGATATGTATGCCCCACCTTCTACATACTACTGCATATTATACAGCCATGGAAAAGTATATGGATTTCCAAATAGCACTATGATCATGACTGTGGTTGATGTGGTAGGAGTAGTATATATTGTTATCTTTATTTTATATACTCTTAGAGTAGGAAATAAAATAGTACAACTACTTGATAATGAAAGAATAATTGGCCAACTCTAGGATTTCTTTTATTTCAGTTACCTTGTATTCATATATGTCAATAAATATTGCCAGAAACTTTTATGTTGAATCTTTTGTAAGTTTGATTGGGACTTTTTTCTTTTCATCTGATTTTTAGGACCATTGACATTACCTGGAAGATCAGTGTGGCACCAAACACTGGCCAACACATTTCTTCACATCTATCTCAAGGAAATAGCAATTTCTAGGTATGTCCATCCTTGGATATTGTTTTTATTATTTGGAGCCTGCTTATTGGTAATTTTTTTCACATATGTGCCAGTGGTTGGTGTTCAGGTTTAGATAAAATCCAAGATGGTAAATGTACATTTTCAAGGTAAGCAGCTCCTCTACTTGAAAGATTGGTACAGCACATTTATTTTTTTTTTTTTAAACCCTATCACTTTTGATTTGACCCTGTGATAAACTAGATTAATTTTGGTGTTTATCTCTGTGTTTTTCTTTTTTTTTTATCTTGTCTCTTTTTATAAATGTTTTCAAATGTTAATAGACAATCAAAAATTTTGTTTCTTTTGTGCATTAAAAATGAATAGGAATTGATAATTATTGAATGATGTTTTCATCTTTTAATATGAAATTTGAAAAAAAAAACAAACAACTAATTGAACTTATTCTGCATAAATAATTCAAATTTCTCAAGTATATTTAATTTAATGCAACTTGTATATGACCTCTGTTCATTAATTTTTACATTTAGTATATGCAAATATACATTATTATGGACAAAAGTAGTAATTGAAATATAACATTGATTCCCTACATTCAGGGCTCAATCATGTCTTTGCTATGGTAGTCTTTATTAATTATATACATTTTTTACTATGTGTACTGGATAATTTAGTTCAAAATTTAGAAATTAATTTAGATGTAAATTATTTTTATCTTAAATTATTTGCATTCTGAGATAATGCATTTTTCATATTTTTGATGAGTTTTATTTTAATGTTACTTTTTATTATAACATTTTAACTTAAATTCCTTTTTGTCACAACGTTTTGGCCGTTGTACGCTCAGGCCTTCTTCAGGTGGTTGGAATTTCGAACTGAACCCTTTATTTCGATCGCTGGGGTAGACTGTTCTAAAACTGGGATAGGCGGGTACAAGAGGAGGAGGAGGAGGAGGAGGAGGAGGACAACAACACTCAGAAAACAGTCTGCCTGCCTTATGTGAAGGGGTTATCAGAGAAAATACAAAGGATCTGCGGTCCATATAACATCAGGACAACCTTCAAAAAGCGTGATAACGCTCGCAGGTATCTCTCACAGTGAGACCCCCATAGAGGAACATGACTAAAGACTGTGTGTACGCGCTATCCCATGCAGCTGCGGAAAGGAATATAAAGGAGAGACAGGCCGCCCCCCCTCAAGGTAAGGCTTCAAGAACACCAGAAAGCTGTAACGCGAGGGGAAGTAGAAAAATCAGGCGTGGCTGACCACATATGGAGAGAGAAGGAGATCACCGCCCCTGTGGGATCATGTTGAGATCATAGATAGGGAACACCATTGGAAAATTCGTAAACTTAAGGAATCAGCACATATGCTAGGCCACAAAAATCTCCTGAGCCGACCAAGCATAGAAATAAATACAATATGGGGAACCAGTAATAAGGAGTGCCAGAGAAAAGCAATGATAACAAAGTTGCAATATGAACTCTGGTAAAGACATGCAATGATAACAGCAAAAATTGCAATATGAGCACTGGTAAAAATGATGCTGAAAACATTAGGTTTATAATACTCAGAAGTTCATACCCGGATGTCCTCAAGGACACATGGCACAGTGGATAAAGGCGTTGGTTAGATCCAGTGACAGACCCAAAGAAGGTGAGTTCAATTCCTGGTTAAGGCAGTGGAGAACTTTCAGAGGGAAAATTAGCAGGAGATAACTGATAACTGACATCCATCAAACATGGCACGTGGAATTAGAACAGTCTACCCCAGCGATCGAAATAAAGTGTTCAGTTCGAAATTCCAACCACCTGAAGAAGGCCGAAACGTTGCAACAAATATGGCGACAAAGATGAGGACAATAGTCCGACTAATGTAAATACTGTACATAATACCTCATCTCAGAAATGTAGACAAACTTTAAATTCCTTTCATCTATGAAAGTAATTTGCACCAGGTTATCATAAAATGTAGTTTCTGGCAGGATTTGAACTTATATTCTTTATCTTAAGAGTCTATCTTACAAGTGTGGTGCCTTTACCAATTCAGCCAGGAAAGCCTAATGGCTAAGTAGGATGCAAATCTGTGGATATTGCTATTCTTACTTTTATTATTATTTTTTTTTATTGTCTGTTTGTATAAACAAAGATGAATATGTCTAAGACATGCATTGTTAGCAATTTAACCAAGGACAAATCCTTCTGGACTTTTCCAGAGCCAGAACATTGCAAAAGAACTGAAAAAAAAATATCACCAAATTCAGAAAATAACATAGAAAAGACATATATTTTTTTGTAATAAGCATTGTCTGTTGTAAAGTTATTGAAAGTTAAAAATAAGGTTTTCATCAAGCATATACACATTTCTAATAGAAAAAAAAAATCACTATTTAAGACTTAAATAAATTCAAAGAATTTATGTATATCAATAATATAGAGAAAAAGAAGAAAACATTATTTACAGATCATGACAGCTATGAGGGAGAGGTGATTAAATATACCTTAATGTTAAAAAATGTTTATTCAGTATTATTATTGTTTAGGTAATAAGCATTATAACATAGCACAAATAGCTATATTGTGGAAAAAGTAATTTTGGACAATATACACAGTTTTTAAATATTTATAGTTATTTTTTAAATTTTATCAAAAACGACATTCTTGCACATATAGTTATATGGATAATATTATATATTAATTACTAACTTTTTTAATTAATAACTATTTGTGCTCAATTGTTGACATTAATAGCTATCTGCTGATGTGTTAAAAATTTGGAATAATAAAAATTTAAATTTTATCTCTCTGATAGATGTTGCAATCTGTTAATTTATTTTTTTCACAAAAGTAGATCACTTAAATAGGTCTACTTCAATATTAACCTCATACACTTTATAAAAGAATTTTAAAACAATCTTATCCTTTTATTCTTCTTTTATTTTGCATTTATCCATCATAATGTGTATTTGACAAATTATGCAAGGAAAAGAATAACCTGCACACTGACCATATCCTGTGACCTTGACCAGGCCAGCTCAAAAAATAATTTAATGTCTTTTTTCTTAACCCTGATTACCATCCGGACAAGACACCAGAAATGGACATTCCATTTATTTTGTGAAATCTGTACAACACCATGTATATTAACAATAGACGTTGTTCAAATTCTATTCCTTATTATTCCTTTCTCTTGCAACCAAACACTTGATATAACAACAGATTATTGCAACCTATTTTCAAGTCAGTGGCATTAAGCTATTTGACTCATAATTTATTTTCTCATTAATAATTTACTCTCTCTGCATTTTGATTGGTACAGGTTTTTAATGATAGAATTTTTATGCTAGAGGGATAACTCATTAATTCAGATTGAGACCTGATTTTAAATACTGCATTTAATTAGTCACTAACTTTAGTGTTTTTTTTTCATTGTATTCCTTTCAATATATGTTTATATGTTATACAAATCTCTTTATTCAGATAAAGGTAACTTGTTTTTCTTTTGCCATCTGGTTTGGTTCTCGATTCTAACAGGGTCGAGAATCAAATCAGCTAAATCTTCCACAATCCTAACTTATTCTCTTAGTCTTTCAAATATAGCTTAAACATGCTGGTTACTATAATAAAACTTTCTTAGATCTTGTTACAACCAGTTTGTACAATGTTGTAGCTCATTCAAGTGCCTTTTTGTCTTATTTGGCTTTATCTTTTAATTATGAATTCAGAAATATTCACGCACCTTTTTAATACATTTTCTTTCAGTTAATAGAAAACAAATAATAATCATTTGGTGTTGTGATATATAGATGTTTTTTGTTCCTGAGTAGGCTTTTATGATAGCAAAAACCTCACTTTCTTCTGTTCTCAAAATCAATGTGATACCATATTGGCAAGAATCTTATCAGCCCCTCCAGAACAAAATCATTTTATCAGTTCCAAATAAGAAGAAACCAGTAAGAAAAATTGAAAAATAACAAAAATATGAAAGGAAAATCTTTTTGATAGATTGATTTATATAAGAAATTCCACCTTTGCATAGGAATGAAAGACATATTTGTTTGGTTGTTTTAACTTTTTTTTTTTTTTTTTTTTGTGGAATTAAGAAAAGGTTTGCTCCTATAAACATAAGTTAATTTAATGTTTAATGATAATTTCAAAGTAAATCTAACTTATTAAAAGATTTTGAATTTCATAGTAAAAATTAATTTTATATTGTAGGGGAGTTATAACTAAGTAAATAATTATAAACCCCCTAACATTTATATATACAAAAATACTTGTAGTGAGAAACGGTAAGATGTGGAAACAACAAAATGAGTTTTATTTATTGTTGGGTTATGTGGTGTTGGAGAAACAAAAGAGTAATACTGAGTAAAACTGAGTTTGGTATCAAATGTAGATCAAATATAGATTGGAATCCAACAGAATGATAAGATAAAGAATAAGTAAAGTCTTTCTTGTATGTTTTTTTTTTACAGATATGTGTAATGAGTGTCCATATAATTTAGTTGGAAAATACAAGAAGTATCTGGGGTTTTCTTACCTAAAATTTTTGTTGAGTACTAAGGGATAAATGTTACTATTATAGTATGAAGAAGGAAAACGCAGATGCCAATGTCATGTTTGCAGGGTAGTTGTTATTCTGAAGTGTATACTTGATGTTGATTATCTCTTGATAATATGTATCTGAGTTGCCACTTATGAAAGAAAATATTGAAATCTTTCACATTCTTTTTATGTATTAAGTGGTAAGAGCATAAAAAAAACATTTGACTGGCATTTTTGAAAAGAGAGAAAAAGATAAGTACATTTTTAATTACAAGCAATGAAATTGTCAGTTATTTTATTATGATCGTATTTTTTTACAGCTTTACTGCATATGTACAAAACATTTTTTTACCCTGAAGTCATGTTAATTATAAATAAAAAAAAATTTTCATAAAATTATTAATGGTAATTAATAGGATTTAAGGAATAAAATTAAAAAGCAAAATGTTTTTCACTTAAAATTAGAATAATTGGCATAAACCATCAACTAATCTATGGTATTTTAGAAGCCAGTCCAATCTGGCATGACTACAAAACAAGTATAGCAGATTGTTTATTAGATGATGGTACCTTTTGAACTAAATTCACAATAACGCCAGTGAAAATATGTAAGCTGAATGAACCAGTAATATGTTACTATCTGTTAGTATGAGCAGTAAGCTCAGTGTGCAAATAAATACCAAATAAGAATCAATACTCAAGGAGGCTATAGTACTTTGTAGGAAAATAAGGCAATATAATCCACAGACTAATGTTCTTGCTACTATTACTCAACTATTTTGGCCTTGTGTCATAGTAACTTAAGATGATGAAGGTAATTATTTATTCTTACATACTTCTTGTGGAGCATAGGGCTGCAATCACACCGAGTGCTGTTGCTTTGCTCTCAGTAGCAAGCAAGTGAATTTGTGCAGAGGCAAGTTGTTGCTAGCCAGCTGCCCAAGATAGACTAAGACAGTCTAAGGCTAAACAATTTCAACTACCCTGCTATTTACCTGTAGCTGTGGGGAGGAATGGATTCATACTTTCCCTAAGAGTATCAATGCAAAAGTGAATATGAAGCATGCCAAAGAGTTTAAATTCAGTTTTCTGATTCTATTTGTTATATCATTAACTGTTAGGCGACATTTGCCATCATCAGTATATATATATATATATATATATATATATATATATATATATATATATATATAAGCAAATTAAGATTATTCACTCAATGTCAGATTCATGTAAGACTGGAGAAATGGCCAGCTGAAATGTTATGAAAGCAAAAATGAAGATATTAGTAATTGATCTAAGAAATTAAAATTAGCAAATCTGGATAGAATATTGGTATTAGAGTAGTGGACTGAAGATGGGATTTAATTTTCAATCTTTAATGTTGGAAAACATTGTTCATGGTAAAAAAAGATAAGAAAAAACTGTTTACTAAAGATGCAGTTAAGCTGTAAAAATATGATTGTCATAAAATCTCTCTTTTTCTCTGATGGTTACAAGTGATAAAACTGTTAGAATCCAATGGAATAACACAGCAAAAAGAAAAAGAAAAATGCCAGAAGATACAGTATCCAAAACAATGAAAATGTATGAAAATCTGAAAGAAACAATGTATAAGAATTTTAGTTCATCAATATTTAGTCAACATTATTTAGTAAATATTTTAATTTTTATTCACATTTTCCTGTAAATATTCTCTCTCTCTCTCTCTCTATATATATATATATATATATATATATATATATATTTGTGTGTCTGCTCTGTGAGTGTATTTACCTTATCTGACTCTGTTCTATACCACAGCCGGCCACCTCTGCAGAACTGGTGCTTCAGTTCACTTTATTCTGATCTGATTTGTTGAGCTCCTTAACCAACTCCTTAACAAAGGTTTGCAGCCACCTCCTGATCAGCGTCTCACTTGCAGCCTTAGTGCTCACTCTGGCTTTGCCTGTCAGCATGTTGTGAGTAAAATACACAGTAAATCAGTTTTTAAATGTTGTCTTATCTTCCTAGTGTATAGACAGGTTTACCCACTTTATAACAGCATCTAACTCTGAGGTTGATGTGCTGTGTGTCTGACTCTGTCTGCAACCAACATGTGTCTTCTATAACAGACCAACACAATTCAAGCAAGACTCCAGTGACCAAAGGACCTGCTATCAATGCACCACTTGTCTCTATGCAGGTATCTTTGCCTCACCCTGGTAATAGTCTCTTTCAGCATTCTTTTTAGCAGGGCATTGTTCAGTTGTCCCAAACTTTCATCACTGTGCTTTGTTCTTCACTTGATGATACCAGCTGCTAATCACAGCTATCCACAGACAAGGAGGTGTCCGACAAGCTTGCCACCTCTGGGACTTCAGGAAGTGCATTCCCACACTTCCAAAGCAGAATATTGTCTTCTCCTCAGATAATTAAGCTAAGTATGTGAGCTTCATTTTCTGGTTGTTCTGGAATTTTGCTTGTCAGTCAAAAGTGTGACAGGTGTTCACAATATCCTCATTTATGTACAGGTTGTCAATGTATGACAAAAGTGCCTCTCTGATTTTTTTTTATTCTGTGATGTCACGGCATCAATAATGGACCTCATTATTTTGTGGGTAATGTTCAGCCCAAATCCCAGTCTGATTAGGCCTTGAAAGATAACAGTTTCTGCCTTGAAAGATAACAGTTTCATATGGCCAACGTTGTTCATTGATGCACACCTGTAAATAGGCTAATCTGAGATCTAGCAGTGTGACATTTGATCATTTGCATCTTCACTCTCTAAGTTTGCTGGTGCTAACATCAGTGTTTGCATAGATATGGCTATTTGTTTGAATATAGTAGCAGAGTGGTTGGGATTTTTGTTAATATATAATTGGTTTGTTATTTGGTCTTCTGCATGGTTTGTATGTTCTACTGTTTAATTTGAAAGTTATATCTTGGAAATTTACTATTTTGGGGTCAGATTTTATATTGACAATAAATCCTGGGTTTTTTAATGTTTTTTTTTTAAATTTTTTTTCTGATTATGTCAGTTGTTCTGTCATTATAATTTCTTAGTGTTAGTTGTCCATCATCTTTATTTAAACCTATATATTTGTTAATTATTGTTGCTAATTTGTTGATTATTTATATATATATATATATATATATATATATATATGCCTACAATCTCGCATACATAGCTACCCATTGTTACATCAAAGTTATCATTTTGGCCTTTTTCGGTTCATATTTTTTTTCTTTAGCAATGCATTTTGTTCCCTGAGGGACTTTATCATGTTAAATGAAAGGATTTTATTTTGCAACAAGTATTTATAAAAAGAAGTAAAAACATCATTAAGTTTTCAAAATTTTACATATATATATATATATACACACACACACATTGGGTGTACAGGATAAATAGAAAGCAAACTAACAATGTTATGATGCATGTAAAATTTTGACATTTAATTTCCCTTTTAGTCAACTCAAGAGGCACTTGCTTTCTAACAGAATAAAGGAAAAGGTACATTGTGATCATGGCAATTGCCACCAACCAGAATAAATTCCACTTTCTTTAAAATATGACCAGCTGAACAGGAGCAATGGCAGGTTATTATATGCACACACCTGACAGAGGTATCGCCAGTTATGAACATTTAGGTCATATATTAACTGTGATAATCAAGCAAGTGGGCAGTGATCAGGATCATGTCATCAATCTTCTTTGCACAGCAATTCAGGGACAATAGGACTACAAAGATCAAGCTTCTGGGCACAGTGGTTAAACCTTGAATTCAAAATGGTTTCTGTACATGTTATAGCTGAACTTTGCTCTCTTTTACATGTTCCATGATGATAAAACTGAATCTTGATCAATAAACTGAGTAACAGCACTTTACTAGACAATAGAAAAAATTAGCTTTAGGTGAAATTTCAATAAACTTAAATAATGCCTAACGGTTAAATCCACTTTGGTAGGAAGGGAGACAAGCCTGCTACTGCCATTCATTAAGCTGAGGAACAGGATTCTAATCAGAAATTTGTTGGATGGTGAGTTCAATCTTTGGTAGGACCACAAGAGTCAGCATAGTTAACACATGGGATCAAGAATGGGCTGGTTGAAAATTTTCATGATTATGTCACTGCCAACATGTTGTTTACAAGCTTTTCCTGATTTGAATCTCCTGGGACATTATTGAGTAGAAGGCCAACCCATGATCCTACCAAGCACTTCTTGAAGGCTGATATTGTGGATATGGCCAACATGAGTGAGGACCACTTGATATGAGGATACAGTTGTTTTTGAGTGTGTTTTGAAATCAATGTCCATGAGTTTGAGGGCAGTTTTATTGAATAACTTTTTTCTGATTTTTGAATAGATGGATATTTTTTTTGAATATACTGATATTTTTTACAATTAAATATCTTTGTTCTCTTTATATTATAATTTTTTCTCAATTATTTGGTGCACATTGTCTATGAGGAAAATGCTGAAAAGTTTGGATCTCACTCTTCTTTCCCAAATCTGAATTGTATTAAGCAACATTTATTCAATAAGCAGGTAATCATAGCCATTTTCTTTTCATGTATTTACTTTTAAATATGATTATATTGTAGGTATAGTACATTTCCTTTTGTATTTGCAGATATTTTCTGATTATAAAATAAAAGTCAGCAATAATGTCAACTGATATCCCCATGATGGAGTCCTTTTGTGACTCCAATAAGATTCAAATTAGTCGACCCATCTATTGGACACACGAGTTCATAAAAACTCATCAGTTGGATATCAAGCAAGAGCCAAATATTAACCGGTTTAAGAAGGTCTTCCAGAAAATCTGTAAGTGTTCCATGGAGAGGGTGACTGGAATGTTCCCTGTGATAAATCTGTTGAGGACTTACAGTATAAAAAATTACCTTCTTAATGATATTGTTGCAGGCTTGACTGTTGGCTTTATGCAATTGCCCCAAGGTAAGTCTGAATTAATTTCTTTTCACATCAAGAAATTGTTGACAGTAAAAAAAAAATAATTGCAGTTTAAAATATGCAACTAAATAAAAGCACTTAACTGGAAAAAGTGGCATTTAAATATTTATCATTTAAAAAAAAAGTACCCCATGTTCGTTCAAGATGTAGAGATCAAATCTGTCTGCAGTTTCTTTTTCTTATAATAACTGTAAACTGTTCATTACCATGATTATATTTGATTTCCCATTGCTTTCTACATGGGATTTTTATTCAGAGTTGCCAACCAAGGCAAAGGGGCCAAGTCTATTCTGCTGTTTTACCCATAGATGAGGAGAGAAAAGAAGGGTTTATGTCATTCATAAAGGTAGGAGTTCAATGTGAATGCAACAGTTTCTGTTGGAATTTCCACTTGACTTGCTGGTTCCATTTTTCATATTGCTATTTTATACACAATTAGAAAAAGTTATTTGTGTTGTGCTTTGTAGCCTTAATTTCACAACATGATTGATTATCTGAAAAAAAATAAAGCATAGAATGTAGTGTCATTATTGTTTCTTAAAAAATTGATGCATTTTCAAGCCGATCTCAAGTTAAATTAGGTACCTCCACGAGATCGCTAAAAAAAGAGCATAGCATGATGAAAAAGACGCCAAACTTGACGAAAACAAAATTTTATCGTCTAAATGTTTGTTATTATTAAGAGGAAAGGTCAAAGTATTTTTGGGGTATTTTTTCCATTTTTTAATCGTTCCTAGCACGTCCGAAATTTTCGTTAAAAATCTAGTTTTTTTTGAGTCAGCAAAATTGACCATTTTTTCCATTTTAAAAAAACTGGAAATCTGACTTTGAAATTTTTTAAATATCAATTATCATTTTTCAAAACTTATTTTAAGAAAATCAGAAATTATAATGTTTATTTAAAATATTTTGAACCAAACTTAACTTAGCTTTTGTGCCAAAAAGATGTAATTTGAAAATAAAACAAAGCAGGTCATAAACTTTCGCGTCTTTTGACATGTGATGAATGATATATTTACGAATTCCATGTGGCTAATTTGTTCTACGGAAGGAGAAAAGTGAAATAATTTACATTTACGTGAACAAATTATCTACCCGTTATTTTTAACGAAAACTTTCAGCAGTCTAATTTTTTTTTTTTTTTTTTGTACTTAGCTTTCACCTTTACATTTATGATGCTTTATGGGAAATATATTGTAAAAAGAAATTAAAATAAAACTGTTAAGAGTGACATTAAATTTCATATTTCTTAAGAAAGGTATCTAATTAATTTATAGGTACCTTTCTTATGAAATTTTATCAGAATTGTACATAAAATACTATAATTTTATGTACATTTATTACATTCTACTGTTATTTATATTTGCATTCATTTTATTATTAATTTTGATATTTCATTTATGGAAAAATGTCGTAACTGAGATTAATATAAAAATAAGATCATATAAATTTCATAAGATGATACTGATACTTGTAGGTACCCTTCTCAGTTGAAATTGAAAATCAAATTAACTTCTCCACACGTGTTTACAGTAAAAGTAAAGGCCTTAACAGCAGAGAACAATGCTTAACTCAAATAACGCAACTTAATTATATTCTGGTTGGTCTTCCGTATTTTATAATTACAGCTCGATTATAAGCACAAAATTACATTTCTTAATTACTGGGGATCTTCTGATTAGTCAAAATGATACAATTTACAACACGCTAAAAAAAAGATCTATCTCATAAGGACACTTATGAAAGCCGATGTGACTTTTAACTAATTTTATAATATTTTAACAACTTAAATGTAAAATCTATTATAATTAATGAAATAACAAATAATTGTATTAAAAATTCATTTTTCATCTCAAAAAAAATTTTTTGCTTTCAGAAAATATTGTCCATATTCATAAAAACAACTAAAAGCAAATAAAAGCATTTGAAATTAAATAATATCTTTGTTTTATTGAGTTTTGTATGTTACAATTCAGAGCTGATTTTCAGGTACTGCATATCCAATTAAAAACAAAAAAAACATGATTTGCATTCCTCAAAGCCCTGTGCTTTTAATTATTGTAATCACTAAAACTGATGCGATCGAATTTCTAGCGTTTTCATTAAATTAGTTATGGGGGGTTAATAAATATTTAAAAAAAATATTTCTACCATGACTTTCATAAAAAAAACATATTTATAATAATTTCAATCATCTGTTAATAGTTCCTGAAAGTTTCATTAACATCCGATAATTATTTCTATTTTTGCACGATTTTTCAAATTAATGTGTGTCATATCAAAAAAACATGCTAAAAATTGTCTATGTTATTTACTAGTTCCGCTGATACAAATAGAAAAAAGGTTTTTTAATCAAAATTTCGAATGTTCAAAAAAGAAGGAAAATTTTTTAAAAATAATTAAAAAAAAACTTTGGTCTTTCCTCTTAATAATAACATAAGCATTTAGACAATAAAATTTTGTTTTCGGCAAGGTTGGCATCTTTTTCATCAAGCTATGCTCTTTTTTTAGCGATTTCGTGGAGGTACCTAAGTTAAATATATTAGAAATTTGTGGGGAAAATAACAATGGAGGTATAAGAAAGGCTGAGTTTGTTTGAGACTGGTAGGCAAGTGCAAAAATTACCATATTTCAAGGCCAAAATATCTCCATGCTGTGGTGGAACATAGGGGTCGGGGAAGGGGAGCTACCCTAGGGCATACCATCAATTGACACAAAATCACTCGATGATTGGCAAGTTTATTGTCGGGACTGAGACTAAATTGCAAGCAAAATATTCCACTTCTAATATTTTCACAAAAAACATGTAAAAATCTTGCTTAGATGTGGTGAAAAATGTAGACCAAGTTAGGTTAGGGTAGGTCAAAAAGTGGTGAAAGAGGACCTAAAATTTCCTCTTTTTTTATTTACCTTAATAACGTTTTTGTGACTATCTGTAGATACTTATTTCATTAACACAGTGTAATTAATTATTTTGGCAATGGCACTCAGTAGTCCTTCAATCATGCACAGTGTAGCTGGAAGCACATGCAAGCCAAAATGTGAAATGTATTATAGAAACAACAAAAAGTGTTGTTTAATTGTTTTCCCTCAGTTAAGGCCATATTGAAAACTAATCCATTTTAATGTTTTAAGATGTATTCCTAGGATGGTAAACCTAGTGTTTCTTTGTAAAATGATAATGGTGATTTTTCTCCTTGACTCAATTGATAGATCATAACATTTCAATGAATATATAAAAGATTTAGACATAATTATCTTATTGTAACTTGGTGCTAGATATTCTTATATACAGGGTTTTGATGCGAAAATATTCACAAGTTTTATGGTACAATTTTGGTTGTCGTTAGCCATGGCAAAAGCTTTGCAGGGTGTTTTTTGTAGCCTTCACTGTAATATTATTATTATTATTATCATATAATTATACTACATCGATAAAGTCAATGAAGGTCTTTGAAGTTCATTATTGAGAATCAGGCACTCCCACTGAGAATGTAGGGAAGAATGCTTTATTGCAACATATATATGTATTTGGCTGTTAGGATAGATTTTGAGGCAAAGCAAACAATTTTATTGGATGCTTCTGGTCAGTCTTCATCTTTGTTTTGTTGCCAATCTGATGAACATGCACAATATGATGAAACTAAATATGCAGTATTAACAAAGAAAGATGTAGGTTGCTTAAATTTGTATGTAAATTGCGATAAAGCACAAATTTCTGATGATGTATGTGTACTAATTGTGAAGATAGGTGCCAGAGCTTTTCAGAGCAAATTCCGCCTTTTCAAAGTTACAAAAGCTCAAGAAGTTATTAAGAGTCAATGTGTCAAAGAAGTGATGAGAAGTGAAATGAGCACAAAACATGTGTGTGTCAACCACAGCTTCATGAATTAGTGGTTTCAAAGAAAACTACAGAATGGGTATATAATTCTGTGTAATTGTTTGTTATACTCTGTTAAAAATGATGCAGTGTATTGTTTTTGCTATTTATTGCTATCTACAGCCGCAGTCAATCAAATCATGGTATTCAAAAAATCTTGTGAATTTTGAAAATGGAAAAATGCAATGAAAGAATATGAGAACATGAACAGGGCACTCATCACTGAGTGTCATTTCTTGCATGGAAAGCCTTTGAGAGGTGCAATATCAGAAGGTTTATGACTAACAGAGTAATACTGAAGTATTTGAAGGAACAGAAACAATTGTTGAAAGATCTGCTAATGCATTTTGTGGATTGTATCAAGTTTTTGGCAATTCAACATCTGGCATTTTGTGGACACCAAGAAGTTATTGCATCAAGTAATAATCTTGGTAATTTTCTTGCACTCATTAAGCTACTTAGCAAGTATGACCCTCTGTTGCAACGTCACTTGGACTATGTCAAGTTGCATCCAACTACAGCAAGATACAGAATAAGTTAATTGAGCTCCTGGGCAACAAAATACATCAATCTATCCTACAGAGAGTCAAAAGAAGCAAATATTATGGGATTATGTTTGACACAACTGATGTTTTTAACAATGAACAAATGTCTGAAATTCTCAAGTTTGTCAATGTTGACAACAAATCTAAAACTGTTGTCGTCAAAGAAGCGTTCACTGATTTTATTAAAATTCATGAAAAAGACACCAAGTGTGTCACAGAAGAAATTACCTCAAAATAGAAATGACATTATCTTGTTTTGAAGGACTGTCATGGGCAAACGTATGACAATGCCTCAAAAATGGCTGGGAATATGTCTGGTGTTCAGAAACATATATTACAGAGAAACTTGAAAGCAATCCATTGTGAATTGTGACAACTATTCTTTGAACCACGTAAAAGTGCATGCTGTTCTGGGACGACATCCTGACTTTCATTGACCGCGTACAGAAGAAAATTTCCTTAGAATCAACTTCAATGAAGCTTGAGCTGACATTCAAAGTCTGCAACAATCTGTTATGATTGAAAAGGATTCTCTCTGTAAAAGATCAATTGCAAAAGGCAAGGAAAATGCTTAGAATGGAGTATTGATGTTAGTCAACAGAGAAGAGTGCATTGTAAAAAAAAAAAGAATGGCCAGAGAGAAGACTAAAGATGAACCTCTAAATATGAGAGAAGAAATGGATGTTACCTTGAAGGCAGAACAAGACAGGTTGAATACAGAAATAAAAGATTGATTTACAAGGTTGAATCAGTTACATGTGCAATTTGGTTTCCTTTTGGATACTGAAAGCGTTTTTGACTCAAACAAAGACATGATAGAAAAATGCAAAGTAGCTGCTGCATCATACGAGGGGGATTTTGATGGAATGGAACTCGGTCATGAAATTACAGACTGCCAAATGTTAATACAAAAAAAGAAAAGACAATGCGTTTATTAAACAAAAACCCCAATTGAGCTTTTCAACTTCACAATATCTTATGGTGATGATGTGTTCCCCAATTTACAAATAGCATTGCTCATGCTCTTGGCTGTTGCTGTCATTGTGGCATCCTGTGAGCACTCTTTCAGCAAACTAAAATTAATAAAAAAACTGTTTCTGAAGCATAATGTGTCAGGAATGACAAATTGCTTTGACTTTATTAGCATCAAAAATGAAGAATTTGGACATATAAATGTGGATGATGTTATTAACAAATTTTTGACCACCAAGCCTGGTTGTATGTTGCTGCTAATTCAAATTACGAATTCAAATAAAATGAAATGAATTGCTCTAGTCTTGACATCTTTTAATTCAGGTTTTGTCAATACACAGTGCTTGTTGGTAGTCATGGATCAATTAAAAGTGTATTTGAATTGTATTTAAATACTTTTTCAGACTATTTGTATTTGTGTGAAAAAGAATTTAGATTTTAGATTTTTGCCTAGAAGTATTTGTATTTGTTTTTTATTTTTGGATTCTGGAATAAAATTATTTGTATTTATGTTTGTATTTCCAATTATATCATGTCAATAATTGTGAGAAGTATTTGTATTTGAATTTCTAAAAAATTAGTATTTGATTTATCCCGGCTTGTTGGCTACTGGTTGTGGTAGGGGGTGCTGAGATGAACTCTTGTCCCCCTTGGACTAGGACCTTGGTATGCCACTGTCTCCATGCCAATCAGTGATTGTGCCTTCTGTTAATATTTTTGGGCTTTTAATATCTCCAAATGCAGAATACTTTCTCATGACTTACAATATTTGTTAACTGTATAGATAAAAATCCTAGACAACTCATGCAGAAAATATAACCAATACAATTACAAAATTACTTAAATATGACCATTTTTTCAAGGTATAGGTAAATTAGTCTTAAATAAATGATAGTTCTTCTGTACTCATCAGGTAAGTAAAATTCATTTACATCTCTGTAAATGAATTTTACTTACCTGCTGAATTAAGAGCCTGCTTGTTGATCAAGATAAATTTGTAAAGCATATTTAAGTAAAAGCTAGAATTTCAAAATCTGATTTTGACTTGAGGCAAGCTCTCCCCATTTGGTGATTGGTACAAAACAGAAATCTTTTTCCTTTCATAATCAATACATTCATGTACTTGTAAAATCTGCAGCACCTACATGAACTAACTTCCTACTTACCTAACTAGTTGTCATATGCATAAAATGATCTTTTTTTTTTGTTTTTGTTTTAAGGCATGGCTTATGCACTTTTGTCTGGTCTTCCTGCTGTTGTTGGGCTTTATATGGGTTTTTTCCCTGTTGTATTCTACTGCATCCTGGGGACATCAAGGCATCTTTCTATGGGTGAGTATAAAGTTTTAATGGAAACATTGATAGCAAACACTATATATTAGCCTAAAGTTTGTTCATTTTTGTCGTTAGATGGAACTAAGAGCATCTAGTTTTAACTAACTTTATCCTAAGAGATCATTTTTGACTAATGTGACATTCGTCAAGTCAGCATACATTTTATTTTTAATTCTCAAAATTTGTATATTATAATAAAAAGAAAGAACAGTAAGATATATAATCCGGTGTTCTTATTGATATTTTTATTTTTTATTTTTACAAAACAGTGCTCAATGTAAATTTATCGAGCATAAATATTATACATTAACTGAGTTAAAATATGGTTTCTTCACTACACAGTAATAACCATGTTTCAAAAACTGAAGCTAAAAACTTCAAATTTAATTATATAATTAAATTAAAAGCATTAGTTCTGTTTCATCTTCAAGCGAATTTTGGAATATCTTATTTTTAAATTTACCGAGTTTTAAACACACATATAAATTCATAATTTTTGGTTTCCGAGGATACAGAGAAATCCATTCATTTAGACAGGGGTGGTAGCATGTTCATTTTTATTAACTATTGTTGTATCAATTATGAGTTACGTTCGAAAAAGAGGGGTGCATTTTTCAACAAATTCTGACATTCGTTAAACGCATGTTGCCTGGTTTTTTTTTTATTATTAACAACAAAAAGTTTTTCAGCATTTTTACCATTAAATTCGTACTTGTATACTTAAAGATTCTTTTTAAAAGGAGTGTTTGGGTTAGAATATGTTATATTTAACTACGATTTTAAAATATTATTTTTACTCTTAATTGCTAATAGACTTTATTTCTTTTTAAATCAAGTAAATGTAATAGAATTACTTAAATTATTTAAAAATTATTTTTTCATATCAAATATAAGTATGTATATTACCAGCTCCCATTTTTTTTATTTTTATTTATTTTTTTTTTTAATATTATTTAAGGAAAATTTTTGACAATGTTAGCAAAGAATAGCTATTTCATTTCTTTGATTCAGTTAATTTTTATTCTTTATAAACTTAGTAATATATAGTTTCTCATGTATGCACAAAGGACATGGGTCATTAAATGACCTACATATTTTAGCTTTTCTTATTAATTTCCATTTTACTGTAGGTGTTTTATTGGTTTCTTTTAAGTGCCAGAAATATTTATTTTTATTTATTCATTCTTACATGGAAAATAGCAAGCAGCATTTTTTACAGCTAATACTTTTTATTTTAAAAATGCCACTCAAACATAGAAAAGCCTTTTCATTTCATGATGGTACTGGAAGTATTTAATATGTTTAAAGATGGATGTTTCCTTGGTAATGTCAACCAGATGAAGTCGATGGGGATTAAATGAAGACATTATTTGAGAATAATCAATGTTATATATAAGACAGCCAACTTAGTGAAAACATCCAAATCAAATGTAATAAATGATTTGTACAAGTTTGGTTATGTTGGTTGTTTCTATGTGTAATTTTTACATAAATTTAGAAAAAGCCTACTGAACCATATTTTGTTTGTGTTTAAATGCTTAAATGTTATAAAAAAATGGTGATGCTCAAAACAACATGGAACAGAGAATCCTTATTTTTTTTCTGATTACTACTATAGCCTCATCTTATTTGTTTATACACATTAACAATTTTAAAATCATTGCTTACAGATTTCATTAAAATCATTGCTTACAAATTTCTGAGATGAAGCATTGTTATTAATTTTTGGCTAGTCTTTCTTTCATCTTATAGGATAATAATGTAAGATTTTCAATAACAAGTAACTGTTATAAAATGAAAGAAACATTAGTTAAAACATTAATATTGATAATGCTTCACCTAAGAAATTTGCATATTTCTTTTTCTGTCTTGTGCATTTAGGTGCTATTGTGGTAGTTTCTTTGATGTTTGGTGCTTTGATTGACCAGCGCTTCCCTGATTCCAACAATATTTTAAATGGAACTCTTCATAGCAATGATTTGGACAACAATGAAGACTTTGATTCTGAAGACAAGTTATTTCATGAAAAAATAAAGTTTGCTATGGCTTTAACAGTTATATCTGGAATTACACAGGTAAAAGGAATTATTATAAATTGATTTTGGTTTAAACCAGTATTGCTTTAGAAAATGTCTCATTTCTGAAACAAAAGAATATAAATTGTGCTTTAGAGATGGACATTGGTATAAAAGTAAAAATCATTTAGAAATTGACATTGCATTTTTCAAAATAGAATAAAAAAATAAATGTAGCAAAATATTAAATTTATTTGTCAAGATAATATGCATCTTTATTAACAATGACAAGAGCCTTCTGTAAAACAAATTCTTTTATTCTTTGTTGAAAGTATCTGGAATTCTGAATAAAAAAATATTTTAATGTGTAAATCTAAGCTCTACTCTCCTGTCTTTTTGAAGAATTAGAAGTTGCAGAATATTGTAAGTTTTATCTCTTACAAACTTTTAGAATAAAAGACAAAATAGATCTTTGTTAAGAAATAATGAAAATTTATAAAAAATTGACTTAATTTTGTTCAAGAGAAAGTGCATCCTTCTGACAATATAAAATTACACTAACTAGAATAAATAATACTACATGGATTTCACTATAATGTTTCATCTTTGGAGACATTGAAAAACAATTAAAATGTAACACAAGTTAAATCTATTTGTCAAGATCATAAGCATCATTATTTGCATTGACAAAAGAGAATTGTAAAGAAAATTCTGATAACATTGAATTGATCTTTCTCCATTTGTTCTATTGATTTGATTAAATAAGAGCATTAAAGTTTTAAGCAATTTGAATTAGAAGGAAAATATTCTAATATCAAGGGTTAATTTTGCAGAATGTCTATAGAATATATAGAATGTTTATATGGCAATTGAAATGACTAGATGTAACCGTGAGTTCTATGCTAATAGCTTCTTCACTTGCACTTCTTGCTTGTGGGACTCTCTTCCAGCTTCTTGCTTTCTAGTCAAATTAGAACTTCAAAAATTTAAATACAATGTCAACTGTTATTTTCTGTCTTCTTAATTCCTGTTCTTTTATTGTTCTCTCTCCTTAATAGTTTTCTTTTTCTCATATTCTTTCACACTCACTAACCTCTTGCATCTTAGTGACTTTATTGCCTTGCTTGGAGGTGAAATGATAAAAAAAACTTGCATTATCATTAAGAATAACTTTGTTCTTTCTGTTGATCAAATCTAGAAATTTCTTTGCATAATGTTTAACTTAATCATTATTTTATGAATAATTTGTTTTACTTTAAAAGCTCATAACAGATAAAACCTTGATCCTCACTAGATGCTCCATACTTTCAGCCATGTGCCACATCTAAGCTTTGCTTAGAAAATTACCATAGGATATTTTGATGTTATATAATGTTTAGCAAGCTTGTATTGCTACATCAATTATGATGGAATAGTGAGTTCTATCCTCATTGTATGCCCAATACTTTTGGCCTTGTGGCATGTCTAAACTATGTTTAGAAAATCACCATAACAAATAAAACCTACTGAGGTAATTCATTTATATATGAAGTCACAAAGACTATAAATAGCTATGACTATTACCCATGAGGCAGTTGAGTGCATACTACTTACTGTGAATCAGTAACACTACACCTACCATATTATACCTGCTTCTCACCTACACCTGATAAGTTTAGATTTAGATGTTTGTGAAGATTTTTCATCTAGAATATTGGGTTTTCCATAAGAAATAAAATAGTTAGTTTTCTACTGGTCTTTTCTAATTACTAATGTTCTTTGAAAATTTAACTTTTGTTGCATTTTATTTTTATTCTCTCTTTGAAAATGCAACTTAACTTTTTGAACAACTTAATATTTAAAAATAAAAACAAACACTTAAAATAAAAACTATTGAAGACAAAGACATTTGTTGGGTAAAACATTTCTTATTGACTTTGCAAATATAAATGATACTGAATGATGAAGCAGTAAGGGCACAGATTTTGTAAATAGTTTGTTTCAGGTAAAGTAGAATTCTATTACAGAATCTTCAACTCAAAAAACAAATGAACAAAGAAAACCATGAATATTTCCTTTGAAAATGCTTATATTTATATGTACACAATTTATTTGTCTTAGTGTAAAAGAATTGTTTTGTAATCATGTTACCTGCCTTACACATTATAATGGGTGGTGACAAAAACAGGGAATTATGGGTAGAAAAGTGGCTATATGAATCATGATTTGGGGAATAAATGTTTGATGAAGTATCAAGCAACTTGACAGCTGAACAAAGCACAGCGAAAGAAGAAGAAAGAAGTAAAGCAAGAATGTGAGAAAGGAAAACAAAACAAATTGTTTTGTCCTTTAAAACTACAAGTAGGACCTGTTGTAAATATTAAAATAATTCTTGGAAAACTGTTTTTGATTGACTGGGTTGGTTTGAGCAAAACATGAATAAGAGTTTTATTTTGTGTAAGCATTTTTGAGATCAGGAATTATAATTACATTATACCTTACCATTCAGATCAGCATCCTCCTTTTGATTGTTATATGCACAACATTTTGGCCATTGTACTTTTTGGATTTCTTAAGATATCTTTCATCATATTTGATAACTTTCTTCTTAAAATTTAAAACCAAACATTCAATCTAGCTTTCTGTGATTAGGAGATATTTCATATCAGTTTTATTCACCTTTGTGTTGATTGTTTATTTCTTTCATTATGTAAGTTTTTAGCATGATCAGATTCAGGGATTGAATTCACAACTGTCAGGAAATGCTTTAACCACCAGGCCATGTATTTTTTGGACAATCTATTGTTAAAATTTTGGAGCCTTAAGCTTAATGTCTGTACTCAGGTAGTGAAACTATATGAGAGTCTTAATTCAGGTGTTCGCATTATTGTTAACTGTACTTTAATTCTTAATCAGAAGTTCTCAGATGGTATTTATCTCTATGCCAGATCTACTGAGAAAGTTGGCAGTGTCTAAAATGTGTGCTGATTCCAGTGTTGTTCTATTATTTTGACTTATCTCACAGGAGTTGTTGGCTATTTTTTGTTTGATTTGAATGTTTCTTCCCAGACAATAGCCTTACTTTTAATGGATGGCTGGTCTCTTCCTTGTCACAACTGTATGGAATGGAATACATACAGTTCTTGTCCCTTTTTTCCAAAGGAGACTTAGGAGAGATATTTTTACTAATTTTAGCTTAGTGCAGTATATAGAACTAAATGATGGATTGATGGTGTCCAGAAAGATTGTATTAATCTTCAAAGAAGAGAAAAAATGCTTGTTTTAATAATAAAAATTATGAATTCTGCTGCCATTTCTGTAAGTTTGAAAATATGCTACTTTCTCAGCAAGGAATGCTTTTAACTTATTATTAATGTAACATGTATTTTGATAAGGACATTATATAATGAATACAGTCCAGAATTTTTCTATGTTTGCATGAACTGAATTCGTTCTGTCTTCAACAAAAGAATAAAAGAAAACAATGATTATAGTTTGGTGGTTGGAGATTTGGCCACCCAAACATTACTTCACTACTGCTTTAATAAATTTAGAATCAGAGGAATGCCTTGATATCTGCAACAAAGATTGTAATCCTATTATCCCTGCTATCAACTATTAGGCTATGATTAGTTGAAGATTGTCTTTCTGTTCACTGGCACACACACATATACATACACACTTCCACAGTATTTTCTTTGGGACATAATAAAAACTGCTGTATGTAACATTAGATTTCTATTAACAATTTTATTTATGGTACCTACATTTGGGGTTTTAAATTCACTGAAAATGTTATTAAATTCCAGAGAATCTTGGGATAACCAGAATAAGTAACAGTTCTAGGAATTATGCTTTATATTGGAATATTAGAGTGAACTGGGAAAATTGTCATGTCCTTCAATTCATTAATATTGTTTGCTATTGTGTCTGTGTGTTTGTTATTTCTCTTAGTGATACATAGCAACAAAACCCATTCAGAAATAGATGAGCATGAAACCCTGAAATTTACTGTCTTTATCTTTCTTATATTTGCAGAGATCTTTCATGAATGTCCCAAGTTGATATATTAAGTATAATTATTCATAAATTTTGCTGACTTTGAATAATTTTTTTGTTTGAAAACCATTTATTGACAGCTAAGAGTTTTGTTTGTCAAATTTACTAATCTTTTTATAAGAAAGGTTGAATAATATTTAAGGAAATAGGATTACCCACCCCTAGATAACTTTTAATGACAAGATCAATGTTATTTTGGTTTTGTTTATCATGTCAAGCTACTTTGGCAAAACGTAGAGGTGAAGTGGGTAAGGTTGGAAATTCACTTAATGACATTTTATCAAATAATCCACCAGTTCAAACATCATTGTAACCCACAACCTGTTCCTGGTTAATTTCATTTATTGAAACCAATTAGCATTTATAATTAGTGTTTTTTTCTTTTGGTAGTTTACTTTACTCCCCATTGAGATTTGATTGACAATTCTTGTTTTGGCTTTCCCCATACCCTAAAATAAAACATTGCTTCCTTTATCATTTCTGTTTGAGGGACTTACATGCCTCAACATGTGTTAGATCACCATCACCTTGTTACAAAGACCAAGGAAGACAGATATTTTTTGGTGCTGTATTTTTAGTACACCGTCTGCTTCATAGAAAATAAAAATGTTTAATTAACATTACAGGAAAACACTCCATTTATAACAATTTAGAATATTTAGTTTACAACCAATCAAATCATTGTGTTTGTAAACAGTCAAAACATTTGAATTGAGATTAAAATAGCCACTCTTTGACTAATAACAAGATTTTAGTTACATTCATAAAAACCCATCATATTTATTATTAAACAAGATGAAATTCATCATGCATACCTTTTTAATTTTTGTTTTCAGATTACAATGGGCATATTACAGTTAGGTATTATTGTGAGATTCATGTCTAATTCGATTGTGAGTGCTTTCTCTACAGGAGTTGCCATTCATGTCATCTCCAGTCAACTAAAATATATCCTGGGAATCACAATTTCTCGACACAGTGGATTACTAAGTGTACCATATGTGAGTAGAAAAAATATTTATAGAATTCATTACTATATGCCTAAATATTACAACAGGGACCATTCTAATATGATTGCTATAGATTGAAAAACTCCTGCATTTTCTTTGATAAAGTGTTTAGGTTAGCATAATTTCATTTTTTATGATCATGTTAGCTATAACAAAAATCTTGCATTGACACTTGTCTAAGAGGCTTAATTTAATTATAATATATTTATGTATGGTTGATGATATTAGGAGGTTTGGAAAGTAATTACATATTTCACTGCTATAAATTATGAGTCAATCAACCAATGTCGAATGATAGCAAAGTGCTTCTTGTAGTACTTCATTTGAGAGTGTTTTGAGAACCAAAAGCAATGTTTCACTATCGGAAGCAATATTTTAACCAGGAATGCTAACTTTTCATTTTTGCATTGCATTGTTAGAGGTGATAAAAACAAAAAAGACAGCGGTCATCACCAAAATGAGAAACCAATGCCTACGCCAAAACTAAGAATCCAGCTATGGAAGTTTTTTCTTTGTGTCTGATAGAATATTCCATTATGAGCTACTGGAACATGGAAGGGCCTCCACTGTAGATGTTTATTGTCAGCAACTTTTGGGTAAATGAATTATGATATTGAAAGTAACCTACTTTAGTAAAGAGAAAAAGTGCTATTTTCCAACTGACAATGCAAGAGCAAACTCTGATAAAATAAGTTCCATAAGATGGGAGATATTTTTACATCCTCCATATTCACCAGATTTTGCACTTGCAGATTTATATTTCTTTCAATCACTAGAACATTTCATAAATGACAGAACATTCAAAAACAAAGAAGATGAAAGCACTCTTTCAAAAATGTTGTTCTTAGGGAGAACTCTGATTCCTTTAAACATGGAATCCAATATTTGCCTTTCTATTGGTCTACAACCATTGAAAATGAAGTTGATGACATTTTTTATGAATAACATACAAGTAAATTTAACTTAGATATCTTGTTATATTCTTTCTGGTAAAATGTAATTACTTTCTGAATACTCTAATATACAGTGTGCGATGGGTAAATTGTCACTATTTTATATTTTTAATTTTGTGCATGCATGTTGTCTGTTTTTGATTCTGTCAATTGGGCATGATCTGTGAGAAAAAAAGCCTCATGAATCAATTCATTTTACCAGAAATTTGGAAATGGCATGCTGTACTGCTTGGAATTTGCACTGGAAGCGCCAATAGAAACCTTTCAGAGTGTTTGGGTCTCTCTGTAAGGACGATTCAGAGGATTTGGAAAGAGTTGGACGAGTCTAATGGTGATTACGATGGTACAGCAGCTCGAAAAACTCACTCTGTTTTGATAAGGAAAGAACTTCCGAATTTGTTTGTGAGGGCTTCAGACTAAAAATGGAGGCCTACACCAAGTGACTTGAGGAGGTAGTGCTGCCCTGGATCAAGAGGGTAGCTGATGGCATACCCTATGTCTAGCAATAGGACTCTACACCATGCCACACAAGTAGTATAACCCAATCATGACTGTCAGACAATTTCTGTGACCACATCACCCCTTACATCTGGCCACCTAACTCTCCAGACTGTAACCTCCCCCCCTGATTATTATGTGTGGGATGTGGTTGAGCAAGAGACCAATAAAACTCCTTGTAACACCAACGATGAACTGAAGGCAAGGATTATGGCAGCATTCACCAACTTAAAGAGACTGTTCAGAAGAGTTGCAGGAGATTTTATTGAATAAATTTACTCTTTAGTATTTTAAGATATTTTTGTTTAATTTTTGTAAATATATCTGTTAAAATGAGATGTCAGTGTTATTTTCATTTTTCGGTAATTGAGATGACAATTTATCCCCCACACCCTGTATGTGGATGATGAAGTTTTGACACATCAGTATAGTTCAAATTTTTCCTTTTCGATACTTGATTTTCTTTATTAAGTTATATGAGTTTTCAGAAATTGTTTCTTTTGAAACAATTAGCAGTTAATAGATATTATACGTATCATGTGTGCATTTTATAGTTGTTATTTTAGAATGTGATATTAAATGACTCTATCACTGATGTGAAATTAAGTGAAATAAAACTAACTATGTATTTCTTGTTTCTTTCAGACATTAATTGAGAGTGCTTCTCATATAAAAGAAAGTAATTACCCTGAATTCATCTTGTCACTCATTTGCATTTTAATCATATATTTGGTAAAGTCTCAGCTTAATGAGCGATACAAATCACGACTACGTTTTCCAATTCCAATTGATTTGATAATTGTAAGTCAGATTCTTTTGTTTTTTCATTGCAAAGATTTCTTTTGCTCATACACAATAAGTTACAAGTGAAAGTCATAATGTTTATTCTAGAATCTTGATCACAAGCATTTCTTATATTCCAAAAAGAGGATACAGAACAAATATTTCACAGGGTGTAAATTGAAAACAAACTGAGAGATTGTTAACTGAAACATAAGTTTCAGTTTTATAATAAACAAGGAGAATATTCTTATGAAACATGAAATAAATTATTCACAAAATTTAATCCTATTTACAAAGCAGAAACATGTTAGTTTAATGGTAAATAAACTTTTTTTTTTAAATATTTGAAGACAATTTTTTGCCTGAAGTTTTGAGGTGAGGAATTATTATTATACATGGATTGACTTAGACGAGTGTCCTTATTTTGGTTGCTACAGTTACTTCTGGTGTGTTGCACACAATAATCTTCTTGGAATTCTGAACGAAGTCCTTTGTGGAAATGTCATCCTTCTGCTGTCTATGTGTTATGCAGTGGTTTCACAGTGTATTTGTTCTAAGTCGGTCCTAAAATAGGTTCGACATACAAAACGTTAGGAACTTCATATAATAGGTATAACACAGTAATCTAGTTGTGGTCGCTGATACTTTTAGTATCTGACTAACGGTCGTCCGACATCGACTGACTGCCTGACTCACTGAGTGACTTAGCGACTGACTCATTACTCTTACTACTCCTACTTATTATAGGTGGGAGAGTCTATTAACTATAGAATAGGTGTGTTCCACTATAACACTATGTTAGAAGAAATCTCACATCCATTAAATTTTTTGTTAAGTTGTCCTTGTAATAGTCATTTGTCACTTCTACTGTTTATGAATTTTTGCACTATTTGAACCAGAGATTTAACTCGCAACAACTAGGTGATTAAATCAAAACTTTTATTCACTTTACCATATTACCCATAGCACAATTCTGTCATGGAAATTTAGAGTATTCAATCTAATGTAATTTGTCTACATCTTCAACTGAACCAAAGTATATACTTACTCTATCTGTAGTTTATTTAATTTTGATCATTCCCTAATCCTTTTGGAATGAAATCAGAATAATAGAGAAGAAACCTGGAAGATAAGGCAATTGAAAGACTCACTACACATACAAGTCTCTAATAATCTCCTCAGTCAGTCTAACACAGAAGACCCCTGAATTGTGCCAAAATGTTATGACTGTAACAGCCAAGATTAGGATATTAGTCCATGTAAATTGGTGTATAATAATTAAAAGATGATAAACCTTTCACTTCTCTGAGAAAATCTATTAAATTTATACGTAGGGATTTTTTCGTTTGTATCCCTTAAAAGACATTTTTAAAACTAATACATGAAGAAATTATTTAGAGTTAATAATAATCTTAGTTTTTCAGTTGAAAATAAATAAATGTTCTTTCCTAAAAAGATGAAAAGTTAGGACTTGAAATTGAACATAGATTGAAATTATTTGTTCTGTGTATTTGTAAGAACATTTTTCTTTTGGTAAACTAGAATTCTGAGGTCTCTTGTAATTCTTGTTAATAATAGTTAACAAGTTTTTAGTTTTCCAACATAACTATTAGTCTTTAGCCCATATAAATGGTATCAAAATTTAAAAACAAATGGACTAATTGTTCTTGTTTGAGAGACCATAACCCCTGAGATCAATGTGATTGCACTGTTTTTTTTTGTTTTTTTTTCAGATCATTGCAAAAGTTTGTATCTGATTTTCATTGTTAATATAAAATGACCACAATTTGATACTGGTATTTTCTTTTGGTACCAATTTCTGGTTTGTTCTAGATTGAAACTTTGCACTGTATGAATGCCTTAAAATAGAGGATGAAAAAAGTTGCACTTTCACCATATTATGAACTGCAAGTTTTGGAAAGTGTCAGAATTGCATCAAAAAACATTCAGTAGGTTTATTTGGATTGTGCTCCAGCTCTTTGAGTGGTCAAATAATGGCTTCGCAGATTTCATCAAAGTGATTTTAAACTAAATGCTTAATCATACTCTAGGTGACTTTCCAGTGTCAATGAAGAAATTTTGCTTGCCATTGTGGAGAATAAACCAAAGATTTTGATGGAAGAGATTGCTAAGAGTTTGAAATTCAATATCACAAATGCCTTTCACCATGTGAAGAGACTTGGGTTGGTTTCCAAACTCGACACGTGTGTTACATTCTCTGACAGAACAGAACAAACGATCATGTTTCTGCAGTGATTTCATTGCTGTTACAATGTTTGATGCAAACAGAGCTGGTCACATATCATACTGTCTTTTAAATGCTCATACTCACATCTTCCTGTTTGTGTTTGCATGTCTGTGAGAAATGACAGGAAAGTTTCTCCTTCTTGCTGTGTCCTTGTGTTAAACTGATACCTTTCATCGCCTTATATCTTTCTTGTCTTGTACATATTTCTGGAGTTTTCTCTCTAGTGCCTTATAATTTCCCTTTTCTGTTTCATTGAATGTTATAGCATTGTCTACCTTTATTGCTTTTTCTCCAGCCATGTGCAGGAACAATGTACATTTTATCTGGCGTTGTAATTTTTTCTGAGCCCACGAGGTACACTTCAAATTTTTGTAACCAGTTTCTGTAATTTTTTTCAACATTTCTTTCTAGGACATCTGTGTGGGGGTTTTGAATAATACCCATTATTTTATTGTCAGTTTTGACTTCTGGCACCATGTAATATTTCCACATGGGGTGTTTTGGTATGAAAGATCTGTTTGATAGATGTTTATCCCAAGTTGGTATGTTCAAAAGTTTATACAGTGTCCAAGTCAGTGAGCTCTTGCTTTTTTTTTTTTTTTATATCAAGCTATGTCAGAATCTCATTCAGGAAATGTTCCATATCATGGGGGCATAACTCTGGTTACAAATTTCTGCACACATGCTATAAATTTTGTGTGGGAAATTAATTTACTCTTGTCACATCAGATTTTACAACACTTATTTTAAGATAGTTAAAGTGTTTTTTGTGAACCTGATTTGTCTGGCACCCAAATAACCAGTAAGAATGCAAATACGATAAATTCAGATAGCTATGGGCAAATATTTTTTAAATTATTCAAAAATTAAAAAGTAAATCTTAATTCCAATTGCAACAAGTAGATTTGAACAGGTGGCTTAATAATGTTGTGTTTTGTGTCATCTTGGGATCCCTATGATACTATATAAAATAGTATCAATGAAAAGGGTGATTTTTGGTATTCATTTTATGAAGAGTAGCAGCTTGGATTCTAAGAGGCAGTAGGAGGACTGATGTTACAGGAAAGCATGTCACACTTTGACCCAGCATCCTTCTGTGGGAGGCACTAGCCATTTGCAAACTTGGGTGTAGGTGGCATATCACTGTTTCAGAATTCTCAAGATTCTTGTTGAATTTGTGCCATTTTGGACTTATATTCAAAACCCAGACAAAGGCAATCCATCACTGTCAAAATACTCTGCCCATGAGGCACTCCAGCCAATTGCTGACCATTCTGGCCCTGCCCTTCACATTCTGGAACAATAATAATAACAAAAACTCTGAGACAGTACAAAAAAATAAATAATAACATACATCTACAATAAACATTTTAAACATTTCAAAAGTTAGCTGAACCCTTACCCATGAAGGTGCTTTCATGGCATTCTGCTATGGTCAAATGTATCAGCCTTTGGGTGAATTTCAAATCACTAAAGAGATTGGAGAGTAGAGTCTCTTAGATTTTTATGCTTAGAATTAATTTCCAAGATTTCAGCCTCATTTATTCTGTTCTCTGCAGAACAATTTAAATGACAAAGAATTTGTTTCTGTAGAGTCAGTCGAGAACTACTTCACAACCTTCTTCTAACAAAAAACACAAAGCTGCTATGAAAATGGCATGAACAAGCTCTTTAAATGATAGGAGACAGTTGTTAAGAACAATGGAGACTATATACTTGACTAACAAATGTTTTTGTGAGTATGTTTTGTTTTTAATTTTCTAATTGGGTACAAACATTTGCAATGATCTAATAATATCCAGAATTTGGAAGTTTATTTCATTTTAGAAGATGCTGCACCTTGCTAAATGGTGATATGAATGTTTTATCAGGTGAAATTTGTTGTTCGTAAGTGTACACATATTTATCCATATGTTAAGAAGTAGGGCTGACATTCCTTCTTTTTATCAATGAAATAGGCTGTCATGTATATGGACAACTACTAATGAATATGCATAGAGTTACATACAATAAAAATTTGTACCTTTTTCTTTAGCCTATGTACCTAAACTCAATTCAGAGTTCTGTTGAGAAAGAAGCTCTAACAGAAAACCTACAGCCATCAGAATTTGTTGTCAATGTCTGACCTTGCTGGGCTACAGTATGCAAACCCTGATTTAAAGAGTTGAGTTAGCAATGCATATACTGCTCTTCTTATTAAAACTTCTAGTGCTTATTCAAGTATTATTCATTTGTCACTGTAACTGATGTTGGAAGTCCTGTAACAATTGTGGAAAATTTTCCAATATCATTATTTGACAAGATATTATAACTTAGAGATAAGATGATTGTAATTTGATCCTATTACAGAAGCAAAAATAATGAGAAAATCTTAACAAAATGTGATTTACAAGGTTTGCGTTGAATTTCTGTTGTTGCGTATGTTCATTATTACATTCAGTATGAATGACATAAGAAAGCATTATCCTAAATGAATTTATTTTTTTTTTCTTTTGTTTAAATTTGTCTTTCTATTTTATTGTCAAAAAGAAAATATTCATTTTTATGATGAAATGTAACAAACATTTCTTTATTTTTCTTCAGGTGGTTATTGCTACACCTATATCTTATTTCTTACAATTAGGAGATAAATACAATTTTCGAGTTGTTGGTAAAGTACCTGCTGGGTAAGTAATATTTGTTGATCCGTATAGAAATTACATTTTTTAATTTCTTTATGTAAAATTTCAGGTGAATATTTTTTCTGTTCTATATACCATCTATTTATAATATAATTTAATAAATAAAAATTACCAAACAAAGAAATATTTTATTTTACAGTTTTAAATTTCCTAGTTTAGGGTATAATTTTAACTTTTTAAATTGAGCTTTTTAATTTCATAGATCTTCTAAAATATTTACAACTTAATAATTGAGAAGCATTTTACTAATATTTCATAAGTAGATGTATTTACAAGGACAGCCTTTAATATATTTAGTCATCAAAGTAATCAGTAAAGAAAGTTTTACTAAATTTGAATAATTACTTGAATTTCTGTAGATTTTTAAAATGTGGATGTATCAGGTGTTCAAATTAGGATGAATTGAAAATAGTTCTGTTGATTCATCATAATTGATTTTTTAACAATTGAAAAAGATTTCAAACACAAATATCTGTAAATTTTGGTTGAAAATATTTTTCATATCAGAATATTCTCAAAGTTTTCTTTCTGTTTGTATAAAGATTAGGAAACCTGAATTACCTTTTCATATAATTGAAATGGATTTTTGACCTTAGGTGTTAATATTTCACTAAAACTGTGAAAATACATTTTTGTGCATGTGTGTGTAAGAGAGAGACAGTGATAGAGAAATATAGAAAATTCAAGTGTTCTTTATGATATTTTGTTCTCACTTGTTTTCCAGTTTACCAAAACCATTTGTGCCTGATATTACTTATGCTAAAGACTATATTGGAGAGGGCATTGTTATTGGTCTTGTGGCTTTTGCCCAGTCAGTGTCTGTTGCAATTCTCATGGCACGGAAGCAAGGCTATAGAATTGATGCTAATAGGGTAAGCTTTCCCTTGTTTTGCTATTCATTTTAACACTTATGAAGAGTAAAATCAAAATTGATATTTTAATTTATAAATGTTTATATTATTCTGTATTGCATTTACTTTTTTGATTTCTTGACATTGGTAAAATGAAGTAAACAATATTTGTTCATTATTTACATTATTTGGGCTATTTGTCGCCATATTTATTACAACGTTTCAGTCGCCGTACGCTCCGGCCTTCTTCAGGTGGCTGGAATGTCGAACTGAACCCTTTATTTCTCTAGACTGCTCTAGTTCCACATGTCAGTTATCAGTTATCTCCTGTTAATTTCCCTCGAAAGTTCTCCACTGCCTTAACCAGGTATTGAACTCACACTCCCATCACTGGATCTAACCAACACCTTTATCCACTGTGCCATGTGGACATCTGGGTATGAATTTCTGGGTATTATAAACTTAATGTCTTCAGCAACCATTTTTACCAGTGCTTATATTGCAATTTTGCTGTTATCATTGCATGTTTTTACCAGAGCTCATATTGCAACTTTGTTGTTATCATTGCTTTTCTCTAGCACTTCTTATTACTGGTTCCCATATTGTATTTATTTCTATGCTTGGTTGGCTCAGGAGATTTTTGTGGCCTAGCATATGTGCTGATTCCTTAAGTTTACGAATTTTCCAATGGTTTTCCTTGTCTATGATCTCAACATGATCTCACAGAGGGCAGTGATCTCCCTTCTCTCACCATATGTGGTCAGCCACATAGACAGACAATATTTGTTGTCAGAAGATCACAATGAAATAATTTTGGTCAAAATGTTGGATGTTCTTCATAAAATGCACATAACTTTTTAATTTTAGAATTAGAAAAAAAGCTACATCTCCTATGGCAAACAGTCTTCTAATTTTACAATAGCTTGACAATACAAATTTAATTTGGCTGCAAGAAAATAAATGGTACCATGCTAAGGTGAGACTTCTTGAAACATAACAGCTGAAAATGAGGATGTAATCTCTGACCACAGATATTATACTTGGACATAGTGTGAGTAAATTTGGAATTGACTTTCTTCCACTTAGTAGACCAAGTTAACCCAGCTTATTTTTTTTACAAAAAGTATCTGTGTATAGCGAAGAAAATGGTGACTTACCTCGTCAAACCAAGCGACAGCGCGTCGTGTGTATTCTACAACGGAAAATGTGGCGAAAAAGAAAATTACTTACCAAACAAAAGGGCACGTATTCTGCATGACATGCTGAAGATGGAACATTTAAATTAAAAAACAAGTTCATTGCAGGAGTTGCTATAAAAGTATTTTGATATGCAAAATACTAAACATCCTCTCCCAGCTGTTGACGAATGGAAAAAATGCTCGGCTGATAAAAGCAGTTGGTGTTCTCGAATCGGCAGAGAAAAGTTGGCTATTTTGGCTGCCACGTTTGTTAGAGAGTGAGTTAATTTTCTGACTGGTTGTGTGCATTATGATTTGTGAAATAGTACTTGCAAATCGAGTTTTTGTCATTTTCTTTCTGTCCCCGATGTTCAAGTCTGAACTTAGTGATTTATTCTCTGTGACGTGGAAATAATCTGCGACAAACATTTCCTTTGCAATCCCAGATTGCTTACACTGTGCAAGATGTAAGAAGCAATATTTCAAATATTATAGTGCTCTGACTTTCAAAAGTAGCATACATACATAATCTGGCCACCCTGATTCTAACATTAATTATTACTTTCATCATGAACATCTGAAGAAAAATGATCTATTTGTATTTTTGAAGAAGTCTGCAGAATCTATCAACCAAAATGTGGTAAGAACTGAAACAACACAAAGTCATCTAAACCAGTCTTGTAATGATAATGACTTTTCTCAAACTTATAGATAGTGTTATTTATTACTATTATACATATTTATAATATTAATGAGTTCCTTTGGTCAGTATTTGTATCACTTTGTTATTTATGTTAGTTGTTGTTATAAATCTTAATGGTAAATCATTACTATCTTTTTGCTGAATTTCATTCCAAAACACGTTGCTATAGTAGGTACAGTTGGACTGACTAATCAGTTGATAACTAGTAATTTAATTATCCTCAAATATTGTGAAAAAAATAATGAAAAAGTATCAGAATATTATTTAAATTCATTGTCTATTCAAGATAACTGATGAATCTTTAGCTAGAGATTAAATTTCTGTGCTATATAAAACAAGGTTGACTGTGTTCCCCCGACAAAAAAATAAGGTGATGACTATATCAACAAATGCTGATATGGTAAATTACTGATGGTGAGCCGATTAATCAGTGCAACCCTAATAGACAACATCTTGTTGCTCTTTTTGTTTAGTACCCACTGAGGAAATGTGAATTAATGTGATGTTTATTAAGTTGAAAATGTAATTGGATAATCAGGCTTGTATTTTGGTCACACATATTTGATGTCACTTTAAGTTGCTTTTGAGAACAGCATGAATTCACCTGTACTTTCACTTTACTCCATTTTCAGTCCATATTTTGAGGCAGAGAAAAGAATCTGTGAATGAGAACAAGGGCAATTAACTTCTTAAAATTTAAAAATGTATTGCAATAATTTAAATATCTTCTTTGAAATTTTAATTCTGATTTTAAGTGCAAGACTATAGTACAAAGTTAATTGCAAAAAATTTCAAAATTAATATTGCATATTCAAAAGTAATTTTTATTTGAAATTTTGTCATCCAAATTAACTTCACTTTTGGCATGATTGATGTCTGCTGACAGGAAAAAATTTTGTAATTAAAAAATCATTAAAAAACAAGGTAAACATTATAGAAATATAGGGCTGAAGGAAAATTAGTTAATTTAAGGATTACATAAAAAAGTTGTGTGTATACATATAATGGACTCTCCTGTCGTTTTCAATGTATGTGGATCTGGCAACTTAACCAATTCAGTTATGAATTTTGTGCGATAATCTTAAGTGGCACTTAAGACTCACTAGTGATTTACAAAGGAGGACGTATATGGAGCAAGAGTAAGCATTGTAGGATTAGATCACTGTTAGATTGGTTGACATTTTACATCTTACTCTCGCTTCTTGAAGACAATTCAGACTAGCAGATTGAAAACTGTTGAGTTCTCTAAAACATTGATCTCCACTCTACCTGCTTCAAGGCAAAGCACTCAAGGGTGTTATGAGTTATATTGACAGCTGATAAGTAATATATATATGAGGTGGCATGGTGGAGTAATGGATAGCAGCTTGGATTGAGGAATTGGAGAGCCAATTTTGAATCCAAGTCGAATCCATTACATTCACTTACGTGCTAATATCCTTGGAAAGGTGTGAATTCTCTTCTTCTCCCTCCAGCTATGGGTAAATAGCAGGACAGACTGGGTTCTATAGCCTTGGATGGCAACTGGTCTAGGAGAAGGACAACTCTGAATTCAAACCTGGAGTGGAGCCCCTAAGGCAGATGGACGGCACTTTGTGCTACCTTCCGGCAACTCCTGCAGCCGCATTGGTACCAAACTGTATTGGTTTATCCCCTCCTTTGGACTCTGATAGCAAGGCCGAGAGGGGGAACTAGACGTCTGGGCAGCCCTAGTTCTCCATATATCCCACCCAGGCTCGTAGCGCACCGCGCTACTCCCTTGATTGGTTTGTGAAATTGAACGAAATGTAGAGTTTGTAAATCTTGACAAAAAATGTTAGCAATAAATTCAACAATAATAAATACTGTAAGGATTTCAACATGCAAAAAAAAGTGTGTTGCAAAAAAATTCTAGTTAATTATAATCCAAGAATTAATTGAAAGAAATTAATTGGTATAGGTTCTACTTAATGCCTCCTGATGTAATGAATATGCATACACCTGGGTTCCCCCTCACAGTAATATCATTGGCTGGTGTCAGCCATAAATACAGACTGATGTGGAGTTACAGGATGACACCTATTGGCTATGCCTATAGCCTACGCCTATTGCCTACCACTACAATGAGGAACAGTCCATTATGGTTACCTGCTAGATTGTCCTACTCGGTTACAGTAGTCTAAAACCACTTTGCTACTTCGAACAATATATATCTCTTTCCGGGACATATCACCTCCTGTTTTATTTTATTCTATATCTATGCAGTATAATCATCTTAAACCTTAACTAATCTTGTATGTAAGAACTTACATGAAATTATTCAATTTTCTTTCCAGGAACTGATAGCATATGGGACTGCTAGTGTATTTAGTCCTTTTTTTAATTGCTACACAGCAGCAGGAGCTGTTTCCAGAACTAGTGTTCAGGTTGGAAGTGGAGGAAAGACTCAAGTAAGTTCATTAACATTTCAAATATTTTATTGTTTGACAAACAATAATCAAAAAAAAAAAAAAATTAACCATATCTATAATACTGAGAAATATTGAAATTGTGCTAATTTGAAAATAATTATTTTAATTATGTTTAATGGGTATATGAAGGCTTTAATTTTACCATAATCTGTGGGCACACCTGAATGAAATAATAATTATTGAAGTTTTTGTTGTTTTTAGGTTGCCAGTCTGGCTGGAGCTTTGTTTGTTTTGCTGATTATACTTGTTGCTGGACCATTGTTTGAATCTCTACCAAATGTGAGTGTGAATAATTATATAAAAATAAAATTAAAAAGAAAACAGAAATAATTATATAAAAACAAATTAAAAAGAAAACAGCACAGAGATAATGGCTGATTTTTTGAGTTAATTTTTAAGTATTTTAAGAAAAGAAGATTTCCCACACTTATGCTAGTGACCCTTTCATTTTTTTAAACATGCTGCAAAGTCCTCTTTTTGGGTCACCATTGTAGAAGATTTAAATCAAAGCTAATGTAAAAGATTGATTTAATCCCTCCTACTAAATTAGAAATAGCAGAATATTCTATGTGCTCAATAAATAATAAATACATTCAGTTTAAAAAAAAGTGAGAGAAAGTGTTAGATATTATTTTTAACCAAATTAGTATAATAGAAATTGCTGCCTAGCTTATGTGGAGGGGTGATGAAAAGTTCACAGTCAAATACATGTACCAAAATCTGACCAAATGTCCATCAGAACTGAATTTTTTTATTTACTTTTGTAATTAAGAGTTTCTTGAATGGGGTGAGAACTGTGTGTGTGTATATATATATATATATATATATATATATATATATATATATATATATATAAAGAAAATTAATGACAAAGTGGGAAAAATTTTCATGTGATGTTTACATTGATGCAACTACATATGCACATGAACTTTTAAATTAAAAATATTTTTTTAATGTTTCTTGCCAGTTTCATTTAGTTTCTTTTTCTTTATATTTTTTATCACTTTTGTTATTAATTATCCCACATTGTGATAATAGAAGATCTGCCCAGAATGGTGAAATGTTCTAAGAACCTAGATGGCAAATTTACTAGCGATTAAAGCACTTTCTAAACATTTTTGTACCAGCAAACTGTTTTCTCTTTCAATTAGAGTAGCTTTTCCCAAATTAAAACTGTGGTCAGTCTTGTTGAAGTGGGCAACCAATGCATTCAATGTGCTGTTTTGTTAAAGATCACTTTTGTGTTCATATAATCATTTATTTAATTTTCTCAAAGTTTCTCCTAAGTATTCCTTGTGGAAATTATTACAGATGATAGAGTAAATTTCTCATTAAAGTTTTAGCTTATTATTTTTTTGTTTAGTCTTAAGTCTTTTATTGTTTTAGAAGTAATTGTAACAAATTATATGTTAAGCTTAGATAAATTGTTTTCAATTGTAGTTGTGGGTGTGTAGAATAACATATTTTGAGGTGTGTAGAATAACATATTTTGAGGTGTGTAGAATAATAGATTTTATTCATTGTGTTTGTCAGAATGGTCATCTCTTCTATTTTGAAATATTTTATGAGCCTTTTGCTGAATATGAAATAATTAGGGTATTGGAGGAGCTTAAAAGTATTTTCAATATATTTCTCCTCTTCATATAAATATTGAAGTCTACAAATTCTGAGTGCGATTAAATAGAATCCAATGATTATTCTGGATTGTATTTTATTGTTATGGTAAGAATCAAAATTTATGATATCATTTTTATTAGTTTATTTCTGATGGGCACTTAGTTTTAGGTTATTGTGAAATACACATAGTTTTAGGTGTAATATGATATCTAAGAAAGTAAGTAAATTCCATCATATGTTTGACTTTTATTTTATCGACATGGTCAAGTAATGTAGTTTTGTGGAGATATATTGATATATTGAGTTGACCATACTTTAATTAAAAGAGAAGTTAGTTTACTAAAATGAAAGTCTATAGAAAGTGCTTTAATCACTAGATCATCTACAGTAAATTTGCATCCAGCCTTTTGCATTTTATCTTTCTTGGCATATGGGATACTTAATAACACAAGTGATAAAAAATATAAAGGAAAAGAAAGTAAATGAAATTGGCTAGGCTATATATCCAAACCCATAACTTCCTATTTGCAAGACTTCCTTCCATTAGCAGCATGCTGATTAGGATTCACTTTGTGACTTTCTTTCAAATGCTTCTTGGATTGATATTCTTAACCTCCCTGTTGAGAATTGTGTCAGTGAGTTTTTTTTCAGCTCAAAGCCAGCATCAATGCTTTTGTATCTTCTCAGAAATACCAGGTGAAACTGCAATCTTCTCAATGGTTCAAACTGGCCTGTTCAGCCTCTGTAGCCCATAGGAATCCCTTTTCCCTGCTATAACAGTATGATAGTTCAAATTTGGTGCTAAGTCTTTGCTGATAGAAGGAGTCACTGTATTGCCTTTAACAACATTGGCTCTTGTGACTACTGGCAGCTCTGTAATAGTGTCTTAAATAAGAGTAAGTTTTCTCTTCACTCAGTTTGAGGTATTAACATCTTCTGCTGATAAAGCTGAATGTTTTGCCCATAAATTCTCTTCAAACTCTACTCTTGACTCATCTGGGGGTATCCTTTCTTTTCCATTTAGAACTGAGTCTTTGTTGAGTGATATGCAGAAAAAACTCCTTCCATGGTTTCTGTTGTCATCTCTAATTTGGATCCCCACAAAGCATAATCATCTTTCCAGACCAATAAATATTTTCACAAACTTACTTAAAAACTGAAAACTAAAATCAAACAAAAAAAAAAGTAATATAAAATAACCCTAAACAATAAATAAGTAAACAAATTAAGTAAATAATAAACAAATTGACAGATTAAAAATGCACACATAAACACAAGTAAATGTAATAACAATCAAAAACAAATAATAAAGTAATTAATAATAAATAATGAATGAAAAAAGTTAACAAACAACGTGCTATGAAATAGCCACAAAACTGTATTTGGATCCACAATTGTTTCAGCCCTAGAATAATTTGAAACATAACCATTAGCACCCACCCAATAATTGTCAGAATAATACAATAGACCTACCCATAATGTACCATTGACCAGCATATATAGTCAAGCTAAAACATAACACATTGAGGATTGCATTTAAGCATGACTGTTGCCACTGGATGTTGACCCCAATGTCCACACACACACACACACACATATATATATATATATATATAAATCCCCTTCTATGAGCATAATGGCAATATCTATACTCAAATTAAGCATTACTATAGGAAATCCATTTGGACCGTGCTTCTTTAATTATCATGTTTCATGTCAGAAACTAGGTATTTAAAATGTTAAAAAAATATGTGCCTGCTATGTAGATATTTTTAATTTAACCAAAGATAAAAAGGAAATTGATAATCTCAAAAATACTTTTGAAAAAACTCTGTCTTTATGTACAGAAGAAAATGGTGAGATACACCAAAGGCCAAAATGCTTTTGTGTCACATCTGCTTTTGCAGAAGAAAAAAAGTGGATGAGGTCTGTGAGCTCATGTAAATTAGCTTCTGCTAAACCAAACCTGGCTTAAGTTTCACTGAGTGGAATGGATTACATTGACAAAAATATGCTAATCCATTTCTACTATTTCTTTCTAAGGTAATCAATAGCAAGACTGAACATAAAAACATTAACATTTTCTATAAAAATCAAGTACATATTAACTATAAGCAAGATTTTCCCTTAGAAACATTATAAGGAAATTCACAACCCCAGTTGACCAGAACAAGAAAATTGATTATCTATTTAAAAAATTTAAAACAGCTAACCTTATAGTCAACAACAACTCACCTGCAAGATCCACAGACAACCAATATCATTTATTAATTTACATGTCCTTTAAGGAATTGCATTCCTAGTCAAATGAAATTTATGAATAATTGGTCATACCACTACATGACTGTCATGAAGACTCATGTTTCATCTCTTTGACTGTAGCTCAATTAGAATTTGTTTAAACACATGAAAATCTAACAAATACTACTTGAAACATACTCTTAGAAAATATAAATATAATAGTCTCATTCACATGTAAAAAAGGATAAAAATAGTGGAAGCATTAATAATAAAAAGAAAAAGCCAACACTCAATAACATTAACTGTGAACATGGACATGATGTGCTGACTGTGTTTGGAAAATAATAAAAAAAAATTCTTATCACTCCAGATCCATGTAAAAACACATAATAGATAATAGAATAGACAGAAATGCTTAGATATATAACACATTCTGACAGTTTTTACACATTTTATGGCCAGAAAAGAAAACACTTGTACAAACACAAGAAAAATTGAATAGAGCTTAATTTCAGTATTTTCTTAATTGTCTTTAATGAAACATATATATATATATACACACATACATATATATATATAATAAACAAAAAACGAGATAGATATTGTCAAAGAGGAACCATTAAGTACAAGTTGAGTCTTCAGTTCTGAAATTTTTCAGTGTGGATATTGTTTTTTGTTTCTTTGCACATTGTTAACATCAGCCAATCATTTCCACTTCAGGTGCATTTCATACAAAGGCACAAAAACAAATTACATGGAACAAGGTGAGGTGAATAGGGAAGAGGACAATGGTCATGTTGTTTTTGGCCCCAAACTTTGATGCTGAAGGTTGAATTTTGCAGAAATGGATTTCTTTTTCATATTTTCTGTTAATATTCACTGGCATGAACTTCATTGCAGACCTATCACCACATCTATATCATCATTGGGTCGACTATGATCTTTATTGAATGGTGAACGGTTTCAGTATTTTCATCATTTTGGTTTGTTGAAAGACTATTATATCATAGTCGGTCTTCAAATTAAATTTTACCTCATTTGAATTACAAATACCAGTTGTGATATACCCAAGGCTTCTTTCATTAAAAGTTTTTTCTTCATTTATAGAGAAAATCACTAAGCATTATTGCAATTATGAGAAAAGAAAACCTACATGCTAATTAAATCACTGCAGCAACATCTAGCAGGGGGAAATTGTCATGCTATACTCCACAGAGGAGTCTACAGTGTTAATATATGTACATAGTGCTCAGATAGATGCATATTTGATACACTGGTAAGTGACTTATCATCTTATTTGAAAAGTTTCAAAGTTTGACCCTCTTGTTCATGTTATTTTTATTGTTGTTTCATTTGTAATTTTTAATGATTACAATGTAGGGATACAGAAGGTGCTTAACTCCCTTTGGTGGAGATACGTCACAAGGCTCACAAGATGGCTGCTTATTGATGTCACTCCATATAGTGACAATAGCAGCAGTCAAAATTCAGTTTGTTGACAGCAGCCAAACTGTAAGTTTGCTTTCTTTAACTTAGGGTCTACCATAACTTGGGCAGAGGCTAAATCTGCCTCCCCAGCAGCTTACAAGTCCATTGTGCCATTTTCCTTTGGGAATATATCTTTCCCGGATATAGAATGAAACTTCAGCGTGCAAACCTCAATCTGGGAAAACCCAAGACTCACTGTTTCCTGTTCATGGTATATGTCCTCGCCTGGAACATAGATGAATCCATCCCATTTGAATCTGGAATCTTAAACATGGCTTCTCCAAATATATAAGACCCTTCCATTTTGTTTCTACTTACATTCTGCTTAGCTGTGATATATTATTATGGGACACTTGTATATATGTATATATATTAGGTTGGTGCAAAAATAATGTCGTTTTTTGATGTTCAACTTCAAAAGATCATAACTCCTTTCATAATAAACTTTATTAATCGAAATAAGAACCATTAGAATCGACACATTTTTGCCAACAAGAAACAAGTTTATTTATCCCATTAGCATAGAAATCTGGAGTTCTGGAAGCGATGAAGTCATTGAAGGCCGATTCGGCATCATCTCGGCTTTTGAAGCATTTTTTGCGCAGGAAGTTGTTGAGATGCTTGAAAAAGTGATAATTGGTGGGCGAGAGGTCCAGTGAATATGGCGGATGAGGCAGAGTCTTGTAGCCCAATTTGTTCAGCTTCTGCAGGTTCAGTTGAGCAACATGCGGGCGAGCGCTGTCATGGAGGAGAATTGGTCCCTTCATATTGACCAATCTCGGGCACATACGTTGGAGCTTCTGGTGCATTTCGTCAATTTTTCGGCAGTACTTCTCCGACATAATCGTTTCGCCCGGATTCAAGAAGCTGTGATAGATGAGACTGGCCACAGACCACCAAACAGTCACCATAACCTTTTTTTGGTGCAATTTTGACTTCGGTAAGTGTTGTGGAGCTTCTCTGGCATCCAACCACTGTGCCGAATGTCGCCGGTTATCGTAGAGGATCCACTTCTCATCACACGTCACAATCCGCTCGAGAAATAGGTCGCAGAAGGAGCGTAGAAGACACCTCAAAACGATGATTTTTTTGATTATCGTTCAATTCATGCGGCACCCATTTATCCAACTTTTTTGACTTCCCTATTTGCTTTAAATGGTGAACGACTGTTGAGTGGTCGACCTCGAGTTCAACAGCAACTTCTCGTGTGATTTTGTGAGGATCGGCTTCAATTAAGGCTTTCAAATGTTCATTATCAACCGCAGTCGGCTGGCCATGACCGTCTTCATCTTCGAGGCTCTCGTCACCATTGCGAAATTTCTTGAACCACCGTTGTGCCACATAATCGTTAGTGGTTCCTGGGCCAAACACATCATTGATATCATGAGCTGTCTCGGCAGCTTTTCGGCCTAGTTTGAACTGGAACAAAAAAAATCGTGCGGATTTGAATTTTGTCCATGCCTGTCGAAAAGCCTGCAAAAAATGAATGAAGAGATTGAGAACGGTAACGAATAACACGATTCGATAGAGCAAAAAACGTGCTTCAAAATGATATATAACATGGCTATATATATCAATGAATTAATTCAGAAATCATATATAAAAGTAACATATGTGAGAAAACGACATTATTTTTGCACCAACCTAATAGTTTTGTGTATGTCTTAGTGATATAAAAGTCTCTCAGAGAACAAAGCATGTTTGTCATTCATTTTCCTTTCAACCATTCCAACCATGTTTTTTTATCAAAGTTTCCATATAAATATATAAATATGTAAAAGAAATTGTTTTAATGCTTACATATTTTTTCTCATTTCAGTGTGTGCTTTCTTCTGTCATCTTAGTTTCCTTACGTTCAATGCTGAAGGAAGTTTTAAAACTGCGTAGGTTGTGGAAAATATGCAAATATGATTGTGTAAGTCTTCAAAGATTTTACAAATTTGGAAGAGGAGGACAAGGAGGAAATATTGCAATTGTTGTCAAGTTTATATGGATTAGATATGTTTAACCAAGCAGTAAATGAAGTCTCACAATTCTGATTGATAATTTCTTAGCTGTATGACTGAAAATCAATATAAAACTAACTTGTAAATACATAATTTATATTATTATTTTTTATTTAATACATATAATAAATATATTTTATATATAATCTTAATATGAACAATGTGGACATAGAAATCAACACTATTGTAACTTGTCATTTTTTACCTTAAGTGATTTTGGGTAGGTTTTATATATAAGCTACTAATGGATAGCTTATGAGATGGGTACAGCAAGGAGTAAAACTGATTTTTTCAAGTTTTCTTGTTTAGAGCTAATGTGTTAAGATGGTTAAGATTTTGCATTTAGTTGTTTTGATTTTATTTTTTAAATCTTTATCTGTATTTGTATTTTAGCTTTTATTTATATATTATTTTACTTAATTTTATTTTTGTATAGTATATTCAGTTCTGAGTTCATTTGTTTTTATACAAATTTTATTAGTTTCAGGTCATGAATATTGCATAACATTTTTGGGTGTGTTTTTGAAGTTTCATATGTATTTTGAAAGTGTTGTGCTATGTGCATACTTTTTTGTTTGAAAATGAGTTTTTGTGTGAATAGATTTTCTGTTTACAGGGATTTTCTGTTAGTCCAATAATTATAAATATTATAAAAACATTAGCCCTAAATATGAAACAGCCAATACTAATTTCTATATTAAGGACTATTCTCTCATAAAAATAGCAAATTTTAAGCAATATAATTTTATATATATTCCACCAGCTAAAAAATATATATTCTATATATATATTATAACATATTGCATAAGCCATTTTTCAGCTATCAGAAAATTATTTTAGTGGCTTTGTCAGATTAGTCTAAAATTCTATTTTTGTCTGAATTTCTAGTATGAAGAGTTATCATTATTTACATTCAGACTATTGTCTTCAACTTTTTGATCATTGTGCCCTCTAGCCTTCATCAGATAGCTGTTGATCTGGGTAACCTACAGGGAATTCCAAAATGAACCCTTTATTTAATTTATTAAAGAGGTAGACTATTTTCATTCCATTTACTATGTCTTGTAATATCTCATCTAGTTTTTACTTTTAAGACTGTGCATTTGGACACTGTTTCCACTGTGTCCAAATGCTCACTGCTCAGTACAGGGATTGAACTCACAATTATTTTGTCACCAAATACATTAACTAATGCTTTAATCCACTTAGCTTTTGTTCCATATTAGTTAAAATTTTATGTTGAATTATCCAAACTTGGTTTGTTTAGAATAATGACTTGATATAAGAGGAGGAAATGAAGATTATGAGGATATGGAGGATAGATAACAAATGACCCTAAATGTTTTTAAGCTTGTAATCAGTACTAAAATGCAATGTAATTATTCTTTCATTTTTCCCCTATTGTTACAATTTGCCTTGTTGCTACATCATCTAAATCATTAAAGTGAATTAAATTTTTTTATATATCATGCTAATCATGTTATCATGTCTTCTATAAATATCTGAGTGAAAAATATTGAAAAAAAAATTTCTTTTTGTTTGATGTTCTTACTTTTGCAATTAATTCTTTCTGGTCCAGTTCTCAAAACAAGAGCTTATCTGAAAAAGTAATTTCTTTTCTTTGATTTTCTTCAAATTTTTAGGTTATCTGGATTTTCACATTCATTTCTGTTATCTTAACAACATTGGAATTGGGCCTGATAATTGGCATTGTAATTGGAATCATCACAATTCTTATACGTACTCAAAAGTAAGTAAAAAAAAAAAGAAATTAGTCACTCATGTAAATAAAATCTTCAATAAAAGTTACTTATAATGATTTCTGTAATTGTAATACAGTGATATCATTTATTAAAAAAGTGATATGATTATTCAGTAGATTCATTGATAAGTAACAGCTGCAGTCATCAGGAAATGCCAGCTTGTTAAATTAGCTGTTTTGAGGTTAAATATGAGACATACATGAAAGTGGATGTCCAGTATGTGTGAGCAAATGTGGCTGAATCAACAAATAGCAAAAGATAAGATAGAAATACATTATTTTGGAGAGTGGAATTTTCATCTCTTTCTAAAGTAAGAAGTAAATTTATGTAAATAAAAACACAGAACCACTTTTTTGACCATATACAATTCTTTTGTTCTCTGTTTTCAATCTAGACTTGATAGAAGGTATAAAACAGAGAAAATATGATGATTAACAAACAATTGTCATTTGACAAGCACACTCTATGTTTAGCTCTTCACTTTCATGTGGGAAGCCAATTAAATATTATAGCTTCAGTCTCTTAAAGATATTTTCATTAACTCTTAACCATATGGAATCTCTTTTTCTCTGATTATTCAATGCATTACATATTGATTACATATTGAAACTTACTAAAAGAAAATTGGGCTAAAATTTTTTTTAAAATATGTGGTATGTCATTATCTAAATCTTCCTCTATAAACAGAAATAATTACCTTGTTAACAAAGAAGAAAACTGATAGTGATAATATCTCTGGATAGTGATAAGAAAAGTCAAAATATTATCCAGGAACAATAGATTCAGAAACAATCAACTAATTTTAATTTAAATTTTTTTCTTCTCTGCCATTCAAAATTTCTGAATTCCATTAAATACCAGAAATGTGAAAAATGGTATGTTAATTAGTTGAATTTGAAGACATTTTACTTTGAAAACAGTGAAAAAAGGCATTGCCTGTGATCAGGATTTAAGACAGATGCGGTGAATCAGACATAGGTAGAACATTTCCTGACCATTTTGATATTTGGTCAGATTTTGGCAAGTGAGTCAGGCTTTGAACTTTTCCATATCCTCTTGCAAAAGAATGAGATACCATAGAAAGCTATGATCATATAAGGAACATAACACTTAAGAAGGAGTAAATTTTGAAGATAATTGAATTTTGTGCCCTCCTAAGTATATTTCTATCCCATGACTTATAGAATATTGGTAAACATGTAAAGTAAATCTGTTTATCTTTCTACTCATTCAGTTATGAAAGCTTTGACTTTTCACTTGTCTTAGCATTAATTTGTCTTGTCTTTAAAATTTAGCATTATTGACACTTTTCTTTCCTGTTTTTTGTTTTTTACAGAGTTGAAGCTGTATCTCTTGGTGTGATGGATAATAGTGAGATATTTTTGGACAAAAATAAGTATAAAGGAGTATGTATCATTTTTAATTGATTTTTTTTTTTCACTAAGATACAACCATAGTCATCATGCATTTTCTTAAGACATTTGTCTGAAAACTAGTTCTTTGCAGAGGATGTTATTGTTGCAGAGGTGCAAGTGTGGCTCCTTTCATTTGAAGCATCATTCTCTGTGAAAATTATTTATTCATTTGTGCACCAATGAGACAAGAGCATTAATCTCAATTGTGATAATGCAGAAAATATTCATGATGGTAACAGATACACAATGTTTTATTCGTAGAGCAATTGACATAGATGAAAAAATATTTATACTTCTTACTTGTACATTGATCAAAATCTACCAATAATTTTATCCAAAAGTATCTTAAATTTTATATATTTACTTAATGTATCAAATTGTAAGTTGTTTTTCCTGTGATACAATTTCAAAGTAAATAGCAATTGTTTCTTGCAAAATTTTGTGTTTTGTATTTGATGAAAGATGTTTAAAATGATTAAAATCATCTTATTTTGCATCAGAATTTTAAAATACCAGTTTCTTTTCTTGCCAAAGATGAAAACCTAAACTTCATTGCACTTTTAGAAATTGTTTATTTACAGAGGAAATTTAGGTTAACATATATATATATATATATATATATATATATATAAAAACATATATTGTTAAATATAACAGACAATGAATGTCTGTTATGTCTCATCATGAGCTGTTATAATGTTCATATGTTTGCTTTAATTTTGGGTGAAAATAAAGACAAAAATTGTTCAACATTTGGATATTTTTTTCAAGTTGGTCCTTGATCTAAGCTTTCGGCTCACATAAGCCATCTTCAGAGTGGTTATACAGACATTTTAACAAAGATATTCACCATCAAAGATAATATTTTGTGATGTTGACATAGAAGATTACTATGTGATGATAACGGTCGCGTAATAGCAGACGCAGTTCATAAGCTCAAGATGTGATGTCATACTGATCGAGAGGCCAAAATATTAATAATAAAACCATATGTTTTGATGCAACATAGTGTTGACACTAGTTTGAAATGTAAATTTGTTGAGTGTTGGTTGCTATGTTTTAATGTAGATAACCTCCAATATCTGAAGGTTCTTTTTACTGTGTGTATTTGTGAGTATAATTGTGTTATCAACTAATATCTAATATTATGTGCATGGCTATGTTTTTCTAAGAAAATGTAATATAAGAGGAGTACCACATACTCTAATAATCACTTAAGTTACTAAGAAATCTATCAAGGAGCAAAATAGCCATATAAATGGGATACAATGTTTCATAACATTGAACACTGTATTTATAACACCTGGGGAATATATATACTTACATACATGCAAGTATTTGTGTGTGTATGTACATTTTTTATCCTACCCATTCCCAAATAATATATATATATATATATATATATATATATATATATATGATGCTGATGATATTAATGTTTAAATGATAAATCTACTTATACAAACATACATACATATATATATATATACACACAGACAGACACCTATATACACGTACTTATATATCTACACTAGGCTATTATTTCATTTTCTTATTTGGTTTTGTGATATCATAAGTATTAATTGCAGGTGGTTACATTTATAATTAAATTTTTATTGAATATTATTTAAATTTATGTGCTTATGTCTGTATTTATACACCTATGTATACGCACACATACACATTCATGCATGCATGTATATAGATATATGTATGTGCACATATAAACATGCATACCTAAGAAAAATGTACACTTATGTCAGTGCTTTGTTATTAATAAACTAGTGCTTAAATGGTGAAGTTATTTTTCTGTTTTTAGGGTATTAATTTTGGTTGGTTATGTTAATAAAATTTGTTGTGTGAATATTTAAAATATAGTATATACTCCAGCTCACTCATGCATGCACATGTATATATATGTAATTGTTAAGTAGTATATATATATATATATATATATATATATATATATATATATTATATATTAATTGATTTAAAATATGTTTTTTTTTTCGCTACACAGTTCCAACCATGTTTCAAAAATAGAAGCTAAAAACCCCGAATTTAATTTTGCAATTAAATTAAAAGCATTAGTTCCATTTCATCTTCAAGCGAATTTTGGAGTAACTTTTAAAAATTACCGGGTTTTAAAGACACAGCTAAAATCACGTTTCCATGGTTACAAAATATTCTACTTAAATTGAACAAGGGATGTCTAGATTTTCCTTATGTCAGTATCATTGTATCAGTTATTAGCTACAATTTGGTAAGGGGTAGGGATGTATTTTACAATGAAACCTGACATCAGTTGAATGGATGTCGTCTGGATTTAAAAAAAAAAAAAAAAATCATTGTTAACGGTAAAAAAATTTCAACACATTTTTTTTTCTTTTATAAATTTAAAGATTTTCGGGGGTTTTTTGATCATAATACTTTTTATTTAACTCCGATTTGAAATATTCTCCTTTTTAATTTTTATTATACTATATTCTTTTTAAGAACAGTTAAATGTATTAGAATCCATTATATTATGTAAGATTATTTTAACATCAAGTTTAAGTATGTATATGAGGTTACATTTTTTTTTTTTTTAAAATTTATGACTATGACGGCAAAAATGGTAACTTAATTTCACTGATTTAGTAAACTTTTATTTTATATATAAACCTAGTAATATAATGTTTCTCATGTAAGTACAAAGGACATGGGTCATTCAAAAGCTTACATCTTATGGCATTTCATATTAATTTTATTTTACTATAGGTGTTTTTTTTTTTGGATTCTTTTTAGTGTGTGTAGTACTATTTAAAAGAAATTTAGGTTAGAATTCATTCAATTTAACTACAATTTTAATTACAATTTTAAAATTACAACTTTAAACTTTTAAAATATTTTCATTGTTAGTTTTAATAGACTATATTACTTTATAACAGAGGAAAATTACTCATAGTAAGTAAAATTATTTTTCCATATCAAAGTATATGTAAATTACAATTTTTAAACTTTTATATTTAAATATTATTTAAGTAATATTAATGGCACTTACTACAAAACTATCTAAGTCATTTCTCAGATTTAGTAAACTTTATTTATTAATTAATTAATTTATTTATTTTAAATATATGTAACCTAAGTAATAAAGTTTCATATGTATGTACAAAGAACAGGTTAGAATTCATTTTATTTAACTACAATTTTAATTACAATTTTAAAATTACCACTTTAAAATTTTAAAATATTTTCATTGTTAGTTTTAATAGACTATATTAGTTTATAACAGAAGGATAATTACTCATAGTAAGTAAAATTATTTTTCCATATCAAAGTATATGTAAATTACAGTTTTTAAACTATTATATTTAAATATTATTTAAGTAATATAAATGGCACAGACTACAAAACTATCTAAGTCATTTCTCAGATTTAGTAAACTTTATGTATTAATTAATTAATTAATTTATTTATTTTAAATATATGTAACCTGAGTAATGAAGTTTCATATTTATGTACAAAGAACAATGGGTCATACATTACCTTACATCATCTAGCTTTTGTTATAATTTCATTTTTCAGTAGGTGTTTTATTGGATTCATTCAAGTGCCTGTAGTACATTTATTATAGAGGTGTTTCGGTTAGCATACATTTTATTTAACTACAATTTTTAAAAGATGCTTATGTTTGAATACGTTTTAACTACAATTTTAAAATTTTAAATACAAGTTTAAAATATTTAAATTCTTTATATAATAACTTTCTAATTCTATCTATTTTGAAGTTCGTTGAGTTTCTAATAACCATAAGCCCATCGTCTCTGTACAAACCAATATCATTTGTATTAATTTCATAGTGCGCTGTAAGGTTGTATAATATAAAAAGGCCAATGAGATCAGAAGAATCAGCTGAGTCTAGTGATCCCATTGTGATGTCAAATTGGTCGTAAGAATTCTTAACCCATTCTTCACCTTTATGTATAAGTACTGATTTTTTTGCATACAGAGTGAAAATATTTTAAACTTGTATTTAAAACGTGATTTTAGCTGTGTCTTTAAAACCCGGTAATTTTTAAAAGTTACTCCAAAATTCGCTTGAAGATGAAATGGAACTAATGCTTTTAATTTAATTGCAAAATTAAATTCGGGGTTTTTAGCTTCTATTTTTGAAACATGGTTGGAACTGTGTAGTGAAAAGAAAACATATTTTAAATATATTAATTTATAATATTAATGCTCTGTAAATTTACATTGAGCACTATTTTGTAAAAATAAAAATATCTATAAGAACACCGGATTTTATATCTTACTGTTCTTTCTTTTTATTTATATACATATATATATATATGTGTGTGTGTGTGTGTGTGTATGTATTTATATATATATATATATATATTAAAGTAAGTGTTTGCTTATATCCTATGTTATCGTTTATGTAATGCTTCATTTTTATTTAATGGTTCATAGTTTTTTTTGTTTTTTTTGCCTTGGTGTTATATATTGAGGTACTAATTATTGGGGTTAGGTTTGTTCATTTGTAGGTGTTTGTGTGTGTGTGTGTGTGTGTGTGTATATATATATATATGCACACACACATAGGTGTGTATATTTAATATTTGTTTATTAATTTATTCATAAATTAACTTTTTAAGTTATTTATTTAAAGTTTATGTTTAGTTTATTTATATTTATTTGTTTCTTTTTAATTAGTACTTAGATGGCAAAGTAAGTATTTATTTGTATGCTTACATTTAACCATTATTTCAGTTTTCTGGTTTAAGAGTTTACTTTGGTTTTTAAAATTAAATATTGTTGTAGGGTGGGAATTGAACCAAATTATGTTTCTTCATGTTCTTTTTGCTTGAATTGTTTTCGTTTTTGTATTCAAGTTTGTTTGAATATCCACTGTTTCTCAGGGCTGATTCATTTGTTTTTTTATTTTCATTGAATATTTTTAGGCTACTAGAATTTGTTGAAATTATTTATTATTAGATATGGGTATTTGTTTGAATATATTAGCGAGTTGGCTGGAATTTTTGTTATTGTATATTGGGGTGTGGTTTTGTTTTCTGTGTGGTTTATAGGTTCTGTTGTTTAGATTGAATGTTATATCTAAGAAAATTACTATTTTTTGATTGTATTTTATATCAATTGTAAATCTTAGGGTATGGAAGTTTTTTATTATTTCTTATTTTTTTTGTAGTTCTGCCCTTGCAGTTTCTTAGAATTAATAGACTGTCATTCCTCTATAGACATGTCTTTTTTTTGTTAATATTTGTTAATTTATTGATTACTAGCTTAAAAGATGATCTATCAGAAAGCATTTAAGCTAGCTCCTGCAGATGGCTCTTGATTGGGCCTTTAGCTTGTTCAGGAGTTTGAGAGTCCTTAAGTCTTTGTATATTCTCAGTACTGGAAACTCTCCTGGCTAACGTTTAATCTGAGTTTTCATTTGCACAGAACTTTCTTTTCCTCACTGCAGTCTTGGCTCTTTTGATTGCAATCTCGTCTTCTGTTCATGGAGATTTTTTCGCAAGGCATACTGATGTCGTATGTGATAAGCAATAATAAACAGAATAACTCAAAATTAATCAGTGCATTTAAGTATTGCATTGATATTTAAGCATACCTTTTAAAATTTCAATGAGAATTCTTCTGTTGACACTTAATTTAAAGACAATATGATGTGCATAAGTCCTTACTTTCCCTACAAACAATTATTTTTATTTAATTGGTGAATTTTGCTGGATTTCACAATTAATTACTCCCAAATTTATTTCCAAGTTAAAAAAATTGTTATCGTACAAAAACTTTGGCACAAAATATCATTTAAAAATCACTGAAAATAATAATAATAATAAAAATTGGGAATTCAAAATGTTTGTAACATGAGCTATTGAAAGTTAGAGAGTTGTGTCCCTTTAATTGAAAAAGTCTGACACATTGACATTTACATTTACTATATAGATGTATGTGCCTATGAGTTTGCATAATTCTGCATATATATATAAAGTAAACACAATTTTATTTTCCTTCGTCCCATCCCTCTCCCCCACCCTTTCCGGTTTTTTTTTTTTTTTTCCCTTCCTATCCGAATTGTCTGTGGTGTGTATATGTCACCATATAAATGTATCTTTATGTATTAGACATCCGTCGACTTTCTTTCTCTCCTCTTTTAAATCCACCCCACCCACATCTCCAAAATTCTCTCTGTCACTCATCCTCATACTTACACTTTCTCTAAATTCTGTTTTGATTTCGGAGTTGTTTTTTTTCTGTTTTCATTTTGAATTTGTAGGTCTGATGATTTGGATCGTATTTACGATTCCAATGGAATAAATTATGACCATGGAATATTAGTGTTTAAGCCTTTTTATTATATCCTTACTCTGTCCTAGACATTGAGTTCTACCTGGATCCTTCCTCTTGGAAAAATTTTTTCCGAAAATATACATGTATGGGAATTTTTTAGATATATTTTTCATATGTATGTATATTTTCCACTAATATTATCTATATATATATATATATATATATATATATATATATATATATATGTGTGTGTCAATGAAACTGCTTCTTTATAATTTCTGTTACATTCTTTCTTTTTGAGGGAGTGCAGAAGGCACCGAGTCTTGATGAATTCATTGGAACAGATTTCAACCATTAACTCTGGTTTGTCTGTGTTTTCAGGTGTCTATAACTCCAGGAATCAGTGTGATTGCTTTTGCCTCTCCGCTCTATTATGCAAATGTGGATGTTTTCCGCAAGGAGGTTCAAAAGAAGTTTGACATTGCAAAAGCAAAAACTGACCCAAAGGTTAATTCAAATGGAACTTCAAGTGTAAGTATGATTGATCGTTACTAAACTTAGTCCAGTAGACAGATGCAAAGAAGATTTTGTTGTGTCAGTCTTCAAAGTAGAAAAGTCCTGCCTGCTCTGAAAATCAGCATATGAAATCTTGGCTTTCACTTGGGCTTCACTGTTGATCACTTGTAACTAACCTATCAAATAGACCCCATCCTGGGTATGACAATAAACTATATCTGGTAGCAAGGCCTCTCATTGAGAGATTTTGAGGAGTGTGGTACCACCTCTTATTTGCTGTTGTTCTCAGGTTCGCCCTGACCTGTGGCAGTAGCATCTGTTAGTGTTTCGGCTATGAGAAAATAGTTTACTCCCAATCTGGGGCCAAAACTCTACGAAAGGGTAGAAACACATGTAGTTAAGGTTTCAGAAATACATTTTCTAGATTAAAAAGTTACCAGCAATGCATTTAAAAAAATAACAATTACAAATATAATACATTTTTGTAAAAGAAATTACTATTACTCCCAAGGAAATTAGCTAAACTGCAATTTGTGTTTTTTACAAAACAATTTCCCTCACGTCACGTTTAGTACATTAAAATATTACCAGGCATAGTAGAGTAAACAAGATGGATTAGAATCTAATTGTTCATACAAAGAAAACTTCACCTAAATGCTGTCAGCTTATATGATGAACTTACAAACTATCTGTTTATAGCTAGGATGGTGCCTTCAGAAGAGGAATACAGTTTCTCTTTTCAAACAATCTATTGAAATTAAAAATACACATTTAAAAAAGTAATAAAAAAATCAATCCACAAGCTGTCTACACAAAGTACTATGCCTAAACTACTGGTCCATACAAAATACCTCTAAAACTGCTATATATAAAATGCACAAACACAAAACCAATTCCCAAAAACTACAAATTCCCCTGAATGGGGCCAATTGCTTGCCATGGGTGGTGGCCTGTGATGCCAGGGGACAGTCCTTGTGACTGAGTGACTACTGATCTGGTGTAAAATGCCCAGGAGTTTCCACAACACATCATTTTGGATAGACGGGTGGATGGACTAACCCAATCCAGTTCAATTGGCTAGTCACATAGTGGCAAGGGCTAGTTGGGATGAAAGATAATGGATGCAAATCCTTACACCATACTATATTGGGTAGATATGGTGGGGAAATGCGGGTGCTTGTATCCATTTTCAGCACAACTATACCGTTTGTGTAACCCTGTCGAACCGGAGCGAATGGGATTAGTCCCCCGCTAGCGTTCATTAAGAAAGAACACTGAGAGAGGTGGAGAGCACAGAAGGCAAATGCAAAATTATATAGCTAACTCTTATAAATGAACCAAGAGATAATATGAAAACTTTGAAACAGAAAGTGGCAATGAAATATCAGGAAAAAAAAAACAATTGCCAATTTTCATAGTCAAAGAATCATTAGAGGGTGAAATAAAAAAGTGTCACCTTTTGTATTACAAAAGCTTATATCAGCCATGATAGAACCAAAGTCTGTAAAAAGAATAAAAAATAATAGCATACTTCTAATTCAAGGAAAATAAAAATGACTCAGAAAACATACTAAAAATCAATCAAATAAACAAGAAAGTAAAGGCTTATCCCCACCAACTTCTTAACTCCTTTAAGAGAGTAATAAAATGCCCAGAACTTTCACTCTGCTCAACAGAAGAAATTAAAACTGATAACACCCTAAAAAATAGAGGAGAACATGACTAAAGACTGTGTGTACGCTATTCTGTGCAACTGCGGTAAGAAATATAAAGGGGAGACAGGCCGCCTCCTTAAGGTAAGGCTTCAAGAACACCAAAAAGCTGTACATGAGAAGTTGAAAAATCAGCCATGGCTGATCACATATGGAGAGAAAAGGGAGCTCACCGCCCTCTGTGGGATCAGGTTGCAATCATAGATGAAGAACACCATTGGAAAATTTATAAACTTAAAGAATCAGCACATATGCTAGGCCACAAAAATCTCCTGAGCCAACCAAGCATAGAATGAATACAATATGGGAACCAGTAATAAGGAGTGCCAGAGAAAAGTGATAACAACAACAAAAATTGCAATATGAGCACTGGTAAAAAATGGTTGCTGATGACATTAGGTTTATAATACCCAGAAATTAATACACATATGTCCTCAAGGACACATGGCATAGTGGATAAAGGTGTTGGTTAGATCCAGTGACAGGACCCAAAGAGTGTGAATTCAATACACGGGTAAGGCAGTGGAGAACTTGGAGAGAGGAATTAACAGAAGATAACTGATAACTGACATCCATTAAACATGGCACGTGGAACTAGAACAGTCTACCCCAGTGAGCGAAATAAAGGGTTCAGTTCCAACCACCTGAAGAAGGCCAGAGCATGCAACTGCCGAAACGTGATAAATATGGCAACAAAGATGAGGTCTGAATAATGTAAATAATGGTCATATTGTTTTGTTTGGTTGGTTCACTATTTGCCCTTAGCTGGGGCCCTAACAGGTGCTACCACCCCAGGTCAAGATGGACCTGGGAACAACAGTAATCAAGAGGTGGTTCCATGTTCCTCAAATCTCCAATTTCCTGATCAGAGGTCATAAACTCAGTATGATACATGTAGTATATAAACTCAACATGATACATGTAGCGCATAAACTCAACATGATACATGTAGCGCATAAACTCAACAGTTTCTTGGTTTTCTGTTGGTGTTTCTTCTGACATTTTTTTAATACTAATTATGTAAATGCTGCAGCTAGATTTAGTAGTCCAGCTGTATTTTTTCAGTATCAGCCTGACTCGGATCAAATGTTGGTCAGCATTGATAGAATCCATTTGTCAAGAGGTGTAAACAAGCTGCTTTACATTTTCTCCTAACTAAGCCACAAATGAACAGACTGACGTGTGGCCAGATACTACATTAAATTACATTGAAAACCTGTGATCTTTCCAAAAACTCATCTATAGATTTACTTGGGTGCAGCCATCTCATTATAAATTGTCCCTAGGCTTCTTTATATTGCATGAATTACACCCCAGGACAATATTTTCATCCATTTAACCAGAGACTGGTATGCATTTGAGCCACTGAATTCAGGTATCAATTTTAAATCAAAAATTCATCTTTCTTAAGTTGCAAAAATGGCTTGTAGTAAAGTTGGTTGAAAAGAATTATTTTTTAAACGAAGCTTCCACTGATCAAAGAAGAACAAAAGATCACTGCTGATGAATAAGCCAATCTCAACATCAACTGAGTGAATAAGTACTAAAGTTATACCCCGAGGAATTATATACTAAGAGCATCCATCTTGAATTGTTTTATCACCATTCACAGTCCTCATTTCTTCTTCTCTTGACAGAGAGTGTAGCCTTATACACTGAAAATGTTATGATTACAAAATGGTTAAGAATGATTGATGCTAAAATAAGAACAATTGATCTTAAATCTATTCTTTTGACTATATCTCACCATATCAACTTGGGTTTTTTTTAATTTTATTTAGAATTATTCATGCTAAAAAGGTTATTTTTTGCCTTCCATATCATGTGGAAATATAGATAAATACTTTCATTTCAGGTTTCCTGGGGGCCCTAAACCAAACATTAATATATTTTTTCTTCTTTTTGACTAGTTGAATGAAATTTCAGAAACATTTGAAGCTGGTCCGTCAAATGATGTTCCAAAAGAGATGGTTCATCAGATTATTATAGAATGTTCTGGAATTAGTTTTGTTGATGAGATGGGAGCTGATGCAATGTTACAGGTAGGTACACTTTCTTTTTTTTTTTATTTTTTTATTGATTACAGGTAGATTGTTGGTTCAAATGATTGACAGGTAAATAGATATCTAAATATAGCTGCAATAATAGCGCTACAAAGCAAATATAAAGATTAAAGTAAAATTTAAAAATTTCAGATATCAAATTAGGACTTGAAAGTTTCACAATTGAAACAATTTAGATTCTAACTTGTCATATAATAAATTGAGTTTATATACATAAGTGATGCATGTATACAGGTACATATATACATACAAAATTTATATTATTATGAGATGCTACCAAAAACAAATGATGTTGGGAAGGTCATTGATAAAAATTAGGAGCAAAGTAGGTCAAAGGATAGAGCCCTGGAGGATACCTGCATTTTCTAGAAAGATCTAGAAGAGTAGCTATTCAAGACAACTTTCATTTTATGATTTGATAAAAATTGAATCAAATCCAAAATTTGGTCAGAAACATCATAATCCTTCAATTTGTAAAGACCAACATGCCAAACCCTGTCAAATGCCTTTGAGCTTCACTATTCTTATTTAACGCTTGACAGACTCTTTCAGCAATAACTGAAATAAGACATTGGCAGTTGACCGACCTGGAGAAGTGAAATTATTTGCCCGAAAGAAAGACACTGCAAGGTGAGATGATTAACCAATAAGTTGATTAGAAACCTTAGTACTTTACCAAAAAGAGGTAAAAGACAAATTGGACGATAATTCAAAATATTAGATGGTTTGCCTGAGTTCTTAAAAACAGGAACTACAGAAGAGGATTTCCAACAAGCTAGAAGGCAATTAACAGCAAGTCATTTATTTTAGAGCTTAGAACAAGAGTCAGTTCAGGGGTACATTTCTTTAGGACAGTTACAGAAATATCATTGCGTCTACATGCTTGGTGGAAATTAAGTTTAGACATGACTGCAGAAACTATGAAGGGAATTGTGTGAATATTAAACTTTAGAGACTGAGTTCTAAGCAGAAACCTAGGCAAAGATACTTAGTAGAATTGGAAGAGAATTTATGCACAAAGCATTCTGCAGAATTGAAGTGAAAAGATTGAAGAAGAGGAAACCTCAGTGGCACCATGTATGATGGTAGATGAAAGAGTTGACTTCAAGGGATATGTACAAAGAAAATCACCAAATGAATCCTAATTGGAAACCTTGTAGCATAAAGAAATCTTGTGAGTAGATAGGAACACCTTATTAACAAGATTTTTTTTTCTGTTAACAGTATTCTACTTGAGATTCATTTTGTGAAATCTTTAATCTTGCTCTCTGTCAAATTGTTCAACTGAGGTTTATTCTTGTGTGATGCTTTTGTGGTAAAACCAGTCTTCCCTTTGGTTCACATCTGCCTGTTCAATTGCCCACAGGAATCACTTTTTCCGGCTATATCAATGTGAGTGCTCTGATTACAACAGATGTCTCTTTGTGTCTGCTCATAATAATTGCAAACGTGTCCTCAATTAGGCTTAGTCTTTGTTTGTTGATAGAATGAGGCACCATATAGCCTCTTACAAGTTTGGTCTTTGTGATTACTTGCAGCTATGTAATAATGTATTAAATAAGCATAAATCTTCAATACCTCCTCCTTCCACTGATTTTGAAGTATCATCTTCTGATGATAAAGCAGAATGCTTCTTGAAATCACTCTACCAGAAAATAACTTAATTTCAATTCATTCCTTCTCTGAGGAAGCCATCTTGTACCTTAAGTTCCTTAAACTTTTCTGTATATGAAATTTTAATATTTTGTTAATACTCTATTTTTAATTTTTTTTTTGATATATTAAATTTTGTTCTGTTGTATTTTCCATATATTGAATAATTGTTTGATTGAAAACTATTTAAAGTCATTTAATTGTGGTAGTTGAGTTTTGAGACATCATGGCTGCCTTGGTATGTAAATAAAAAATTAACATTTCAGGAAATGAACAACTGAAATTCCAAGTTGAAAGTATTGTCAGCTTAATATTAATATCTGTCTATATTTCTGGTATGAGGTATTGTAACTATTTACATTGTTTGGACTGTTGTTCTCATTTTTATTGTCATATTCACAATGTTTCAGCAGTTGTATTCTCTGGCTTTTTTCAGGTGATAGTTGTTGGAATTTTGAACTTAACCGCTTGTTTTGTCCATTTGTAGATTGTTCTAGTTCCACATGCCATGCCTTTTCTGGATATCTCAGTTTCAGTTATTTCCCTTTAGTAACTCAACTCTCCAAGTTTTTTGTTCAGCCCTACTGTGGCCAAGTCAAGTCACTAGATTACTTCAACCAATAAAAGGCATGGCATGTGTAACTAGAACAATCCACCCCAGTGGATGAAATAAAGGGTTCAGTTAAACATCCCAACGTATATCACCTGAAGAAGGCCAAAGTGTACAATGAGAGAAATGTTGTGAATATGACAATAAAGATGAGGACAACAGTCTGAACAAAGTAAATAGGATATATTGTCAGTTTAGTTTATCACAAGTCCCAAAGTACTGGCACAATGATTTTAAATAATGCATGCTATGGTTGCTTTTTATCCATGCATATATATCTATATACTCAAATCTGTACAAATGTGCTCATAGAAGGAAAACTGACCACAATCAAGTTTAATTTAGGCCTCTTTATTGTGATAATCATTTTAATTTGTAATTATTTATTTCATTATTTTTCATTCTTTATTTATTTTCCTGATTAAAACTTACTCATTATTTAGAATTGGTTAAAACAGTTCTTCAAAATAAAAATTACAATAATCTAAAAGAAACTCAATATTATAATGGAAGAAATCACATAAAGGGGTAAAAAAAAAAATATTTTATAGAATTTTATTGTTGCTTATCAATATCTGATTAAATAAAGAACGAATAAATTGTTTTGCTTTCGATTTTCATGTTGAAATGTTTCCAAAACTTACTTTTTCTTCTTTTTTTTTTTCACTAGCTTTATGAAGATTATAAAAAAACTGGTATCATGTGTCATTTTTCTCACCTTAATGGTAAGTTATCTTGATGGTAAATGCTAATAGTAAATATGCCAAAGTTTTGCTCTGTTTCATAATTCAGGTAATTAGAGGCTTTGGGTTTGGAACAGCATGGTTTGTAGAAAAACAAGTCATTTGGGGTTGGGGCAGCATTGACTTCATTTACAAAGTAAATGAACATATAGCAACATAAATACGTGAAAAAGTTCAAATAAAACACAAAAGTCTTTGTATAAAGATACTTGCATATATATATATATATATATATATATATATATATATATATATAATTATTTATTTAAAAATTATAACATAAATATGTTATAAAATCACTACAAAAATAGCCATTTTGTTTCAACACATCTGGTCTCTTATCAACTGATGATGTTGAATGTAGATTGTAGAATAAAGGGTTTTAAAAGGTTCAAATTAATTAACCACCCCTCGCAAGGGGAAAGGCTGTCACATGAGCTGGAATGACCAATCAAAATACAAGTATACGAGAATTCAAAAAACTTGACAACGAGGTAAGGTTATAATAACTATTAAATGCTTTAAAGTCGGGTTTATACTAAAATAGAATTTATTCTAACTAATAAGTATTAAATTGTATGGTAAAATTTGAAATTAAAATTAAAAACTACCCATTTCAAAAATGTAAATTTAATCTATATTAAGTTTAAAATTTTAAAATTATTGAGGGAAAAAGAAAAAATACATTTTATTCTATTTATTTTGTTTCTTTTGAAATTACATTCTTCTTCAGGACATAGTTATTAAAACATAATTAAAATTAGATGATATTCAAGTCAACATGAAAAGACGATAGACATATGACTAATCAAAACAGAATAACTGAAATTTTTAAGATCAGCGTTCCGTTTCACAATACGATCATGTCGGTGTCATGTGGGCATTGATGTGAAAATGTATTCCTAAAATAGAGTATATTTTAAATGAAAAAGAATTTTATTTTAAATCTAAAATTTATAAGTACGTTTGTCCAGCATTCATTTTTTCTTCATATATATATATATATATAAAATGGAATGGACTAAGTCTGACAATTACTTATAATATTTTTTGTTTATATATTATTTTAATAGATGCAATTTATGTATGTAAATACTTTGTCTTTTAAATTAAACAGTATTAATTACATTTACCAGTCTGAATCTTCAAGAAATTTCATAGAAAATATGTGTTCTCTAAGAGGAATTGAACCTGTGTTCTATATGGAACTTATTTGATCTGACCACTTAGCTATAGAGAAGCATCTGGTTAGCAAAGTCAAAAATAATGATTTTAAACTACAAATCTTTTGGAAAAGATTGTTGAACATTTGCTGTTTAAAAACATAAATTGGACTTTGCTAACCAGATGCTCCTCTATAGCTAAGCGGTATAGCACGTCAGATCAAATGACAATTTCGTATAGGATACAGCTTCAATTCCTATTGGAGAATGCATATTTTCTATGAAATTTCTCATACATTCAGGCCTGAACTAAAAGAAGCTGTATGATTTTTTTGCCTAACAATGTCTTATAAAGATTACCATTTCATTTCCAATCTCCATTTTGGTTATTCCTCATTCAGTAACCTTTTCTAGGTTATAATATTTATAATTATTTTTATTGCTAATTTTGATTAGAGCAAGTCTCTCACTACACTACCTTTGGAAAAGTAGAAAAAGCATTTCGTGGAAAGCGGGCTATATTATGGCCACATAAAAAAAACAGGAAAGTATTTTGTGGAAAGGGTGATAAATTCTTGCTGTGAAAAAATAAATTATTTTGATGTTGGGGGCTAAATACTTACTGTAGAAAAGCAACAGCCTTTTGTGGGTAGGGACAATGGAAAAACAATCAACTCTTGTAGCATGAAATATTAGCTATGGAAAGCAAAAAAGTTTTTGGTACAGAGTAGGCTGAAAATAGACAAACTATGGAAAAATAATATATTTGAGGATCTAAATACTAGCAGTAGAAATGCAGTTGATTTTCCTTATAGCTTGTAATGAGAATGTGATCAAAACAACTAACTGAGGTAATCGCTGGGGTACATTTTGTTCTTCTTTTATACTCATTATTGCAACAGATATTTACTCAATTTCATTAAATATAAGTCTCTAGCTTAAAAAACAATGGCTTTAAAAATACCTCACAGATCTTATATATGTGAAGTTGAAATATCTGGTCGGCTTATGTTTGCACAGATTTTGTTGACTAGGCTATTGTAATATTAAACGCAAATGCTAGGGATCATATGTCATGAAATGTGGTAATTAGACATTAATTATGATATCCCATAATAATCCTGTTTGCAAAAGGTAAAAGGAATACTGATAGGATAGTTTTTTTTTTTAATTTTTGTCATTAGAACATTAATTCTCATCACTAATAGACAACAGATTTAAGAAGTTTACTTTTTATTGGTATTTCTATTAATATAAGAACCAATTTGCCAAATATGAAGTGAAATTCTGAGATGAATCCTTATTCCAAGAATGGTTCAGACCAGCAAGGACAAGAATATTGGTTCAAATAATTGATAGAATAAGAATATACTTCAATCGAAAATTGAATAAGCTGTAGTTTTTCTTGTTTTCTTTTTTTTTTTAAAGAAATTTGTTTCTTTTACAGACAAAGTTATTGCTGTACTTAAGCAATCTGTTGCCTTTGAGACTCTTCGACATGTTATGTATCTCACTACATATGATGCCTTAACAGCTGTTAGTTCACAATATGAGGTAAGCAACTGTTAATTACTTGTTAATCTATTTTGGTTTTAATTATTACTTAGTGTAATTAGTTAAGATATTTGTGACTTTGAATGCAAAAGTTGCATTCGTTCAAAATATTTGGATAATGTTATGCACAAAACTGGTTACATTATTGCAAAATAAATTGAATGTCATAATCAGTGGATGTGTAATAGTAATAACAACAACAGTAATGGGTATGTACTAAAAATATTAAATCTACTTATAAAATTATCCTACTATCCATGGAAAATCATTCTATACTATTTAATGACAAAACAAAATTGAAAAATATTTGCAAATGTTTAGCTCTTCAAAACTGCGCTGCTTTTACAGAGCCATTCTGAAGCCCTCCCCCCCAAGTCACATTTTTTTAAAATAAAATGATAATACTGAATCAGTAAATTTGTTTTACAGACTATTTATTATGTACTGAGTTTGTACCTCACTGGATGCAACATGCTTATAACCTTGAATAAATAACCTTTTCAGGTGTTTCACAATGAAATAATGGTTTAGCAGGCTGGTATCACAGTTACTGCTGTAGTGATTTCAGTCCTCAGACAAGGATAAGAAAAATGATTTTCTACTCTTCCAAACATGAAATTACATTTTTGCATTCCTGTCTGAAACATGCAAAGTTAAAACATATTTTTGCTCTGAAGCATGTTTGTATGTGTACTTCTTTAATAAAAAATAATAAATCTTCCATTGTGTCTTGAAAAAACTGTTTTTCTTCATTAGATATAGAGAAAAGTAAATGTGATGTCAACAAAGATGTTCACCTATGATTTCCAACAAAGAAGTCATTCTTTTGCTGAACCATGGTAAATCTTCTGTCTGTTCGTCTCTTTGTCAGCTCTTCTATTTGTTCCTTGGATTACAGGGTTCAGGTTACCATTTATGCATGAAAAATGGTTGACTCACTTTCTTTTTATGCTTTATGTTTATGGTATTTGTTTAAAGTTCTTTTCAATTTTTATTGCTTTCTGGTGTTCAGTATATTTTTCATTTGCCTTAAAATATTTTTATTTGCCTTAAAGTATTTTTTATTTGCCTTAAAGTATTTTTTATTTGCCTTAAAGTATTTTTTATTTGCCTTAAAGTATTTTTTATTTGCCTTAAAGTATTTTTATTTGCTTTAAAATATTTTTTATTTGCCATAAAATATTTTTCATCTGCTTTAAAATATTTTTTATTTGCCTTTGCTTTTTTTTTTTTAATTTTTAAAATATTTGCATTGTTTCTTTCCATTGGATTTGGTGTTTGTGATTTTTTTTAAAATTAAGGGGCATTAGAGCACTGTATTTTTTAAAAAATCACTTAGCACAATTGCAGCTACCTGGGATATTTGAACTCTTACAAAATGTCATCTATGTTTTTGTTAGTTACCAGTAAGAATAGTTATATAACTCAGTTAAACTTTATTTTGGTAAATAAAATGAAATTCATTCAACTACAAAGACTGATACTAATGCTAGTTCATACACTACCATTGTTTTTGTTTTCTCTAGCACCATGAAAGATTTTCTTGTTGATTTTTAACAATTTCAACATTTTCATTATTTAAATAGATTAGTGATTTTTAAAAGTCTTTTCTTATTTCCTCTTATTTTATCTTATTTAATTTAATGCAGAATTACTGTGGTTTAAAAATTAATTTTGCCATTTTTTTAAAAAATTAAGATGTAATTAATTCAAAACCATTTTTCTAGGTCATGAGTAATGTTCCCTTCAATTTTTTTTTATAGTCACTGCATGCAAAAATTATATGTTGTGTAATTGTTAAACTGACCAAATTGTTAAGAGAAACAATTAGCTAAGAGATAATAATCTCTTAGCTAATTCTTTCTCTTAATTTAAGTAGTTATAATCTTAATATTATATTACTTATAAGTATTAATTACTACATTTTATTAAGTAATTAAATTTTTGTGTACCCATTAATATTATTTGTGCACATTTTTCAAAACATATGCACACACACAGGCACACACAGAACTTAGAAGGAACTCTGGTGAAAGAAGACTGAAGAAAATGCACAACATTTATCCAAATGAATTTAAAGATTGTCTTGAAATGTTAATTCATATGATATTTAAAATATTTATATGTGGCATGATTATTCCATTTAGGAATATTTTAGCAAATTTCTAATTTTCTTTCATAAAATATGAAATTATTCTGTTCTGCCGAATAGAGCTTAATTTGAGGTTAATATATAAAATTATCATTTCTAATATGTGTAAGTTTATATCTGTCTGTAGACATTCAATAATGAAAACTGCTGCAGCTGTCAGCTGAAATCATTTTTTGTTTAGACAGTCTTTTTTGAGAACTGGTTAGTGTTGTCCTTTCATAAAGGAAGTTGTGACAATGTTTTAAAGGCTATAGTATTGAAGTTTCTGGATTGATATTTTATTTATATTTTAGCCGAAAAAAGCTACCTTCTTTGAGACATTGTAAAAATTGCAGGCAACTGGAAAGTGTTTGAAATAAAAAAAGAAACATTGTTCTTTGTGAATGACTTTGTCAAAATACCTAACTTCATATATCAAACTTTATAGTTTTCTATTTGTGGAGCATGAAAATGGATTGACATTTTTCTATACAATCCAATCCATTCAGTGATACTTTAACCATGATTGTTTAATAGAATCTCATTTAGATGAACTCACTGACCTCATTTCATGAAGAGTCATTTTTTTCTTTTTTTTTTTTTTTGCAAAAACAGCATGCAACATGAAAGCATTTTCACCTCCGGTGTATGTTTCCATTTTCTTCTGTACACCATAATAACTGAACGCAAGTAGATAGCACCAAACCTATTGGCTACTAGTCATGACCAATCACAATCTTTCTTATTCCAATAAAAGAGCACTGTTTTGGATGACTGGTAGTTTTAATCCTCCATGAGTTTTGGATACAGAGTTTTAACTCCTTTTTATTTATGCCCCCAACATATTTTACTTCGGACTTTCATGATTCATTTATGACCCTTGGATTTATAACCTCAAATTTTTTATTATTTTGGGTCTGAACTATCCCATTGCTATTTTCTCTCACAGAATTACTAACTGAATACTATGTGGGGCTAGATTGTTTCTTATTCTGCTGCCCATGTCTAGGGAGATCTCGTCTTGGTCTAGTTCAGTACTGCTCGTCCTGTTTCCACTGTACTAACCCGTCCCAGTGATTGAACTCACAATTACTATATCACCAAATTCATCAACCAATATTTTAATTCACTAGGTGATTTTAACTGTTGAATCATTTTTTTTTCTTTGATGACTCTATTTTGTATTTTAAGTTTCCACAACTTGTGGCTAGTGTTTCATTTTATACACATACACACACACACACACACGTGTGTGTGTATGTTTGTGTGCATGCAAAAATGAAATACAATATATATATATATATATATATATATATATATATATATATATATATATATATATATATATAATTAATGTGCATTTGGGCAGCAACCTTTCTTTCAAGCATCTTTCATTAAAAAAAGCTGACAGGGAAGATTTAATTAATCTTTTATTGAGTTTTTCCAGCATTCTAACATTTTTCTGTTTTTCAAGGGTTAAAAAATATAGAAATTGTCCATAGTTATAATTATTCCAAGTGCTTTCACCTAGTTCTGTAGCCATTATCAAATATGTTGTTTTTTGATGTTGAATTTCTGTGTGATGACTTCTATATAGTACTTTACCTGTGTGATATACATGCAAGGAGATGTGTGTATGCTTTTCAATGGTCATGTGTGTCCATTTGATCTGGGCATCATTCTATTTTTAGAAAATCTTTAACCGCTGTCTCTACTGCTAAATAGTGTAAGATTGATAGTGGGAGGATGGTATTTAATCAGTAATGCTTCCTTAATGATGAGTTGTGTATGACAATGTGATTTGAAAAGAACCTTTCTTATTGACTAGAATTTTCCTTAAAGGTTCTTGTAAATTTTGAGTTAATAAATGCTTATTCATCACACACTGCTTGGAAAGGTGGCATGTAAGACATCTACTTAAGGAGGTAGTGGTGTGTCCAATATAGGTAATTGATTTTTGGCAAGTAACAGTCTTGTACTGGGCATTGAAATTGGTACACTGTATTGGTCACTGCTTATTTAGATTTGGTGGGATAATTTTGGTTGGTGACAACAAAGTTTGCAGTCTTCCATTTTCTATAGGACAAACTTTATATATTTTCCATGGGTTACAGCAGAAACTTTAGCCAACACATATTGTCCTCTGAGATACTTTATCAAAGCAAGTGCAAGGATTTTATTTTGTAACAAGCATTTATAGACAAGAGAAAAAATATTGATTTTTCAAAATTTTTAGGTTTAGGAACATTCATAAATATAGGTTGCCTGACTTTTCAGGTAACCTGATGAATATTTATGAGCATTCCTGAGCATAAAACTTTTGAAAAATCAATAACATTTTTGCTCTTGTATATAAATACTTGCTACAAAATAAAATCCTTACATTTGCCTTGATAAAGTCCTTCAGAGGATGAAATGTGTTGGCTAAGATAAGTTTTCCTCTTGTCTTTATTCATATTGTCCTTTTACAGATTTACTAAATCTAAAACTTTGCACACACACACACACACACACATATATATATATATATTTTTTTATATTTTTTTTAAAATATGTTATTATATATATATATATATATATATATATATATATATATATATATATATATATATATATATATATATATCTATATTTTCAATATTGAGTTATTATATATATATATATATATATATATATATATATAAGAAGAGTTATTGTAATATTTTATGCAATGGAGTATGTCCAACAATAACATATAAACAAAATATATATATATATATATATAATACACATATATATATATATATATATGCTTTTTTTATTGTTCTTAAAAATGTAAATGTATTTATGATACATAATTATTTTTTATTTTCTCTTTCAGCGCATCACCACTCATCTTTGACTTCTGAAAATTCATCAGTTAGTCAACTTGTAGAATTTGACAATTTGTTTGGAATAGTAATGTATGTTGCTGCAACTTACTCTGTAGCTATACTTACATATTTGGACAACAAACGGACTCCACAAATATTTTATTTTAAATTCTATTTCCAGTGCACTAAAATAAAACTATATATGAGTGGACACTCTGTTTAACATCAAGTAGCAAAAGTCTTTCATACTTGATAGCAATATAGGTTTGTTTGTTTTTGCTAACTTTAAACTCATTACATAATGAATTAAAAGTTAACAAACAATAGCTATAAAATCAACACATTCTGGTCCACATCTATTTGTACTCAAAAGCATTTAAAATATAACCATTCCTGTCTACCAAATAACTGTTAAGATAACAAAATAAACTCAAAATACCTGACCTTGCTGTCCATAATGCCCCTTTGGTCAGCATATAGAAGTAGTTGAGCTACCTTGAAATACACATCTCATGAAGATTACATTCAAACTTGAAACAGACTCTCACTACTTGATGTTAATCTTAATGTGCACTTTTATCCATAAGCATAGCATAACTTAAAATTATATTTTTTGTCATATATATATATATATATATCTTCCTGGATGTATCTTTTAGAGTAATTTTTTATTTTTTAATGTAAAAACATATAAATATGCTACAAGGAAAGAAAATTATAATTTTGAATTTTAATATGTTTAAAAATGATAACCTGTTGAATTAAACTATATAATATCTTTTGTTACATTATTTTGTTGCTTGTTTTCTTTCTATACATATTAGCTAAGTACCTTGATTTTGTTTGATTTTTTTTAATAGATTTGTTTGAAGAGTGAAAATTGTTTTTATGTTATATAAATCACTGATATATTTTCACCCTTCTCTGTAAACAAACTATTTTTCTGTATATTAAAATTGTAATGCATTTCTGCAAATAACTTTTATTTGCACATCCAAAAATTAAGTGCAAAAGGAACATTAAAAAAAATCATCTTTAAGATAGATTTCAATTTTTAATGAAATATCTCTGGTTTACTAATTGAACAAGGTTTCTGATTTCTCAAAAACATTAGGACAAAAATGTATCTTCACTAACAAAACATTTTCTATTTTGGTTATATAATTATAAGTCTTATACATCACACATCTATACTCTCTCTTTAGGGTTTAGGATTTTACAAGCTATTTCAAAATAGCTTGTAAAATCCTAAGCACTATTTAGATTAAGTAAATAAGGGGTTTGGGGGTCTTTCCAACACAATAATAATCTTGGAATGTGTTGGTTGACATATAAAACATCCTTGCTTAGAATATTGCTGCCACATATGGTCCGGTGCCCTTGCTATTTAACTTGACCTCCTTGATAAGATCCAAAGAAGAATCTGCAATATTATTGGGTCAGCTCCAGTCAATTTCCCACCACAGTAAGGTTGCCTCTATTGCTTTTTCTATGAATACTTTCATGTTCATGGTAATTTTTCAAATGAAATCTTTGCTATGGTACCTAGAGTCAGTGTACCTAGAGTTTTTGAATTTAAGTGTAGCGCTAAACTAGCATTAAGAGCTCATCAAGTTATAGTTGAGCTGGCCAGATGTAGCTGCAAATTTTATGCTAACAGTTTCTTCTCACTTGTGGAACTCCCATGCTTTCCTGCCAACTTTAAATGCACTGCCAATCGCTATCTGCTTATTACTCTCTGCTTTTTCAGCTCATCATTAATGTTTCTGTTCCTAATACTTCCACACCCTGTAAGCCCTTGTTTTTTAGTGATATTACTGACTAAGCTGAAAATAAGAACAAGATGCGATATCCCTAGACATGGGCAGTGGAATGTGAATAGTCAACCCCTGTAGATTAAATAAAGGGTTCAGTTTAGAATTCCCTGTAGGTTATTTAGATTGATATACACCTGATGAAGGCCGGAGGGCACAACAGCCAAAATGTTGTGATAATGAGAACAAAGATGAGGACAACAGTACATATATAAATTGTGTAAATAATGATAACTCCTCATTCCAACGATTTTATTTATTTTTGTATATAGCTCCCACTTTACATTGAAACTGAAAATGCTCAATCAAAAAAACATACAGTGTGCTAACATTTAATATATTTTCTCTTAAAAGTTATATTATTAAGAAAAAAGTTCTGTTAATATTTTGCAAAAGCACTTGCTATTCTATTAAAATAACTAGTTATACAACTTTTTACATGAATTCATGTGATTTTTTTATTGGTTTGTAATGTTTCCATTTTTGGAAGCTTTTCAAACTTCTCAATATGACAAAAATAAAAATAAAATGTAAGTGTTTGATTTTATTTCTCTGTCGTGGTTAATTTATTTTATATCATTAAAGAAAAATAAATTTTTAATATTTAAACATGTTTAACATTGTGAAATAAAACTTTGTCTGAATTGAAGGCATGTTAAATTTTATAATGTAAGTCTATGACAGTAGAAGTTATTTCCTTGCTTTCTTTTTTATCTTGCTATTCTATTGAATAGACTAAATTATGAAAAAAAAATAAATGATTCAGTGTCTATTGAAATGATTGGCTACAAATAATATAGTATCACTTTCATTGATGATATGTGAGGGGGACAACTTATTTGCTGAATTAGAATATATATTCTGATAATAACTTTTTTTAACAGCTTTAGTTCACATTAGGAAAAAAATTAGGCATGACAATTTATTACATATAATCTAAGATATTTCAGTTTTCTTTTGTTTGTTATATTCAGTTTAATAGAAAATTGCCCTCTTAATTGTATGGTAAATTATAAGGATAAAATTATGATCCTAACAAAAGCAGTTGAAGGTTGATATCATTTACTATAAGTTATGGAAACCAGATTTCTAAGAAAATCTTTGCCTTTTGTTATCACCAAACCATGATCAAAGCAACTGTTTATTGACATATGTATTTTCCTTTCTGAATTGACCTTCTTGTGTCCATAAAAAATAAATAAAAATTATATTGTCAAAGTTAATTATAATAAAATAATTATAGCAATAATAATAATTATTATTAATTCACTCATTCTAAGCCAATGAGAATCAATCACACTTTTTTTCTTTACACACACTCAACATTCTCACTATTGGACAAGCAGATCACATAGACAAGTCATTAACACAGGCACCAACAAAAATTTAATTTCTTTTCCATTTTTAAGGTCATAATAATAACATTTGTTTGAGGTAAGTAAACCCCAGACACTTTTTGTATTTTCTAACTAAATTATCTGTGCACTCATTACACACATTTATAAAAAAAAACATAGAAAAACTATTCCAGTCCATATTTGATCTTGATTTGAACCTAAACTAACAATTTTACTCAGTATTACTGTCTCTCATTTCTCCAACACCACATAACAACCAGATAATAAATAATACTTATTTTGTTGTTTCCACATCTTACTGTTTCTCATTTTTATGTGTATTTTTGTATATATAAATGTTAGGTGGTTTATAATTATTTACTAACAGTTATAACTCCCCTACATACTAAACTAACAAGTTTAATATGAAAAACTTTCAGTATATAATTTATTCTTTATTCTTTATCTTATCATTATGTCATATTCTGATCCATACTTGATCTACATTTGACCCCAAACTCACAATTTTACTTAACTGTCTCTTGTGTCTACAACACCACATAACAACCAGATAATAAATAATACACATTTTGTTGTTTCCACATCTTGCTGTTTCACAATTTTACAATTTTAGTATATAGAAATATTAAGTGTTTCAACTCCCCTCCAAGTGTTGACAATTCAACATTAAATGCAAAATGCCCCTCTGAAATAACATTAACAGTTTTATGCTAGAGACTGCAGAGAGCTGATAAAAATGAAAAAAAAAAATGTGTTTCATAAACTTGCAACAGCCTAAAACAAACATTGCTGCTTGTACCTACCCTTACCAACACCCTGAAACTCTTACCTCCCTACACCCACTTTTTGCCTCACAGCCACTGACTGGGATACCAATTCCTACTCATTTACTACACAGACATCATTCATTCTCCTTAGCCCTTTCTTTCACCCTCTTGAAACAATGTGCCATATTCATATCAATTAAAATAAACTTTTAACATTTTGCAAAAAAATTAACAATACAAACATGGAACACAATGCAAATCCCACTGAAGCATTACTTTAAATTTAACAACTTTTAACTCAAACAACATAATGTCATGGCAGGCAATTTTCAATGCTAAAACAATTGTTTCACAGAGAGCTGGTTACTGCTATATCATAGAGAAACTGCCAGCAGAAGTAGTCAAAAAGGTTATGAACTTACTAGAAACCCTTATGACAAACTCTCAGAGTCAATGGACTACATTGATGTAGGTCTAAAAGACAAAGATATAAATGCTTTACAGACACCCACATGACCTACTAATGAGTAGTTTGAAAAATTACAAGCCACAGTTGCAATTTTAGCTAAACAAATGCAGTCTCTTTTGAGTATACAGCAACAGAGCACTGCATGCTAAACAAGCAGACCTAATTTCAGATAGAGGAGCTCCAGTAGAAATTTTAGCAGAGAAAGAGGAAGACTCAAATATGCTACGACCCACTGTAAATTTGGTATAGAAGATAAACTATGCCTGAAAACTTGTGTTTTTAATGACAATAGTGAACATTAAAAAATTAAATTCCAGCCATTAGTGATGACGACTGTTACTAGACTTTCACAGAAAGGTTGTCTATTCTATATTCAGGATAGAAATCACTGATATAATTTTTTAATAGACACTGGAGCAGAAATAAGTGTATTACCATCAAACCTAAAACAGAAATTAAAACCAGGACCTTACAAACTACAGGTGGCTAATGGTACTAAAATTGACACTTTTGTATCAGACAACATTTCCGATGTGTGTTCATTTGAGCAAATGTTGCAATACCCTTACTATCATTCAAGATGTCTAATTAATCTCTTTTTGATAAGTTGACTGAAATTTCAGTGAGAGGAATTTGCTCTTGATACCAGTCAAGTGGAATTAGTGTTGACCTACCACAAGATAAAAACATCAAAGAATTGTTACAGAAATAACGCAGCCATTTAAGCACATGGACAGTATCAAACATGATGCTAAACATTATATCAAAACAGCAGGTACATTCTACACTAAGATGAGTGAAACCTGACAAGTATAAGATTGTCAAGGCAGAGTTTCAGTATGTTTATATTTTTTTTTTTTTTTTTAAGCATTTCACCCCAAGCAAGGCGGAAAGCCACTAGGATGCAAGGGGTTACAGAAAATTTAGAGCAAGATCAGATAGGAGTGATATAAGAAAGGATGAGGGTAGTGGATAGATCAAGGCAACTGGAGATGTCGATTGACATTACACTTGAATAGCTGGAGATTATGGCTCTCAGGGAAACAGGAATAGAGAAGGGAGTTTCACAGGCGAGAGGTGCGAGACATGAAGCTATTGGAGTAGAAGAGAGGGCTACATTTAGGAGTTTCGACAGTGAAGGGGTGAGAGCGGGATGCCATCCTCGTAAGTCGGTGGAACTCATGACGTCTGGGAACCAGCGAATGCAGCTCCTCAGAGCAATTTCCATGAAAGTATTTGTAGAACAGACAGAGGGAGGCGACGGCACGTCTGTGAGAAAGTGACTGTAGACGAGACGCCAGGGCAGGGCCAACTACATTGCATATCCCCCTCTGGAGCCTATCAAGGACCCCGAGGCAAACAGAAGGGGCACCAGACCATATATGGCAGCAATACTCCATGCAAGGGCGAATTGTTGATTTGTAGATCTGGAGGATTGACTCAGGGGAGAAAAACTTCCTGGTGCGGAGCCAACTTTCTTTGCAGTGGACGAGGCAATTGACTCAATGTATTTATTCCATCTCAGGTCAGCAGTCAACATGAGACCGAGAAGCTGCAGAGAGTTGCTCTCGAGAAGTTGAGCATCAGACATTCTAGTGGAGGGAAGGGAAGGATCTCTGTGATGATTAATAGAGAGCAGTTTTGTCTTAGAAGTGTTGAAGTTGACCAGCCAATTCATGCCCCAGTTCACAATTGATTGGAGGTCCTTTTCGAGACACACGGCCACGTGAGTTTTGTCAGTGAGACTAGATTTGTTTTTGAGGCAGGAATAAATTGTGGTGTCATCCGCGTAAATGCCAACTTGGGAAGTTATGGCGTCAGGAAGATCATTTATGTAGATAAGGAATAGAGTGGGACCTAGGATGTAGCCTTGAGGAACACCTGTGTTCATGGGAGAGGAACTGGATGAGAATCCATTGAGAACGACCTTCAATTCACGGTTTGACAGGAATGATCGTATTAGGTTATATAATCAACCTGTAATGCCATAACCCTGGAGCTTGCAAAGAAGGCTGGCATGCCAAACCCTATCAAATGCTTTGGAGATGTCTAGTGCCACTGCTCGGGCTTCCCTGTTATTTTGAAGAGCTCGGTAGACTCTTTCAGTGATGGCCGTAAGCATATCGGCTGTAGATCGGGCAAAGCGGAAACCATATTGCTTGTCTGAGAGCAGATTATGGGATGTAAGGTGGTTAACCACCCTGGTATTGATTAGGGCTTCGAAGATTTTGCCGAAGAGGGGAAGGAGACTGGTAGTTGGAAGGGTCAGAGGGGTCTCCAGAGTTCTTGAAGACAGGAACAATCGAAGAGGACTTCCAGCAGTCAGGAAAACAAGATTCCTTGAGGCAGTAGTTGTATAGTTTAGAAAAGGCAGGCGCCAGTTCAGGCGTGCATTTCTTCAAGACAATGGCTGGTATCCCATCTCCACCACTAGCCTTGTTGGGGTCTAAATTGGAGATAAACGCCCAGTACCAAAGATGGGGTTATGTTTAACCCACTCAATATGGCCTCAGTTCTAAGAGGGAAGTCGGGTATGGGTACACTGGAAGAGTCGAGCGTCGAGTTGAATGAAAATTTCCGAGCAAAGCATTCAGCCTTGTCGGTAGAGGAGGTCAGGACTTCGAACTGGTTGAATAAAGGAAGAATGTTTAATAATAGGTTATTCCATTCTGGACTAAATTCTATGCTCATAATGGTTTGTGAATATAGCTAACTGTAAAATAATGTTTACAATTTTAAAAGAAAACCTTGGGAAGTGGAATAATACTTTATGTAATTTTAAGAATTTTCAAATCATTTTTGACTCATTATACGGAATATGATCTATTCTATAGACTTCAGAATAGAATCGGTATAGATGGACTGGGTTTCTTTCATTCTTGGTCATGCAAATCATTGTAAATATATTAATTGGAACCTGTCAGACTAAACCTTACAATGTAACACAAGTAATTTAATTTGTTTTTGCTGATGGTCAGCCAATACAAGACTCAAGCTAGAGAGTTACTGAATGAGATGAGTGGTGTGGATATAAGAGAAGGAAGTGGAAAGTGAAGATTAGGAGAATATGGAAGACAGATAATTTTTGACACTGAACTTGAAGAGGTTAAGATGTTCAGAGAAGTTTCACAAGGTAGAAGTTCTTAGGAAGAAGCTGTCAGAACTTCCTTCTTACAAATGGAATACAAATAGAATGAGGCTGATTTAAACATGTGAATGTAGCATGGGTAGACAGCTGTAAAGGTCTGAACTGGCAGAACTAAAAAATTAGTCTTGTCAGAAGATTTTCCATAGAAATAGCAATATCTGAGAATTAATTTCCATTTTTTGAAATCCACACTGGTATGACTTATAATCCCAAAAGTTAATATACGCAATTCAATTCCTATTAATTTTTATTTCTCTTAGCTTTCATTTTCTAGTTTTTCTTTGGCAGAGAAAAAGAAAATGTGACTCTACCCATCTTTTCCTTATTGTGCACTTGAAGAAGGCCATACAATGGCTCAGCCAAAATGTCATGGTAACACGACAAAAGTAACAAAAAAGAATGTCATAAATAAAAACTAATCTGGACACAAAATTTTTTAATAACTGAAAATGGAATTGATAATTCTTTCTAGTCAAGGACAATTATTTGTTAGGTCACTTCCAATGTTAATTTACCTGGTAATTAAATTTGAACCACCTTTCACAGGCTCAGAGCAACAAGAAAGTGAATCAAAATTTTTAATCATTGTTTATTATGTTATTTTCATGATAATTTGTGGGCTAATTCATTTCAGTGAATAGAATAGATGAAAGTTAACAGGCCTAAAGTCTGTTAACTCACTTATTTTTGCCATAAAATAATTTTCGAGAACAAGAAATAAATACCAGTGGGTTATAGCCTGAAGAGATATAGATGTTTGCTAAACAGAATCAAGTAGGTGCTTCTGTGAGTGGAAGAATTTAGACTGCACATTTAATATCACTTGCATTTTTATTACAGATTTTAAGTGGTGACAACAAATACTGTTATAAAACTTGAGCAACATTTGAATGTTATCAGGCATTTTTATAACCTTTAAGTTTGAGTTGCATTCCACAGAAAAAACATTGATCAACATTTCAATTTGTAAAAAGAATTTAAACATTCTTTATTCAACATATTCCTTCTTCAGTCATTAGTACTGACTGTACTTAGTAAGAGCTATTAAGAATTTAGTTTGGTACAAGGCCATATTAGTGAAGCAGCCAGTGAGGATCCAATTCACATATATTTTCTTTTGAAAGCTATTGACTAAATACAAAGTTGAAAGCATTTTTTTTCTTATAAAGAATGCTGGAAACTTAAACACACCTAATTGTAAAATTAATTTAGTCTGGTACAAGGTCACCATGATGAAGCACTCAGTATTGAACTCATAACACTAGTGAATTTGATCATCACTGGTTGACCCATGTTAAGCCAATCTTAGTAAATGCTGATAAATAGCATGACAACATAATAAGCAACTTCATCTATCTTGTAGGTTACTTTATTAATTGAGTGAGTTTAACCCTCATATGTTTACCATACTGATGACTTTCTACAAGACTAAGTTAAACTTTATAAATAATCATATAATGCAGGCTTTTTTTTAAACTAGAACATTTATGATTCAACAAAAAAGGCACAAATTCAGATAACTACTGGCTAATGGAAAATGGAATCCAAAAACTGAGTTTAAACTCTGGCTGTGTCAACTTCTATTTACTTCACACTAAAGCCTTTGAGAAAGACATGGTTCCACTACGTACAGTTAGAGGGAAAAACAGAACATTTAAAATCCTTTAGCTCTGTAAGAATATCTATTTTGGACATTGGTTGAGAACCTTGACACTAAAAAACATTATTTGCTACTGAAACAGCATTACTTTGTACAGTTACACCTCTCCCCATACTCCACAAGGAGTTTACTGGAATTAAAAAAAAAAACAATAATTTTATTTATTCATAACTTTGTTTTAATCTACAATAATTCACATAGGATGTTGTTTTTGGTTTTGAATTGATAGTTGTCCTTCTCCTAAACCAGTTGCCACCCAAGGCTATAGAACCTAGGCTGTCTTGCTATTTACCCATAGCTGGAGGGAGAAGAGGAGAATTCATAACTTTCCCAAGGGTATTAGCATATAAGAGAATGTTATGGATTCAACTGGAAATCAAACTCAGCTCTTCCAATTTCTTAATCCAAGCCGCTACCCATTACTCCACCATGTCTCCTCAGTCTGGAACAAACAAGCCCCAAAATATTTGGTAACATTCATTATATTACATCTGATCATTTCTGACATATTGTTTTGATTCAAGACCAAATATATAAGAAACAATTGCATTTTTACCCAACCACTCAAATTTGAGGTGTTAATATATAATTTGAGTAATTGAAAATTTTGATGTATTGTGTAGTTTAAAAGTTTATTCTATTTTGTTATGGTTTTAGAGCATTTAGATTGAACTAACTTTATTTAAAAAAAAAAATTCCTTTTGATTGGCTTGCAACAGCTGTGATATAAAGGAGGATTTTTAAAAAATTGTCAATATTTGTATATTTTTGATTTTTAGTATTAACATTGAAGATGGAAGAAAATAAGTAACTTGAAATTAAAAAAAATGTGCCTATTTTGGAGACAGTTCTCTGAATGATCAAATAGGTCTAAAGTGGATTCCAAAGATTGGTGCTGGAAATATTTCTCTGAATGATGCTTCACAGGGAGACTACTTGAGTTTGATGATGATCTAATGAAATAAATTGTTGAAAAGCATTTGCTCTTGCTTGGTGATGTTTTGATGTGTGGATTCCATGTAAATTTATCAGAAAAAAATACTGAACCATACTCTCATGTGTGAATTACAGCTTAAATATTCCGTTTCTGAAAGAAACTGTGACAAGCAATGAAAAGTGGATACCTTACAAGACACAAGTGTTTGTGGGGAAGGTGAAATGAATTATAAGTGTACCAAAACTCAGCTTTCACCCAAAGTTGATAGTGTGTATATGAAAATGGAAGAGATTTCTCTACTATGAGCTCCTTCCAGAAAACCAAGGAATTGATTATAACAAATAATGCTTCAGATTAGACAAAATGAAGAATTGAGGGAAAGTGTATGCAATTAAGAGAAACACTGTAATATTTCATCAGGATAATTCACTTTGGTGACCATTCAAAAATTAATATATATTGCATGGGAATTTAATTCATCTAGTGTATTCACCAAATATTGCATCATTGGTTTACGTTTATTCCAGTGTTTACAGAATTTTGTTAATGAAAACGAAATATATGGAAAATCTTAATAGTCACCAAGAGCAATTCATTCTGTGATGACGGAATCAAGTGAAGTCCGACCATTCCAACTATCGGCCTATTTGACTTCTACCTCTTTTTAGCAAACTATTAGAGACCCAAATCAATGCTGAATTAGTTAAGCATCTCACAACGCGGGCCTTTCTTTCAGAAGCATTATGGCATTTGTTTGTCTTGGTCAACTGGTGATGTATTAAAGATTATTGCAGAAAGAGTCTATCGAGCTTTAGATAAGAATAGTGAGGCTCGGACTGTTGCTTTAGACACATCTCATCAGTTCAACAGGGTTTGGCATACCAATATTTATCACAAGTTTAAACGTTATAGTGTCTCCAGGCAAATTTTTTAACATATACAATCTTTTTTTTTTTTTTATCAAAGTTGTCCTGAACGTCAACTCTTCTAGATCTTGCTGTACTAATGCAGATGCCCCCCCCTCCCCAGGACTCTATCCTTTGTCTCACTTTGTTTTTAATTTTCATTAATGACCTTACCGATGACACCAACTCTCAAAGTCGTATCTATGCTGATAACACAACCATTTACACCTGTTTCACTACCAAGTCTGATCAGTTCGATAAAGTCCAATTAGTGGCTGATCTCAAATACTACCTACAATCTGTTGTTAACCTGGGCAAAGAATGGCTTGTTAATTTTAATGCCTCTAAAACTAAAGTATTTTCTGTTAATCATCCGAGAGATCCCTGTCGTTCTTCAGCATGATTGATGCTCACCTCCAAGACAATGACTTATTACACCTTCTTGGTTTAATATTCTCAGCTGACATGAAGTGGAAAGAGACTACATTGAACCATTAATTGCTAAACTGCTAAGAATGTCGGTTCACTGTTTCGTGCAAGACAATTTTTCTCTTTAGAATCTATCTTATATATCTATAAGTCTACCATTCGCCTATGCATAGAATATTGCTGCCACACATGGTCTGGTGCTTCTGCTATATATTTAAATAATCTTGATAAAATCCAAAGGAGAATCGGATTCAGTCACTTTCCCACCGTCGTAAAGTTGCTTTCCTGTGTCTTTTCTATAAATACTTTTATGGTAATTGTTCGAACGAGCTCTTCGCTGTGGTACCTAGACTTTATGAATTTAGACGCAGTACTAGATTGGCGGCAAGGTCTTATCAATTTACAGTCGAATTGGCTAGATGTAACCGTAAGTTCCACGCTAACAGTTTCTTTTCTCGCTCGTCGAACTCTCTTCCGTTTCCATGTTTTCCGACCATCTTTGATCTTCAAAAATTTTAATCTGATGTCAATCCTTATGTACTGCCATCCTGATTACTCTTCTATTGTTTTCTGTCCTTCATAATGTTTTCTGTTCAACCCCTTGTTTCTTAGTGGCTTTACTGCCTTGCTTGAAATAAATTCGATTAAAAAATGAATACGTTATTCAATAAAGTTAATGTCGAAAATACATACATACATACATACGGTTACTCAGTACAATCCTAATTATTGTTTCCTTTTCCAAGCTACCCGAACTTCCTGTGTCGTTCGAGATGTAAGATGTATTTGTTTAATAAATCGTACTTATGATATGACGGGTTACAATAAACAGGTCGTCATTTATAATAAACGAACTGAGTTCCCATGAAGACCTTTAACTTCTTTTGTAATATCAAATTATTGATATTTAGAATGTCTAGATTAATCTCTCATGACAAATAAAGAAAAGGGGATTGTACTCCGTGAATCTTACAAATGGGGAAAGTCTATAAATCCTGAAAACCAGAATTAGGCTCGAACATTGATAAATGGCGCCAGTAGAAAATATGCGACTACTTCGATTACTCAGTATACTGAGCAGATTATCAAAAACCTGGATTCGTAAAGTTTTAAATTATTTTTTTTAATAAAAAAAAAATACATTTTTGAATGCCATAATCTTAATACTTTTCTTTATTACGCATAAATCTGTGTAGATTCAGAGAATCTTCAACCAAGAGCGGGTTATAAAATAATGCGAAGTTAGGCTGGTATCTTGGCAATCTTGGAGAATATATATCTATGTATAAGGAAGATCGAGACAGAAATTTAACAGACGGCTCATCGATATTGGAAGTAGGTAAAACTGAAACTGGACAGCCGTTTTTTGGCAAATGGGAAAAAATGTTTGCAAGGTCAGGATCACATCGACACCCGGTATCAACAGAATCTCGTTCATGATTGTTGAGAAGTACCTCATCTTTTCGAAATATTGGTAGAATATTTTTAAGCGTTTACTTGGTATCAAGGTTTTTAGAAAAATAGACGTGTTCAATAGAGTACGAATTCTTGAATAGAATAGTGAAATGAAATCACTGTTAAAAGTAAAATACAAGACATTTTTTATACTCTCGGATTAAATAATATGGATTAAAATATCATTGTTACGTAATGCTTGGGTAATTTTTAATTTATATTAATTTATTACTTGGTTAGTAATGTTCTTGACCAGTGGTATGCCCTGAAAAATATGCTTGATAAGCCAATAACACTTCAACGAAAATGAATCATTTTTATAAATTTATCACGTAAGTAGTAGTAACATAAAATATTAACTTACCATATTTAAACATTATTCAATTGACTTCTCGGTTTACGAACAAAAGGATCAGTAACTTTGCTGTAATAATCTATCTTTGATTTAACTTGCTATTGACTTTAGTCTTTCACTAAATTTTGGAAGTGATACATTATGGAAAGAGAGTATTGCCAATTGAATTTTGCCTATTAAGGATATAGAATTTAAAAGTTAAATATCTGGTTTCAAGTGTTCATTACGGTAGGTATAAATTGATTGGGTCTCTTTAAAACAACAAAGTTGAAATAAATAATTCGCTATACTTAATAAATATAAGTTTAATTTTTTACGGAATAATTTTTACAAGGTAAGCAGTGTCGTACATTGTTTCTTAGAAATACACGCAACTGTTGTTAACATAATTGTCGTGAAATTCTGCAAATCATGTTTTAAATTGTTATTAAATTTAAAAACAGCCAAAAGTTATAAGTGCGTAAAACACACTAAGAAACGAACTCAATACACTCGCAAATGTTCTACGATATTAGTTTGCTAACCAATGGCAAGTTAATGTTTAATTTTAGCATATTACCCATAAAAAGGGTTTACGTATGTATCGGCACTTCTATCTTGGATCAGAGTACTTGTGCGTTTTGCATAATATCAAATTAGCGATTCTCAATATGCGCGTTAACACGTAGGGGACACTAAGAATTCTTAAAGAGGCATTCAGTGTTCACGAGGTAGTTATGACGGGGTCGTTATAATTATAACATGGCAGTACCTTGATTTTTTTAACGTTTTGAAATGTGCTTGTTGCATTTTATATAAGGTTTTGTTTATTTTTTTGGCTATATATATATTTACATTTTTAAGAAATTTAGCTTTAATTGCAATATGAGTGTAGAGCAAAAATACGTCTCAAAGACGGTCAGCTTTTGACCCAGTGACCTCCGTTTATTTGTTCTCGCCACTGCTTAACTTCCGGTAACTGGTGAAGCTATATTGTAAAATACGTGACAATAACTTTGTTGCATTAAGTCTGCTCCATAACAAATGTCTTACGGAACGGAAGAGAATATCCATTGTGTTCTGCTGATATCAAAACCAATTCCTTTTGGTGAAATCTTGAGATAGTCGACATCACATCTAGCGGCATTTGCCGAATCGAAAGACAGATTAAAAGTTATATTTATCCCCATATATCCCTTGAGTGACATTGGAATTCGTCGTTCAGTAAAATAAATCTTTTTTTTTTTTTTTAATAAAGAGCGTTTAGTAGTTTCTTTTAGTTAACACTTTCCAGCTTCCATTAGTCGATCACCAGCTGCACATTAAAATAATACTACAAAGTATTATTAACTAACCAGGGAACAGCGAGGAAAGTGACGTTAATGATACTTGTAAAACCTAAGTATCCACAATCCTATCGGTACAATTGTATTTTATTTACCGTCCCCACTTATTTCTTGCTTTTTATTTTATTTTACCGGTGTCACATTCGGGAAGGAAATGAGAACGTCAAATGAGGGCGGTGGAATCATTACCCGACGGAAAAAAAAACTTGTATTTATCAGGTGGTTCCAGAACAAGAACAAGAAGAAAAGAAAGTAAGAGAGATTATGAGAAGAAGAAGAAAAAAGAGAAACAAAGATGATGATCATTAGAACCGAAAACGCAACTATCACAACTACCAAATAATATGATCCACACATGCATTTCCTTAAATTTTAACACTTTCTGTAACTGAACCTCCCCCCCCCCCAAAAAAAACTGTGTCATTCAAATATATACATCGAGATAATCATACTTACCTAGCCCGACCGAACCAGAGGGCTAAAATTTAAAGAAGAGGCTATTTCTCCAGTCCCGGTAAAATAGAAAGACATGCTTTTAAGCTTATTTTACCGGTCTCAGTAAAATAGACCCCTAAGCTATTTTGCCTGTAAATATTTTTATTATTAGAAAGACAGGCAATGTTAAAAATAACAACAGACAGATTTAACACAGAAGTTTATTTATTTTTACCATCAATTTTTAAAATAATTTAAAATCTTTTCTACCATCACCTGGTAAAACACAAGTTAAAATCATTTATTCATCTTCAATTATTAAAAGAAATATAGAAGTCTTTGAATATTTTAAGCACTTCCCTGCAATTCACAAACTTGGTTCTCTTGCCAATACACTTCAGGTGCACCCACTGAAGACAAAAGTCACAGACCACAGAATCCATTTTGTACAAGTTCTGCCTACACAGTTCACACAACCACTATGCTGACGATTTAAAATATAATGGATTCTTAGTTCTAAAACACTCTTTATATTTACCGGCAAAATAGACTTAGTGTCTATTTTACCAGGACCGGCCAAATAGTCTCTCCGAAAATTAAATGTGTTCCGAGAGTGTTTGAATAATTTTTATTTCTAGTCCACGTTCACGCATGCGAGGGTACCCAACTCATTTTAAACTCGACCTTACGCCACCTTCCGCTTGAGTGCACGAGCGAATAAATACCTGCTTGGAGTAAACATGATAAGTTTAATCTTTATAAACAAGACTTAAAGACACATGGCACAGTGGATAAACGCGTTAGTTAAACCCAGTGACAGAACCCAATGAATGTGAGTTCAATACCTGGTTAAGGCGGTGGAGAGGGGAATTAACAGGAGATAGCTGGGACCTGGCATCCATTAGACATGGCACGTGGAACGAGAACAGTCTACCCCAGCGAACGAAATAAAGGGCTCAGTTTGACATTCCATCCACCTGAAGAAGGCCAGAGCGTACAACGACTGAAACGTTGTGATAAATATAGCAACAAAGATGAGGACAATAGTCCGAATAATGTAAAAAGTGAACATCAGAATGGTTTTCTATAACACAACCTCTCTTTACAAAAAAAGATTTTTTTTTTATCAAAAATTGCATTTACAATATTCCATGCAAGTGTGACCAAATACAAAGGACCTATCAGTCGTCCTCTTTCGATGAACAAAAAAGTGTCAAATTCCGTTATGGTAGATGACATCTAGAGATAGAAGGGAAAGCATTGCTCTCTTTCCGATAAAGTCTGAATAACAGAGAAAATTGGAACATCTCTACGCATAAATTATGAAATAAACTGTATTGCACGCGTTGCTCAAAATAGAATAACTTACATTACATGCATTGCTGTGAATGTTTTGTATTTTACTTTACTGTGCACTACAAGGAAAAAAAAAAAAAGAAATTCTCTTTCAATATAGATAGTACAAATGAACAAGTCCGTAAAATGGATCGACCGAAAAGGGGACAACATAATACAAACTAAATTGTTTAAATAACTGCTGATCGGTCCGGGGGCTAGGATCAAAGTATAGTACGCTGCCTTTGTGAGCCTCCGAGTCGGCCTCTGTCGAACTCTCTGCATTAGCACAGAGGAACCCGGACGAAGCCCTTGCCGAAGGGCAAGGTTTCGTTCGAGGAGGTAGACAGGGCCTGAACCCGTCTAGACGGGTTCAAAAAGGCTATATTTTTGGTCGAGACTACGGGCTCGGGGATACCCACATTAAACCGGCTTTGTGCCACATTCTATCCTCGTGGGTGGATCGATAAATACTGAACAGAAGTCTACATCAGGGATTGGCTAGTCGCCCTAGTAGAGAGATATTCTTGAATACACACAGGCAGCCATTATTGAAGAAATTTCAGAGAAATAAAGTTTTTTGTTTGAACATGAGCAATAGTTAGGTATGATTGTTGACTTTAATAGCTGCATTTTCGTAATATATACTTAACAAATGTAAATACGCAGATGACGGCTGCATGGTGGATCATTCAGAAATTTTCAGATTCCCTCGGCTATTCCTTCTGCCTCTTGCTTTTATTTTGCAATGAAGAAAGCTACCCAAGGCACGGGTTCCCAGGCACTTTGCTTCTTTTTACTGTTATATTGCATTACAGTTCCGAAATATATATCGACGTAGACGATCATTCCTGTCTAAGCAACATTTGACTCTTGACTTCTTTGTATCTCCTCTGTCATTCATTCATATAAACTCATTAGGTTTGCTTGCTGTTTTCTCCTTATTCCGCCTTTCTTCAGTATGTCCTGTGAGTATCAAATTTTCCAAGCCGTCTTTCCTCATAATGTGCCCTAGAAATTTCGAATGTCTCTTTCTGATTTTACGCACAAGTTATTTTTGTAGTTCTTATTTTCTTTAAAATCTCCTCATTGATTACGTGTGTCTACGATATTCTCAGCATCTTCGTGTAGAGCCACATGATTGTCACTTTGTTGTGTCGCTTTATTTTTAAATAAGCATTCATTGCCATATAAGAGGACAGATACGACATAAAACTCTTCTCTTTGTTTCTTCCGTTTCTTAGTGTCGAGAAGACATATTACGTTAATTCTATGTACCTTCGGATTTCTGTGTCACAATTCTTTGTCTGGAACTACACTATCCAGATATTTAAAATTATGTACCGGCTTGATTCGCTTACACTTTTGTTTTGAATGTCCCTCTTCTTGACAACCATTTTGTTTTCTTGTAGTTAATAGTTAGTCCTTTCTTATCACTCTCCTTGACTACCTTGTCTAGGAGTTCTTGGAGTTTTCCTTATGAGTCCGGCATCAATACAGTTTAATCTGTGTGTTTTATGTTGTTAAAATTATAGCCGTCGATAATAAATCCTGGTAGGTGTTCGAGTTCTCTTATGATTATCTCGCTCCAGTAGGGTGCGAAAGCGGGCAGAGGGTGTGATGGCCACGGGCATCCATACATAGAGAGCATCCAATCAAAGAGTGAAATGAAAAAATAGTTTTGAAATTTGAAATTGTCCCTGTTAACTTCGTTGTGCCAGCGCCCAACAGTCCCACAAGCTTGTGTGAATGTTTATCCGTGTTTTGATAAGCGAGACGGGAGTAAACATTCCTATTTGAAACTTAGGGATCTATAATCAAGGAGCTGGCCCTGAACATCTGCAAACCTCTGCACGTCACTGTCTCGTTCATAAAGGTAAATCTTTCTTTGTAGTATATCTTTCCCCTATAAGTTGAATTTCCCTAGGAGTTCACATAGATTATTGTGTCGTACCTTGAAACGTTATCGGCCCAACTAAAAATAGCCTAAAGTCATGAAACGTACATAATACATATTCATTCCGCAGTTCAACACACTTAGCACATTGTCCCTTAAGTTTCTTTAAATCATAAAAGAAATTCTGATATTTGGTCAGTGAAATTCTGATTTTTGGGAGTGGAAATGTTTTACTTTTTAGTATCCCCTCCTAAATAGTTATCGGAGATAACGGGATGTTTGTAAAAAAAAATAAACAATGATAAAAAAGTTAAAAGCAAATAAAACTTTGTTCTTCAAAGATATCTCCTTTCAGTTCTGGCGAACAAGTTAAATAAACCAAGAGAAACGGTTATATTTATACTTTTGTTGTTGTTGTTGTTCTCTTCTTCCCTCCCCTCTCTCCTTTTAAATTAAGTACCTGACATAATTGCCTCTGCCTCATCACAAACACTCAGTCAAAACTATTCGCTTTCCCTCCTTTGCCTATTTGCTGATTCGTTGTTCGCCTGGGCAGAAGCAGGCTTATCTCTCCAAAAGCGTTGACGTTCTAATCAGCTTAAAAAAATTCCTTCTCTGGTAAGATGTCCTTTCGTTCTTTCAGTTATCTTCTATATAGCGGTATTAGTTTCTCTCAAGTTGAAGTTTTATTTTGAATTTTTCTAATTATTATAATGCTTCATGACGTGTTAAACGAATCAGTATATATATATATATATATATATATATATATATAAAAACGAAAAGAAAAAAAAATTAACGTCACAACCAGCGTGTAATAATTCACATAACTTATTTTACTGAATTCTGCACACTTTGTTTCAAACCCGCTTCTTGAAAATAATCTGTTAGGAATTAGGAAAAGTCTACCGTTTTGGTAATATTTTACTATAAACAACGACACTGGCAGTGTATTATGTTTCGCCTTAGGACATATTTGGTTTAAAATAAATATAGATTTACAATGATATCCAAAGATGAATAGAGGGATTGAAACACTAAGGTATATAAAATACAACAATTTTAATTTAAAACTATGTTATATTTGCTGCTCGAGTAAACTCGGAGATTTTATCTGCTTGAATTTCTGGAATGAGGAGTTATCATTCTTTACACTATTTACACGCGAATTATTGTCCTCGTGTTTGTGGTTGTTATCAAAACGTTAGTGAATTTGGCGGCATAATAATTGTGAGTTCAATCACTGGGCCGGGCAGTGTGTACTAAGTGAAAATAAAGCGAGCAGTAACTTAGCAGTAAAAATAAAAAAAATGCAATACCAGACAAGATATCCCTATGAACAGTGGAAAGAGAACAAGCTACCAGTTAGATTAACAACAGGATTCAATTTAGGTTATCCTGATCGAAATACACGTGATAAAGACCATAGGATACAATGGCCGAAACGTTGTGGTAACAACAACAAATATGAGGACAATAGTCAGTGTGTAAATAGGAGATTTTATCACAAATGTCAAACCACATGCAAGCTCACAAATGCATGTGTACATATATGTATTATTATTTGAATGTTAACTTAATTCGTACTTTCGTTGAATTATTACATATAGAGGTAAACAGTAATCATTTAGCTTGACAACTGTAACCAGGGAAGCGTTTTACACAAAAATAACTCTCCGTCATCAGTTGTCTACTCATCAGCTAGAACTCGTATATCGTTGTGGGGCTTTTTCCAGAATGACTTTTGTTGTACGAGCGACACTATCAGAACTCTACACAGATGACAACGTGCAATAAAAAGACAGAGATGAAGATGTCTGTCTTCCGCACCTGACAAAAAAACAAAAAAAATTAGGCACAAAAAAGTAGCGAAGTAGTAAATTCGTTACTTAAAAAAAAGATATTTTGTATGTAATGTAGATTTAAAAAAAAACCCGCTGACAATTCTTTTGACAATATGCAAACAACATTCGACTAGCACAATCACTTACTATCGTGACATGCCAGTGACGTAGCATTTTTCTCAATATATCGAATTATTGTTGCAAAGTACAGTAAAAGACGTTATATATATATATATATATATATATACACACACACACACACTCATATATATATATATATATATATATATATATATATATATATATATACATGAGCACACACTCATATATATATATATGTATATATAAGAATATAGTTTTAAGATATGTTATATTTATGGATAAAAACCTCAATATCAGAGATAGAGCGTATGTAACATATATGTGTTTGTGTGTGTACATGAGTGTGTACGTAATATATATATATATATATATATATATATATATATATATATATATATATATATATATATATTCACCTGAATGGTTCTTTCATTTCATGTTTTATATATATATATATATATATATATACATGAAATGAAATAACAGTTTGGTGAAATGTTTTTTGTTCTGTAGAACGTGTTGGAAATACTACAGACACACGCAAATATATACCGTATATACTATAGTATAGTGCGAGTTTTTATGACGCAAAAAATAGTGGGGCGCACTATACACAGATAATTCTTTTGAAGAAGTGGTTATTAATTATGACTTTTCGGTTACCGGTTGCATTACATATAGTTAATTCTTTTTCTGGAGTGGTTAAAATTCATGCAAAAAATTCAGATGTCCAACTATACAAAAAGTCGACCTATACTCGAGTATATACGGTGGTTCTTCGTTTAAACATGTTTGATTAAGTAGAACGGACTGAAAATGTCTGTTAAGCATTTCGGTGAGTCATGAATATCGTTTAATGTCGAGTGTAAACTTGTAAAGGAGCTTGCCGATATTGTGTGTAATCTTACGAGTCCAATACATATATATATATATATATATATATATATATATATATACTGCAGTTAAGCTTTTTATTTAATTTTTGTTATGTTATGTGCTTTCTTTTCTGGACACAAAATGTGTAAAAACTGTTCAAATGTTCTGCATTTCCGAGCGCTTTTGGCTATATTTTTAGCCATTATCAAGGATGATTTTATTCTTACTTTTTAACTGAATGTATGGGTTGTGTGTATATATCTAGAGTTATAAGGGTGTTTTATTTTTAAACACGGTCAGCCATTGTGACCGTATTCGTAGTTAATATTATTGAGTTTTGGATCTTTACTTTTTATTTTTAGGGCTTCCGTTATTTATAATCTTTTTTTTAAAACGTGGATGAAGATGAGGTTATTATGCTTGTATTTTCTACTAGTAGATTTTGGATTGAGTCAGGTAGGTTTGTGTATGTTTAAATGAGATCTAATGAGGTTGTGCTAGGAAGGGTGTAACGTAAGTCGTCTGGATAAGCATGTAGTAGTGCGACCGATGTAATTATTTATGAATTTGGTTTGATCAGGAACAGTTACTTAAGGGGCATTTGAACTCATAAATAATCTTCGTTCTTTGTAGATTTGATTTTGCAGATGTATTGTTAATTGTTATGCTAAGATTAGCTGTTTTAATTTTTTTATAATAGAGAATTAATTTTCTTGCTCGGGTCAACTGGGGTAGTGTATTTCTTTATGATATTTCTAAGTGAAGATTCATCTTGTTTATTTATAATAGATGTGCATTTGGGTTTTGTAGATGTAGATGTTTATGTTATTGCTTTTGTCTGTATGTTCAGTATCGTTATTTTTTACTTTGGAAAGAAATAGTCTAATCTGGTGGTCGATGAGGTAGTTAGGAAAACCACTGTTAACTAGTGTCTGTTTTGCATTACTGAGTTCTTTAAGGAAAAATAAACGAGAGGATGAATTCTCGTGTGCTCTCTTTAGGAAATTTTTTTATCAATGCTATTTTATATCTAAGTGGGTATTCATTCTTAAAATTAAGGCGGCAAGAGTTTCTGCTAGTGGGTTTTTATACAATGAGTTTTTGAAAGTGTTCTTACTGTATTCTACGAGAACGTCTAAGAATGGAAGTTTATTTTTTTGACTAAGTTCGTGGGTAAAATTAACGACAATTGGTTTTGAAATTCTCTATTTCATGTGGGTTCTTCGCTAAAATAAAAAAAATATCGTCTACGTAGCGGACATATATTTTGGGTTTAGTGACCTGTCATAATATCATGTTTTCTACATGGGACATGTAGTAATTGGAGAAGCCCGGGCCGAGTGGATTTCCCATACTAACACCATTAGTTTGAGTGTAAATGTTACCATTATGGTGGTAGAAGGTGGTTGATGGATGGAGGTGGAATGGAATTATATGTATGCACGGAGTTAAGGATTTCAATGGTTTGATCAATGGGGACGTTTGTGAATAAATTTTCAATGTCAAGTGACGCTAAAATACCTTGGGTTGGTTTTATACTTTTTAAAATTTGGAGGAATTTCTGGGTAGATGTGATGTCGTAATTGGTGAGTAGGTATAGGGTAATGATGTCATTACGGAATTTTGATAGCTCATAGATAGGGGTTGGGATATTGAATATTTTTTGAATATTTTTTTTTTTAGCAAGGATGCCCGATTCTTACGAGACTCACAAAACTCCGATACCCCTGACACAAGAATTCTTTGAAACTTGTCGCAAGGAAAAAGTTCCAGTGTCATGCAAGACTCAAATGAAGAAGACAGTTTCCAAAACTTACAACTATACGACAGAAGTTTTCCGTCATATTTTACCAGTGGTGCATCTAATACGAAATTATGAATTGAAGTCTTTCCTTGCAAATGATATCATCGGAGGTCTAACAGTTTCCTTTATGCAATTACCACAAGGTTAGAAATTTATGTTGTTTCAAAATGAATATTCAATATTAAGTGGAAATATATAAGTTCAAATGTCACAGAGAGAATTACATAGAAAATGATTCTGTAACGTTTTTCCATTATATATGACAGTTTTTAATTCTTTTCTTTATATCTTCTGATAATTCTCCGAATATTCAGTTATTCCGAAAGGTCGAATGCTTTTAAAAGCTTCCACTACAGCCATGATAGAAAATGAAAATATTTTCTCCGAATAAAACCGATTTTCGAATGTTAAGTCAAAAGTTGTAAAGAAAGCCAAAAGGGAAGTGCCAGGTGCCTGAAGTTCTAACATTGTAAATTTTACATACACAGGAATGGTCTGACTAATGACACACCCATAAAAATAGTTTATAATTTCTTACTTGAACCAATATGTCATATTTTTAGAAAGTAGAACAAAAGTATAAATGTCAGTAAATTTCATCTCTGATAATAAAAGTAAATATTTTTGTCAATGTGTTCTACTTCTGAGAATTTAAAATAAATGAGAGTTCTTATTAAGGTACATCATAGTGGTTATAGTATCTGGCATCTACGTGACAATTTTCTTCACACACAAAAAGAATCATAATCTAATTGAAAAGACATGAAATCGGACTTTTAATATCGTAGAAATGTACACACTTTGGTTCTAAAACCAGCTGCAGTATTGAAGTTAAGATAATGATCACGTTTTAAATGAAATCTTTTATTTTCTCTTTGTCGTGGAGATTTTCTTATATTTCTATTACCAGGAAAATTCCATTCTGCCATGGAGATTTCTTTATCTACATTGCCGAATTTCCAGACTCTTTCACGTACTATGATTCTTATAAGAATATTTTGGATATCACTTCGAGAACAGTAATAGAATGAAGGCACAGCATTGTGATCCCAAGAACTGTCATTTTACGAGCTAATTTGATTTTTGATACTTCTACTAAATCAATCAAACTATTCTTAAATTCCTAGAGTCATTTGATAAAAAACTGTGGGTCATATATCGACACATTTTAATTAAGATTAAAAAGTAAATATTTATTTTATAAAAAAGCCAAGGGTAATTTCATCTAAATTGTGTAAAATAAAAATAGAATTATTTGGTATGATGCCAAAATTTGTCCTTTCAGGAATGGCATATGCAATTGTGGCAGACTTACCTGTGGAAGTTGGTCTTTTTATGGGATTTTTTCCTGTCATCTGTTATTTCATTTTCGGTTCTTCAAAACATTTATCGTTTGGTAAGTAAAAATTCCCTCTTAAAGATCACTTCTGTTTCTTCTTCGTAAATACTTTTTGTTATATATATATATATATATATATATATATATATATATATATATATATCTTCAGTATTAAACTAGGTACAATATGGATATTTTCAGTGCGCCCATGTCGTTATTGAATGTGAAACGCGGTCAATTTAAAGTGGGTTTAACGGCAATACCGTGGGAAAAAATGTCCAAAACCCATAGGCATTACTATTTTATACGATGCTTCAGGCCCCGAGCAATAAACCCAGCCCCTTCCCGAAGTGGGGAGGTACTGCCTGGGGAAGGCCCCCACTCCCTGCGGATTGGGATTAATAGTCTTTTAAAAACTTCCACGGAATATGCCAGTTAAGGTACAATATGAACAGAAATATTCAGCGTTCATTATTCTGTATCTAATGCAGAGAAAACAATTGTGATGTAAGCGTGATATACCATGACGCCATTATTCAAAGCTAGCCTTGAGAAAGGCTTGGGTCGTTTTGAAAGGTAGGGACCTACTACAAATATGTCATGAATTAAAATCACAACAATTGAGCGTCAGCCGTAATACAATGGTTTGGAAGCTCGCCTCGCAGACGAATTCGCTGTCTTTAGGCCATTTACAGTCCCATCAAAGTGATCTTCTGCCAGATTAATAAATCACTTTAATAATGTCAAGATTATCACTTGATAAGTCGAAGATAAACTTGATAAATGAAGTCTTCAGTGAATCAACGATTCTATCTTCTGATTCATTCATTCTTTCACTGATATTTGAATAACGCTAATTTCCTTTTCATTTCGTATTTCTTTACTGATAGCAAAATGCTTCCATTTGAAACTGGGCATTTATTTCAATGGACGTTAATAGTCTTGGTTTATTTATTTTTCAATGATAGGTGCAGTTGTTGTAATTTCTTTAATGTTTGGTAACTTGATGGAAAATCATTTTTCTACGACCGAAAACATTTTGGAACAAACCAATCAGAGCGTGCCATTTACCAGCAATCTTTTATCAAATAAGACATTTTTTCTTACGGAAGAATTGCTCTCCAGAGAGAAGATAAAGTTAGCAGCGGCAATTACACTGATAACCGGCTTGACTCAGGTACGTTTAATTGTGTTTAGTGTTTGAGTATCATAATCAGTCATTCAAATTGCTGTAAAAATTAAAGATAGTTACTTTAAAAATATACTTAATTTTATTGATATTTACTTTATACGCCATAGAGCGGACCGGTTCACAATGTTACTGTCACTATCTTTTCAGCGGGAATGTATTGTCTGCTATGAAAATCAGTATTCAAAATTCTGCCCGTTGGTATCGAATATCAATTCTAACACTGTTGAGAAATATGCAGATAAGTGACTGTATTTGAACCCAGAATTCATAGCATTTATGCTGATCTTGCATAGAGAAATTAAATTTGTCAGTAGTTCACTACATCTCGACCCGAGTCGTCATAAGTGAGTCGGATAATTGAAAAATAATTAAAATTTTATTTCGATGACAATAAAGCAAATCTTGTCTATGTGTTTATTTACGTAGTTTACAGTTTTTCTAAATTGGTAACTAAGATAAAATCTTTCTAATGAAACTTTCTATCCCAGTCCTGTTTCACAGTAAATTAACTTTGTACTACAAAAGCAGGAGTAAATGTTATTTTCATAAAACGACGTAAGATAGTCTCTTTATTTTCGTAATCAAAAACTGCTATCACTGCTAGGTGGAGATTTTTTGAAGATCAGTGACTATAATATATTTAAACCTTTCACTTTTTATATGTGTGCATGTTTGAAGCAACTGAACCGGTTCAGTGTTTTAAAAGTGGAATAATCATTTTCTTTTTTTTTTATTTTCAGAGTATCATGGGCATTTTGCGTCTTGGGTTCTTTATTAAGTTTTTATCCAACACCATCATCAGTGCATTCTCGGCTGGAATAGGCTTCTATGTTGCTGCCAGCCAGTTAAAAAATATTCTAGGTATCTCCATTAAACGTTATAGTGGATTTTTAAGTCTTCCCAGGGTAAGTAATTAGTTAATACTAAACTAAATCTTCCTCTGTTCTAATCATGAACCCCGCTGCTATGAAACAAAATAGGGACATTCATATTGGTTCTCACAGAATTGGGGCCAAGAAGATTTTTCAAGAATTAGCTGAACGGAACTTTTTGTACACGAACAGATAAATTTTAATACTAGAATTTATTGTTTCTCTAAGTAGTTGGGTGATATTTCTGAGGAATTAAGGGTCAAAACTATATAGATAGATTAAAATACAGAAATGGATAAAGGAAACGCTATTAATATGTGAATTGATTTGATTCACATTAGTAACCAAAGTTTGTCTAACATATTTTAAAAAATGTACCAAAATGTAAGCAGACAAATTGCAAAAGCAGAATATGGCAATACTGATTGATGGAAAACACCAGGTCTTCACCCAAGTGTTTTTCATTGTTGAAACCCAAATTAAATTCGAATGTTTTATTTGTATTACGGTAACCTACCCGTTTCCATTTCACCTTTTGCCACACCCAGTTAATCCTAATAAGTGTATATATATTTATTTATTTATTTATTTAAGCGTTTCACCCCAAGCAAGGCGGGAAGCCACTAGGACGCAAGGGGTTACAGAAGATTTGGAGCGAGAGCAGATAGGAGTGATAGAAGAAAGGATGAAGAGAAGGATAGTGGATAGATCAAGGCAACTGGAGATGTCGATTGACATTACATCTGAATAGTTAGAGATTAAAGCTCTTAGAGAAACAGGAATAGGGAAGGGAGTTCCACAGGCGAGAGGTGCGAGATATGAAGCTATTGGAGTAGAAGAGACGGCTATGTTTAGTAGTTTCAACAGTGAAAGGGTGAGAGCGGGATGCCAGCCTCGTAGGGCGCTTGAATTCATGAAGTTTGGGAACCAGCGAATGCAGCTCCTCGGAGCAATTACCATGAAAGTATTTGTAAAAAAGACAGAGAGAGGCGACGTCGCGTCTGTGACAGAGCGACTGTAGACGAGATGCTAGATCAGGGCCAATTATATTGCATATCCCCCTCTGGATCTTATCAAGAACTCCGAGGCAAACAGAAGGGGCTCCAGACCATATATGGCAGCAATACTCCATGCAAGGGCGAATTGTTGATTTGTAGATCTGAAGGATCGATTCCGAGGAGAAAAATTTCCTGGCGCGGCACAGGGAGCCAACTTTCCTTGCGGTGGATGAAGCAATTGACTCAATGTATTTGTTCCATCTCAGGTCAGCCGTCAACGTGAGACCGAGCAGCCGCAGAGAGATGCTCTCGAGAAGTTGAGCGTCAGACATTCTAATGGTGGGGGGCAGGGAGGGATCTCTGTGGTGATTAATAGAGAGCAGTTTTGTTTTTGAGGTATTAAAGCTGACCAGCCAATTCCTGTCCCAGTTCACAACCGATTGGAGGTCCTTTTCGAGACGCACGGCCAGGTTAGTTTAGCGACACTAGATTTGTTCTTGAGGCAGGAGTAAATTGTAGTGTCATCTGCGTAGATGCCAACTTGGGAATCTATGGCGTCAGGAAGGTCGTTGATGAAGATAAGGAATAGAGTAGGGCTCAGGATAGAGCCTTGAGGAACACCTGAATTCGTGGGGTAGGAACTGAAGGGGAATCCGTTGAGAACGACCTTCAATTCACGGTTTGACAGGAATGATTGTATTAGGTCAAACAATCGACCTGTAATACCATAACCCCGGAGCTTACTAAGAAGGCCGGCATGCCAAACACTATCAAAAGTTTTGGAGATGTATAGGGCCTCGGCACGAGCTTCTCCGTAATTTTGAAGAGCTTGGTAGACAGTTTCAGTGATGGCCGTAAGCACGTCAGTTGTAGATCGGGCAAAGCGGAAGCCATATTGCTTGTCTGAGAGCAGATCATGGGATGTAAGGTGGTTAACCACTTCGGCGTTGATTAGGGCTTCGAAGACTTTGCCGAATAGGGGTAGGAGACTGATAGGACGGTAATTAGAAGGGCCGGAGGGGTCGCCAGAGTTCTTAAAGACAGGAACAATCGATGAGGACTTCCAGCAGTCAAGAAAACAAGATTCCTTGAGGCAGTAGTTATAAAGTTTAGAGAGGGCGGTCGCCAGTTCAGGCGCGCATTTCTTCAAGACAATGGCTGGTATCCCATCCCCATCACTAGCCTTGTTGGGATCTAAATTGAAGATAATGCCCAATACCAAAGACGGGGTTATGTGTAACCCGCTCAATAGGGCCTCAGTTCTAAGAGGGGAGTCGGGTATGGGTACACCGGAAGAGTCGAGCGTTGAATTGAATGAAAATTTCCGAGCAAAGCATTCAGCCTTGTCGGCAGAGGAGGTCAGGACCTCGAACTGATTGAACAAAGGAGGTATAGAGGGTTTGTTATTGTCCAGTACGCTCTTGCAGAGACGCCAATAATCTTTGGATTTGCGAGATGCAATACGCTCATTCATCCGACAGCAAATAGTGACTTAGCTTCGTTGAGGACACGCTTACACTCGTTACGGGCGGAGGTAAAGAGACGTCTATTGCAGTCCGACATGTCGCAACGAAATAGGTGAAAGAAGTGGTTCCTATGGGCAATGGCGGCTGAGCAAGCAGCGGCGAACCAAGGGGAGGAGCGCGACTTGACCCTATATTTCCTTGAAAGCGTCCATTACAGCTTTAACCCAGGATGAGACCTCAGAAGCACATTCTTGAACGGGGAGCGTAAAGACAACGTCGCAGGGGTCATCGCAGATGAAATCACGGAACGAGTCCCAGTCAGCTCGTTGATAGTAGAACGAGGTTCTAGTGGTAGTGCAATGAATAAAAATGACAATAGGAAAACTAGTAATTGCTGACGCGTTTCGTCCAATGTGGACTTTATCAAAGCAAAATACAAAATTAATTTAATTGAACAAGGTAACTAATAAAAAAAAACAAAAAAAAGGATTGTTTCTACCAACTGGAATGTAGAGAACACTATTTTCATATTATTAACTGAAAATAACGTTAGTATTTGTCACGTGTGGAGAATATTGTCATTATATCTGTGTTGATGTATTCAACCATTTTCTTTTGATTTTATGAATCTGTTGTGTACATTTGTTTGTGAGAGCAGTAATTTTGTTAAGAAAGGTGAAATGAGGAAAAAACCTGGACGTAGATTAATATTTAGGTGATAATCTATGGCTGCACTCTCTAGAATTTTCATTCTGAGTGAGTTATTTTCTTTTTTTATGAGTGTAGCATTTGTAAAATCAAAATTATGGTTGAATTTATTCCTATGTATGACTAGTGCATTAGCTAAGTTGTTTTTTGTGAGGTCTCTTTTGTGTTCATAAATGCGTTTTTTAAACTTCTGCTTGTTTCTCCAATATATTGGAAGGAACAGTTTTGGCAATCTATTTTATAAATGCCTGCTTCAGAAATATTATTGCGATTAATGTTTGAAGATCTTAGTATATCCATAATGGTTTTGGAAGTTTTTGTGACTATTTCAAGATTAATTAGATGGGATAGGTTATTCTGGATAGTGGAAGTGACAGAGTTGGTCGTTAGTATTACGTATCTGTTTTTATGTGATTTACTATTGCGGATTATGTTATTAGTTTTGTTTCGTTTGTATATTTTGTATGCCTTTCTTCTTGAGTTGTGGATGAAATGATATGGGTATTGTAGGTTTTTGAATGTGTTTTCTATGTATGTTTCTTCTTTAAGTAAATATTGGGCACTACAGATTCTTAATGCTCTTAGATAGAAACCTATAATAATTCCAGATTTAATTTTTGAAGAGTGGTTTGAGTAGAAACAGATCAGATCATTTTTGTTTGTAGCCTTTCTGTAAACGTCAAAATTGAGTTCGTTATTATTTCTAAGTAACAAAATGTCCAGGAACGGAAGAGTGTTGTTCGTTTCAGTTTCGAAAGTGAAGTTTATTGTATGTTCAACGTTGTGAAGTTTGGAGAGAAGATCCGTTAAAATGATTTTTTTTGGAAATATTAATAATGAGTCGTCTATGTATCTGAAATATGAAGAGTTTGTAGGGAGAATATTTTTGAATGAGTCACTTTCTAGAAATTCTAAAAATAGACAATCAAGAACGGCGCTGGGAGGAGATCCCATTGGTAAACCAAATTTCTGTCTGTAATGTTGGTTATTAAAAGTAAAGAAACATTGCTTGGTAATTAGTTGGCATATTTTTCTAATTTTATGTGTAGATATAGGTAATTTAATTTTTGTATTTGTTAGGAGTTTTTTTTTTAGTAAATCTAAGCATTTATTTATGGGGACATTTGTATAGAGAGATTTGATATCTAAACTATGCATACATTTGTTTTTAGTGTCTATGTTTTTTAATTTGTTTAAGAGGTCGCCTGAAATTTTTATGTGTGATGGACTAATAGTCCAGTTTAACTCCACTTCTCGGTACTATTAGCAAAAGTTAAAAAAAACGCATTTATGAGCAGAAAAGAGACCTCACAAAAAACAAGTTAGCTAATGCACTAGTCATACATAGAAATAAATTCAACCATAATTTTGTTTTTAAAAATGTTACACTCATAAAAAAAGAAAATAACTCACTCAGAAGGAAAATTCTAGAGAGTGCCACCATAGAATATTACCCAAATATTAATTTACGGCCAGGTTTTTCCCCATTTCACCTTTCTTAACAAAATTACTGCTCTCACAAACAAATGTACACAACAGATTTATAAAATCAAAAGAAAATGGTTGGATACATCAACACAGATATAATGACAATATACTCCACACGTGACAAATACTGACGTTATTTTCAGTTAACAATATGAAAATAGCGTTCTCTACATTCCAGTTGGCTAGGAACATTCTGCTTTTTGTTTTTCTTAGTTACTTTGTTCAGTTAAATTCATTTCGTATTTTGCTTTGATAAAGTCCACGCGTCAGCAATTACTAGTTTTCCTATTGTCATTTTTATTCATAAATATTGTCTTCTCTACTGGTTAAATCGGAGAAATTTTCATACACACACACACACACACACACATATATATAACAGACCACTTTAAAGTTCCATGTAATAAATTATTCATAAACTAAATATAATTTATTACATGGAACCTTAAAGTGGTCTGTTTTTATTTAAATTATTTGCTCTGGATTTACATTGAGCTCTCTGGATTTTATCCTCCTTAGGTTTACCCATACGGATTACCTAGTTTTCATAAACTATATATATACATACATATATATATATATATATATATATATATATATATATATATATATATATAATGAACTGGACAAAGTTCGAAAATTATTTTAAGACATTTTTTATCTATAAAAGAAAAAACATAAAATGTATAAACATAAAAATGTCAATACATACATACATATATATATATATATATATATATATATATATATATATATATATATATATATGTTTAAGAAAAACAGACCACTTTAACGTTCCATTATAATAATTTATTTCACCTGACCCCTTTTAAGGGTCGCTGGATCATCAGATAACACTTTCAAAAAATGAAACGAAAGATGAAATGAAAATTCACGCTTTTGACGGGTAGCATTAAGTTTATGTAATTTTACAGAGAGGGTAGCGAGAAATGGTGTGACAGACATGGTCGAGTTTAGAGAGGGTTTATTTTAATATTTCTTTCAATCATACTTAGTATTGGGGTGGGGATCAGACCTTGACCTATTTAATCGGTTAACTTAACGGAAGTGATATATTGAAATGGGAGGGGAGAAGAGAGAAAAAGAAAAAGAAAAAAAGAAAGAAGGGGGAAGTAAAGAGACAGAAGCTGTAATTAGGTTTTACCTAGGAAAAAGAGGGGTGGTATATTTTTAGCAATTTATGTAAAAAAATAGATTTTAATGTTTGATAGTAATTTAAATGTTAAAAAAAAACCACGAAGAAATTAATTTGATGCTTGCTAACAATTTAAATATTTAACTCTTTTACAAATAATTTAGGGATTTAATATAACTTAAGTACTGTATTTATTAACACATTCATAGAGAACACATTAAAAGAATTTGTTAAAATATGACAGTTTACTGATAGTAATCTTTTAATATTGTAAATGACTGTTAAGTTAATATCTTTATCAGTTATATATATATATATATATATATATATATATATATATATATATATATATATATATATATATATATATATTCAAGCATGTTTCATTGAATAATATAGAAATATTACATCCATTTATTTTACAATATTCCTTTCTAGTTCTCAAATTAGTTTATATATATATATATATATATATATATATATATATATATATATAATGATAATATAATAATTATATGTGTTTTCTTCTGAAACATAACAAATGTTCTCTTTTACAGACACTGTACGCAATTATTCTTCAGCTTCCAAATTTACACTATCCTGTACTTCTCTTGTCTCTCATTACAATTTTCATCATTTATATTATCAAAAGCCAAATAAACGAACGATTTAAATATCGGCTTCGCATTCCTGTTCCCATCGATCTGATAATGGTAAGTAAATATGGCTGCCGTATTTGGCCAAGTTATCCCAACTCTTTATACTTGTCTTGTTTTATGAACATTTAAAAAAAATTATAAATGGGAAAGAAATGGATCGTATTTGTTCAAAGATTAATTAGATTTTATTCGACCTAAAACAGATTCTTTACAAAAAATGCAAAGGTCACTTTTCTAGAGATTAAACACTGAATTATTGGGATTGAAAATAGAGAAAACGTTATAAGTTATTGCTAACATCTCTATCAAACTAATGAAAAGACATGATTAAAACTCTCATACGTTTAATTATTGTTTAACTCCAGACTTCGTTGTTTTAATCTAAACGAGTAAAGTGTGTGTCTTTGGAGCCTACTCCGAACGAGGATTCTTCTTTTCGCGAGGTCAGCAAGATATACTTCATTGCTGCCTGTCGGGTCGCTGTTTACATTTTTAAATGTCATATGGTTTTTATGTTCGCGCACATGCTCTAAGTGCAACTGGGTCAATGACATGGATCTATCGGGGTCAGCGACTGACATCCTCGGTGGCTAGAAGTACCGTCTTTTCGATGCACCTGACTTCTCTGAGTTCAAAGTATATTCTTGCATTATCTGAGGTCAAAAACATTCTACAAATATTTTCATTATTTTTAATATCAATATATATTCATATAAAATTATATCACACAAACCTCTACTATAAATAAATAAATCCGTCTATGACATGGCCAAATATTTTATTCAGTAAAATCTTAATCTTAAAATCTAATCCTGTGAACACCAAAAATCTAGATGACCAGAACCTGATTTCTACTCTGACCTTGCAATGGCAGTTCATTGGCGAAGAACTGGCTTGTAACATTTAATACCTTCAAAACCCAACTTGTAACGTTTCATCATCACAGAACAAACTCTGAGTTTTCTCCACTTATGATGAAAGTTTGTATTCTCAAACCCGTAATATTTTGGACACAGTGATCGTCATCTACTTAAACATGTCAACTAGTGTGTTGAAAAAAAAAAGACATACAATTTGTACACATCCTCTAGTTTCACTGGTGCTGGCTTGGCTTGATTCAAAGGTGTTGACAAACTTTTACCTGATATTATAAAATAGTTTAATAATTTGGGATATTTAGTGTTGTCATTTTTGCTATCTACTTAAAATACTTTCGTGAATTCATTTCTTTTCTTATTAGAGTCTTGACCTCCATGAAAAAAATTATATTACACGGTGACTGAAAAGTAACTCCCTATTTTATGCATAATGAACTCTCCCGTCTAACTATAATTTTTACAAGACGGGAGAGTCCATCATACATAAAATAGGGAGTTACTATTCAATCACCCTGTATTCACATTTCATTTTACGTACATAAACTACAATATTACCAACATTACTGTTACATTAAATTATATAGTATACTGTGAAGAAAAATATATGGAAAAACAAAAATCCGAATATGCAAATATGCTGTTTTAATGTTGTTTCAATGTCGACGTCAGACGTTTCAGTCTAGTAGTCCTTCTTCAGGACATAGTTATTAAAACATAATTAACATTAGACGATATTCAAGTCAACATGAAAAGACGATAGATATAAGAGTAAGAATAATCAAAACAGAATAACTGAAATTTTTAAGATCAGCGTTCCGTTTCACAATATGATCACGTCGGCGTCACGTAGGCGATGTTATGAAAACGTATTCCTAAAATAGAGTATATTTTAAATGAAAAAGAATTTTATTTTAATCTAAAATTTATAAGTACAACAGAACGCTACTAGACCGAAACGTCTGACGTCGACATTGAAACAACATTAAAACAGCATATTTGCATATTCGGATTTTTGTTTTTCCATATATTTTTCTTCATACTGTCGGATCTATATCCACATATTTGCTTACATAGTATATTGTACATATAATAAAAATGTACATGTTTTGTTTTAGTGAATTAAGATGGGTAAATATACGGTTCAGTACCACAGATTTACTTGTCACTTGCCTGACCATAACCAGTTGGGTATGTCCTCTATCGGTTGAGGCATTCATAATTTTGAATAGTGAAGCAGCTAAGGCGACTTGGGTATTATATCTAGATACATGGAAACACCCTCGATAGGAAACCGTCTGAACTCTACCTACAAAGTTATGCACTGCTGCTTTTATGAAAACTTATCAAAATATCACACATATTTGGCTGTGATGCATGTGCCGAGTATACATTTATCGGACTGAGTTTCTTGATGAGTATATTGACTTTCATATATTTGTACCCACCTCGTCATTTTGTTGGCATGCTGCCTTCTTGATTAATAAGAAGTAAAAGAAAAGAGAAGACGACGAGAAGAAGAAGAAGAAGAAGAAGAAGAAGAGAAGAGTAGAGAATAATAATAATAATAAGAAGGGGAGAAATGAAGAAGAAGAAGAAAAGAAGGAGAGACGAGAAGAAGAGGAGAAGAAGAGAAGAAGAAAAGAGAAGAAGAAAAGAAGAAGACGAGATGAAGAAGAAGAGGAGGAGAAGAGGAGAAGAGAAGCGAGGAAGAAGAAAAGAATAGAAAGGAAGGAGAGTAGTAGAAAAAGA